>VZRI01002114.1:54186-106908 GCA_013397515.1 Upupa epops
TCTGCCTGGATCTGTTCCTGTGTGACTTGGTCTGGGTGATCCTGCTGTGGCAGGGGGATTGGACTGGATGATCTTTCAGGGTCCCTTCCAATCCCTACTGATTCTATGATTATATATAGAACAAATATCAAACCAGAATAAACCTAACAAAGTCTTCATCAGCTGTAAGGAAGTAAGCTATTCCTCATTGATACTTGAGTTCCTAGAAAAGAATTGTTAAGAAAATGTATAAGGATGATTCACTTGATAATTTTGAAGATTTGCTATGAACATTTTTGACTAATGGTTCTTTGCCAAGACTGACTTAGTTTGTGGAATATATCAAGATCACAACTGACAGGTCAGTTAACTATAAAATAGGAAATGAAAGATAGAAGTAAAATGTGTGTAATTGGTTGAGAAAGCTAGATAAAGCTGTTGGTGGAGTTTTGAACAGATCTCTTCTGCTGCAGTTCAGCATCTTCACAAACCCATTAGAAAATTTAAGCCAGTGGTAGTTTTTTCAGATCATTCTAAATTTTTTTTGGGTGGTAAATCAGGCCAGGCCACATGTCTGCAAAGAGATGTGAAAAATTCTCTTCCAGGATATGAGTGAACCAGATAAATGTAAGAATAACAATACTATAGAAAAAACAAGGAGTTTAGGGGAAATTCCATATAATGATTTTATCTCATGATGATCATGGACAATGGCAACGAAACTGTTGCCAGGAAGGAGATACTGGAGTCACTGAGGGTAGTTCTGTGGAACCTCATTGCTCATAAAGGTAATTGTAAAGAAAAATAGGACATTAGGGGTTGCTACAAGAGAAGCAATACATAAGGAATTATGTATTACAAGTGCTTGTAGTAGTAAGACCAGGGGGAATGGTTTCAAGCTGGAAGAGGGGAGGTTTAGACTGGAAGTCAAGAGAAAATTAATCAGGATGAGGGTGGTGAGACACCAGAACAGGTTGAGGTTGCCCAGGGCGGTTGTGGCTGCCCTCTCCTTGGAAGTGTTCAAGGTTAGATAGGCTGGGACCTTAAGCAACCTGGTCTAGTGGGGAGTGTCTCTGCTCATGGCAGGGGGTTTGGAAGTAAATTATCTTTAAGGTCTCTTTCAGCCTGAACCATTCTATGAATCTATGAATGAAGCAGAAAGCACTATGGAAAAAGTTCCAAAAGCACTAGATTTTGACTGTTCTGAAATGCTGTCTGCCTTAAAGCTATGTAATCTATGGGTGTTTTTGGGGGCAGTGGTGGTGGAAGAGGCAACTTAAAGAAAAACAGCTCCCTAAACTTTCAGGATAGGAACAAATACTTAAGAGAGGGAAGTATGAACAGTGTGTAATTTCATGAGATCTGTATTTCACAACTGGAGAAAAAATACTCTCTTACTAGTCACGATACATTAGTAAAACTTCCCTAGAAATATTCTTGTGTTTTAGTATTCTATAAAGTAGGAAAAATTTTATTGGTCTGTTGTTATATTTGATAGCATACACAATTGAGTCATGGTTTTATGATTAAACGTAATATTGATCAAACTATGTGAAGCATTGTATTTGATTCTGGACTCATAATGATATTTTGTGTCAAAATACAATAATTTTTCAGCATCTGGTTTGGAAAGTACATAGTAAGATTGTCTTCTACCAGTTTCTTCTAGAAGCAAGTGCTTTCACTATTCAAGTGATACGAACGAGAATAGTCTCATGTACTTTGTTTTGTTTTAAGTCATGTAGCAGAAAGGTTATCAATTCTCATCAGTTCAGCTTTCAGATACTTCAGGATAAGTTCTAATGTACAAGGTCCTTCAGCTATATTATACTCTCCATGTTCCTAAGCATCACATAGCTTTATTTCTTGAGTCCATTAAACATGTCTTCTAGAGGACTCTAGTTTTTGGTCTTCTGTTTTAGCCATCTTTGACACTGAAAGGTCAAGCAAGAAATTGAAAGTTCTCAATATTTAATGTCCCATTTATAATCATACCAAGAAGGAAAAAACTACATGCAGATGTCATCAGGTTTTCTCACTTGTTTTTTTATCTTTCTGACAACTTTTTCTGGCTAATGAACCAGTCTTCACATTAGCTAGAAGATGGAAACCACTGGACTGCTGCTTAACACGTTATTAAAAAATTAATAGAGCTTGGGATCTCTCCTCCAAAAAAATCAGAAATCTCTGGATAGAGGCTTCTGTTTTCCTGTGGGTATTGGATTCTGGTACTCTCCTGCTTGTTCTGTGCCTGGCTTTCACAAAGAGTAACTGTGTGTGGATGAACATGCAGCTACTTTCCAAAGGTATATGGAAAAGTGATCTGCAAACCGAAGACATAAGTGTGTCTGAAGTTCCTAGTGTTGACCTTAAATCTACTCAAGGATATTAAAGAGAAGATGAAGCTGTTGCTCTTCTGAGGAGAACACGGCAAAAAAGGGTAAGAGACAGCAGTTGCTGTTCTCTGACTGGATGTAGGTTAAAATGAGTGTAAGGGCTGAAGTGAGTAGCCTGGAGGGATGGGGAAATATCTCCTCCTACAATCAGCTTGCTTGCAGCCTTAACTTTGGCTTGCCATGAGTGGGTAGTTGCAGTAGATGATCTCCAGAGGTCCCTTCCTATGAGTTCACAGAAACGAGTCTACTCACAGCACCTTTATCTACCAGAGGGTTTTTTTACAGGAAAAGGCAGTGACATATGTAGTATGTTCTCGTAGAACATTCTGAAGGTCTTAGATATTAAAAAGCAACTGTGATTTAGATTTGGAAGATTTTAGAAGGGAGTGTTGTCATTCTTGCACCTTTTCATGGACAAAGTTTGTAGATGGAGTTATAATTGCTTATACTGCCCTGGAATTTCATGTCTGGAGTCTGCTGTCCAGAGGCACCCAAGAGCAAGTATTTTCACTGCCCAGTTTTAGGCGAATTGGGAATGGGATGCTTTACAGGTTTGTGTGTTTAGGAGCAGTGAAGGAAAGCTTCTTGTACTGATCACATGCTGAAATAATCCAGTTCATATCTTCTTTGTGGTACTGGTAGCATCAGAATGATTCTGTTCTAGACTTATGTTGCATTTATGCCAGCAATCAAGTATTTAACTTTGTTAATTTTCCAGTCTGCACTTTGCATGGGCACATTACATCACTCTAGGATGTATTTTACAAGCAAAACTTGTCCTTTAAAATCAAGAGCCACTTCTCAATACCTGGACAAAACCATTTCCTTGTACCTGGTGCAGAAGGACTTAAAATTTTCAAGACAGCTTTCCTGGGACAAAGAGTGAACGCGTTCCTCACTTCATGAGAAACAGGCATGAAGAAAATAGCACAGGCATGAAAATCCTCTTTATGTATGGAATGCAAAAATTGAAAGAGTGTTTTGAACTAAACACTGTGAAAGGTGGCAGAGTGTTAACTGTGTGTGATCTTGGTGGGTGGGCTGCAGTCAGAAGGGTTAGGGCAGTGCACTTTGCCCTTGCTGGTGTACGGTAGCTCTATAGTATGCGTAAAATAGACTTTATGTTTTATTGATTCGTAGCAGGCATGTTAGAGCAGCAAGCAGCTCATTAACAAAGGGAAAGTATTTAATGTAAATGACAGTGAATCAAAAGAAGCATCACAGAAGTTTAAGCAGTCTGAGATTGTAAAGAAAAGGCTGAAACAAGTACATTAAGTACATTGATATCAGGAAAATAGACCAGTTTGTCTATATGTTTTGAAGCTATACATTGCACCTTCTTGGGTAAGGAGGGCTAACTCTGGGTAGGTGCTACTCAAACAGGTTATGAACCAGTCTCCAAAGAATGCTATTCTGAGATTCAAAAGCAGAACCAATTGAACAGACTCCCGTCACTTAACTGATAATGTGTTCATTAATATGCATATGTATATTTATAGCACTGTAAAACCCACACCACTTACAGGTAAATGTTACCAGATAAAATAATTGCTCTCTTAGATACAGGCACAGTGAATCCTTTATGATAAAAATACTCTTTATTTTCAAGAATAATTTCGTGTCTCTGGTAACACAGGCATTTTGGTGCATCAAGCATGAATTTCCTTAAAGGTTTTTACTTGGGCTGTGCTTTTGAAAGGCTTCACATGGGCATGATTGTGTTCCATTTTTCATCGTTTCAGCTGTGGGGGTTTTTGTGGAGTTCATACTGTACAATTTTACTTATAACAATCTCTAACCCATGAATTCTGGGACTTTGTTTTTCTATTTTAAATGGGTGAAATTTGGCACTTGTTGGTTTCTTTGCTGGTTTAGTAACGCCATCTCACCACTTCCTCATTATTCCCTGGTTTTAATTTTAACCTGTATTAAGAGAATTTAAAAAAAAAAATCAACATTAAGTTAGTGTCACAGCTACATTCAGGACGTTTATCACAAGCTGGCAGACTGTGCTAGATCCAGGCTAAGAAAGTGTAATTCCTTACCTGTAGTCTAAAGCTTAGGTTTGAAGCACAGACCAAAATACTTTTTTCCAAGAACTTCTCACTTCTTATAACAAGACTTAAGTGAATTTCTAGCAGTTAATAGATATATGTGTGAGATTGTAAGTTTCTTTAAAAAACATGTTAAGTAATCTCAATTCCTTTTTCTGACTTGTAGGCAGAATAGCTGAGGAGGTGAAACAGTCCTTGTGTAACTTGCAGTTCTGGTCTAGAGTGAGTCAGGCTTTGTGAAGGAACAAGGAAGACTTTGTGGGCAAGAAAACAAACTAGCAATGGCTGCAAATACATCCAGGGTGAAGGTAAAGGGTTCCATGAGTGGACTGTGAATGGAAATCTTGAATAATTGAGTGTAACACTGTGAAAGAAGGTGAACATGGTCATTTGTGCCACGTTTGCTGGTGATGCCCAACAGGTGGTGCAGAAGAAGGGTTAAAAATGGTTTCAAATCTTATGAGACTGTGCTGTAGTGGTGCAAGTCTGTTACGCTTAGCACGATGCCTTTATGAACTGCTCAGCAAAGTTGCCAGGAAGCTCTTGCCCGCTGTTTAGGCATGCTGTATGCACATGGCTTTCTGTTTTGCATGTGGTTTATTTTGTCTATTATGAGTGGATTACGGGCTTTGTTCTTGGAGAGGTGTGTAATTGCTGGGTTTGCCAAAGTAACCCAGTGAGTTAGTCACTCAGTCATTTAGAAATTTGCTGAGTGAACACAGAAGCCTGAAGTATTTAGCAACAAGGAAGGAATGCTTCTGGGGAGACATCTTGTCTTTCAAAACAATAAATAAAACTTATAGTTACACCCCTGACACGATTTTCCACAGCATTCTCCTGGCAAAACTGGCCTTTGGTTGCTTGGATATGTAGATTTGCTGGATAAAAAACTGGCTGGATGGCTGGGTCCAAAGAGTGGTGAATGGAATTAAATCCAGTTGGTAGCCGGTCACACGTGGTGCCCCCAGGGCTCAGTGCTGGGGCAACAGTCCTGTTTATCACCTTTATCAATAATGTGGATGAGGGGATCAGGTGCATCCTCAGTCAGTTTGCATGTGATGCCGAGTTGGGTAGGAGTGTTATATGTTGGACAGCTGTGAAGCTTTGCAGAGGTGTCTGGATAGGCTGGATTCATGAGCCAAGGCTAATAGTGTGAGCTTCAACAAGGCCAAGTTCCAGGTCCTGCATTTGAGTCATGCCAACCCTCTCTTTCCAGCCATTCTCTTCACTCCAGGATAGCAACTGGCAGAAAAGGACCTGGGGAGTACTGGTCAACAATGAGTGATCAGGTGGCCAAGAATCAAAATGTCATCTTGGTTTGTATCTGCAATAGTGCGGCCAGCAGGACCCAGAGCAGGGCTTGTCCCCCTATACTGGACACTGATGAGGCCACACTTCAAATCCTAGGTTTAGTTTAGATTGTAGAACAACCTTGTAAATCTGTCTGTTAGTTAGTGTTGTAGCATTTACTTTAATGGAGGTGAGATTCTGTGTGAAATTATTTGTATTGATCTGTGGTGGTTGCCCTTGCAAACAGAGCTATTCAAAGGATGCTTTTCTCAACTTTTTCGTGTTGTATAAAGCACAGTGTGTTTGTCTAGCTGGTCCTGCCTGGTGCACAAATAATTGTCTTACTCACGTTTAAGTTTTGGATTACATACACACTTTATTGGTTGGTTTTTAGAGATGACTTGGAAATCTCAGTAGGTGTAATGTACTGTTTTTTCTTTAATTTCAATTTCCTCAGGCCTACTGCACTAAGAAACAATTTCAGCTAACTGTTGGGAACTTGATTTCACATTACACCAGTTTTAAGAGCTGTTGCTCTAGTGATAGTTTTTATCCAATCCTCCCATTATCTTATTTTTTTCAGTAAAAGTTCTGTTGGAGAAATGGGGAAAAATCCCAACCAATCTAAACCCTGGGTTTTTTTCTGGTTTATCCTTTGTTTAACTTCTCTGTTCACTGGGTTTGAAACTAAGTAAAAATTGAAGGACTGAGATGATATAGTAAATATTTACCATTTTCCATGTGTGGGTGTATAAGAGCATATGTTTTAGGATGCCCTGGAGGAAACACCTCAAGGAGTATCTTTACTGCACACCTTAGTCTTACCTTCTGCTGCCCATCAGAAGTTTCTTTGGATACAGAATACAAAGCATTTTGTGGGTTGAACGAAGAATTTAAAAAAAAACAATATCAATAAATCATATGTGAATTATATCTACTTCCCATTAATTTTTCCTTATATTCAGGAAGCTCATTGTGCTGAGAATAATATAATTTCTCCTGCAGACCTTAAAGTACTGTGGTTGTGAAGTTCTTTGTTCAAACATGAAAATGTTTCCTCAGGGTTTTTTACAGTGTCTAGGTTTCTTTTATGTTGCTGTAGATAGTGGCAATAATACAGTAAAGGTGAAACTAGGTCTGTGCTTGTGTTAAGACTAGTACATGTACGTTACAAATTGCTGAGCTTACCACAAAGACATTTTTCTCAGAAGTGCATCCTGGATTTCCGAATTGAAGTGTTCAACAGTTTGGAGTAAGTGAGTAAAAGATAAAAGTGGAAGGAGAAAAGAAGCCACAGAGGTTAGGATGGGGTAGTTCTATGAACGTTTCTGGCACCAGATGAATGGAACCTGTATTCCTGGGTATTCTGACATCTTCTGAATTTGTTGTTCTACAAATACCTTGAATTTTTTTTCACATCTAAAGACCTGTTTACAGTGCAGAGATGGATCACACAGGCTTGCTTTCTTTAGTTTGTATTGTCCTTATTCATCACATACTTCTGTCAGGTTTGTGAGGTTTCACTTTGTTGTTGTGCACAGGTTTGACTAACTTAAGCCAAGAGTGGTTGGATGTGCCAAAGGACAAAGTGACTCTTACTCATTATGTCCTGTTGGCACTAGAAGGAAATAGGAATGCTTTGAATAGCCCTGCTTCATTGCTGTTTGCCAGCTTTTGCCAAGGCGCATCGGTTATTCCCATTTACATTATAGAAGAGAAACTCTCCTCTGAAATGTCACAAATATCAGCAAATGCTGATAATGTACAGGTGATATTTGACTATTTTGTGATATTTTGAGGTGTTAGTCTTAGCTAACGAAACATTTTCCTTTTGCCACCTGCAAAGGAGCTACCCGTAAAAGTTGCTGAATCATATTTATGGTTCTCTGAGCAAGGTGTGCAAAAGTTATTTTAGCAAATGTTATGAAATAAATTAAAAAGGGCAGGGCTCGGGTGGTGTTTGTTTTAAAAGAATTAAATCTGGGAAAAGCTTCCGTGCTCAAATGTCAGGAGCTGAGGTCTAAAGTAAACCTGAGCATGAGCTAAATCTGCTGTGGAGGTTTACAGTTCCAGATTGCTTTTGAGAAGTAATAAAGTCTTGCTGCTTTAGCTGACACACGGCTGACTGAACCTCCCTCGAGCATTACACCACCATAAGGCAAGATCTTATCACAACAGTTTTCTTACATCTCCCAAGTGCTTCTTAATTAATATTTCATGCTCTTCATATTATTTGTTATGTGTTCTTATCCAAAATAAAACGTAGGTGAGTAATGTAATGGTTGGCATTTCAGGATCTGCTTCCCCATAATGGGACCTTTACCAGCCTTTGCAGTGGGCATGGCTAAAGCTCTGGTTTACAACAGGATGGTGATTGCCGAGATACTTCACTGGGAGAACATGGTGCTGTGTAAATACATCAGGGAGATAAAACCTGTTTGAAAGCACTGAAATCCCAAGAGCTGAGGGATGTCACTGGAAAGCCCCAAAACCTTAGGATGAGGTTTGAGTAATGATGTGGCATACCTGGGCTGTGGCTGCAAGGAGAGCAGGGCTGCAACTTGTGGCCACAGCACTTGGTAGTAAAGGGAAATCACGTTAATCAAGTTGTTTTTCCAGAGAACTCTGCCACATTCAGTTTTATCCTCAGAGTCTGTTCATATAAACTAGAATTCACCTTTCTTAGAAGCACTGCCAAGTGTGAGTGTGGTGGGGCAAGTTCTGTTTGCATCTTTGGGTGAAATGGAAATTGCAGAATAACTTAGAAAAAAAGTTGAGGAAGTGTTGGAGAAGCAGTAGCAAAAGGCGGTTTCCACACTGACAACTGAGTATTAGAAGAGAATGGGAGGAATCTAATCACCGCAAGTAACTGGTGAAATCTGTGGCTATTTTATTCCGAATTTTTTTTAAGCTAATGGCTCTTGTAATAATGTTTACTTTGGAAGTGGAATAAAAGCTTGGACTACCTGCAGTGTGATCTGGAGGATTGTAGGTGTGTATTCCTCCACCCCTCATTTGGTGATGCCTGTTTTCCTGACAGCAATGTGTTTCCAGTCTCATTGACCCATTTATTTTGTTTGTACACTCAGGTGCCTGAAATGGAAAAAACCTTGACAGATGAGAATGGAAAGGAATCTCAGATTTGGGGGATAGATCTTGGTGATGGGGAGGAAATGGAGGGGAAATTATACAGCTGGCATTAACTTAACTGGGAAAGAGAGACAGAATTAAGGAATTCGGAGGTGGAGGGAGCCCTGTTTTCAGATTGGTAAACTGAGTGTTAGTAACCTCTTGGGAGAGAGCGGGGAGGATAATATGAGTGAAGCAGCAAGTAAAGGCAGGCAAGGAGCGAGTCTGGGAAGTGTAAAGTTGTCAAGAAATGTTTGATAAGGGAATGTTGTGATGAGGAAAATAAAAATGCAAAGAAATTAAGTTTGCATGGAAGAAAGTGGCATGTTAATTTCCCCCCTGAAATTCTCTTATTTTTATTTCCTAGGAAGGCTGATGTGGAGAAAAACTATCGAGGATGTGTTAAAGGGTGTATTAATAGAAAGTTCACATTGGATGTCATTCTAAGAGCTTATTTGGATAGAATATTGTGCAACGTACCATTGAGTTAATTGGGTATGGACCTGACTCAGTGCTGCAGGTGTGGTGCAGGTCTAAAACCGCAGAACCTTCATTCTGACACCTTGTTAGAAAAGGCTTTTAATGCAGTCCACATGGCTTGTTCCAAATGCTGAATGTATGAGAGGCTATCTGAAAATGCTGCTAATAAAGCACCCAACAGTTTATCAGTGGTCTTGGGATGAACATGGTTGATGTTTGTGAGGACACACAGCCTTGTTGGCTGCATGTGAGGGACCTCGAAACCCAATTCTGTGTATAGGCACATGTAAGCACGTACGGGCAGACTTTGCTGTATTGATGGTTAAAGGCAGAAATGGTTCAATGTGTTCTAGTCAGATGCCTCATTCTCTTTGAGTGTGCAGATGCTGCGTGTGTGTAAATAGCTTGCTGGACTTTGTGTTACATTTTAGGCTTGTGATATTGTTTGATGTTTTTGTGACACTTGGTATCTGGAAGAATTTCTGTAAAAACATGAAGGTCTGTAGTTTCTCACACAGAGGGGGATCCAGGTTAATTTTTGTAGCTCACCTTCAGAATTATGAAAATAAATACTTTTGTGTATGTGGTTAAGTGTGAACTTAAAGTAAGTGTGTTTGCTAAGTTTGCTAATGTAAACTAGGTTTTCCAGTAGAAAGCAGTAAGGAAATTCACTGCAGAGACACTGGTGCTGCCTTCAGTGTCATCAACACTAGTGAGGCCTCAGAATCATTAGGGATTGGAAGGGACCTCGAAAGATCATCTAGTGCAGCAGTACTCTGTTTAGTTTTGGGCACCCAAATACAAGAAAGAAATTGAGATGCTGCAGCAAGTCCAAAGAACAGCAATGAAGCTAGTGAAGGGCCTGGAGGGCAGGTCTGATGAGGAGCAGGTTGGAGGTCTCTTCTAACCTTATTGATTCTATGATCTGTTGCTGGAGCAGTGTACTTTTGGCTTTAGCCCAGGATTTGTCTGTGATTGAGTTCTTTAATGTTGGGAATTTCCTGTGGCCTGTTGTGATGATTTGTAAACCTTTGTGAACTGGATGTGATGGTAATTGCCGATGACTCCAAAAGCTTGGACATGGCGAGGAGGGAATCACTGCTACCATTGCAGCCTCTGATTTACTCCCACTTAAGAATCTCCTTTGTCATCTCCTATATGCCTAAGCAAAAAGCATCATGCCAAACACAATGCTGTGATGCAGATATAACTGGAACTACTGATGGGACAGTGCCCTTACCTCAGTTAAGAAGGGCAGCTTCAATATAAGTTTTGACTTCCCTGTAATTGCCAGAGGCACATGCTTTAATAACTTACAATGGCTTTACAATAATGAGCAACGAACCCTGAGAGCGACAATTGTAAAATGCGTTTGCTTTGGGATTGAAGTTGATTGTTAGAAGGTTACTAGTCCTGCTCTCTTATCTGCTTGTTGTAGATAAAACTAGTAATTTGATGAGGTGAAAAGTTAGCATTCACCTATGCAGGCTTCTGCTATTTAATAATCCTGCTGTTAGAAAATTATTTTATAGGGACAATTTAAAAATATGTCTCAAATTAAAAGCAGCTATGGTAGAAGGTTTGTTCTGCCCAGTACAAAATGCAAGCTGTTTCAAGAATAGTAATTGCTTGTTGCTTCATAGCTATTTTTTCAGAGCAATTTAAAAAAAAAAAGCAGCAGCTCAACGGCTGTGAGTATGAATGGTTCTTGGTTATTCTGGTCTTTCAAGAGATGATATTCCTCCTGGTAGTGATTACTTTTGCCTTCCTTCAACATTTCAAAAATGAAAACGGATTTGTTTCAGAATGTCCAGCCCCATTTCTCTTGAATTTAAGATTCATCATTCTTTTGTTTTTACTTTTCATTTCAGTTTGTTTGCTCAAAGGCCAGGCCATGTAGCATATGTGTGTGCATATTGGTCAGTGGAGGGAAGTAAGATGGGAAACGGGCTAATAAGATTTCAGTAGGTATATTACAGGTAAGAGATTTCAGGGAGCCACAGGAGTTTCTTTGCCCCCAGGTCTCTGTCTTGATGATTTTTATCTTCCTGGGATGTGCCTGACTTGCTCTGTCAGTAACTTGTCTGCTCTGCTCTGCTCTAGTTTCATTTATTCGGCTTCTTAATAGCATCTCACTGTCATATTTCTGCCTGCAGACTGAGAATGTAGGGCCAATAGCTATAGCTTTCTGCTCCAAATAAATTTCATATTTAATACTTTACTATTAATGATATAATGCCTGACAGCTCTGAAAATGTCTCAGAAAACTAGATCTGGAAAATCCCTTCTAAGTTAATATAACATGTTGGCCTTGGTCAGTGGTGGGACCAACTAGATCTGTATCATTATTGCCTGATGTTTATCCTCCGGTTTAACAGAAAGATTCCACAGCCATTACTTGTGCTACTTCATCATCTTTACTACCCTTTTCTGATGCAGAAGTACTTTGAAAAAGAAATATTTTGCTGTCACAATCTCTGGTGCTAGTTTCTGCTTTAACTGGGAAATTAATCTGACTTGTCTGCTTTCATTGAGCAAGACATGTGATATTCCACATAACCAAGTCATAGTGACAGTTCAAATGGTTCCAGTATTACTGGTCTAATGTTTTCAGAGGAAGTTAATTTACAGAGAGATTTGTTGAAACAGAATCTCAGTATCTGGATGTCTTGCATATCTGGTAGATCTTGCATATCTGGTAGATCTAGATGCCTTTTCAAGGTCTTTCTATTCTTGCTGAAGAAGAAAGTGCCAAAACTTGGCCCTAAGTGTCTACCCAAGACATGACATGTACAAAAATGTCAGTGTTTCTTGAAAGACTCAACTAGTGATTCTGTCTTCCTGTTTGAGTTTTGTTTTGGTTGGTTGGTTTTGGTTTTTTTTTTGTTCATTTATCAATACTTTTTTTAGTAAACTTTACCCAAACAGCTTAAATTAAAAGAGAAAACATTAGATACCATTGTGCATTTATGGTGCTGCATTCTGATTGTATAAAATGGAATATTAGTTTTTGCAGACACAAGCATAAGTTAGTCAAAGCTCTTTCTTCTTCAAGTTCTCATGTTTTCAGTGCATCACATTCTTGAGAACTGATTTGTTCTTTTGCTTTTTCAATCACAAATGTGAATGTGATAGGTTTTGCTGACACTTCGTCAACCATGAGCAATGTATTTCTTCCAGTTATGTTAGTAACACAAGAAAGGAGTTGAACAAGATGTGGCTTGGAGTTGTTCATCTGTTTGCATCCTGTGTTGGAATAGTACTGATAGTGCTTATGCTAAACTAAACATGTTGTCTGTTATGCTGATTTGTGCAAAACCACCGGGGAGCCCTTGGTCTCTGCATTCTTGGCAATCAGAAGGATCTTAGTAGTAAAGACTGAAGTGATGAAGGCAATCAGTATCTCAGTCTCCTCTAGGGTTCATGTCAAATTCGACAGCAGGCCAACAGTTCTCTGCCTTTTACTTCTACTGCTTAGATAATTCTTTCCTGTTGGCCTTGACATTCCTTGCCAGGTTCCGTTCAGCTTTGCTCTGGAGTCTGAGAGCAAGGAACCATTGTGATGTCACACCTCCCATGTCTTCAGATATAAGTTGTGTGCACAGGTGGCTGTCAAATTCTGTGTGTGTCCAGCACTAACATCTGATTAATGCAAAACCATCAAGGACAAAGTAAGACGATACACAGAATTTGCAGCTGGAACTGTATCTGACGCACATTCTGCTGAGAACATCACAGACATTTTGTGCATGAACAATACTAATTTCGGGTGCTGATACCATGGGTATCTCCACAAAGGTTTGACATAACCTGTCTGCTGCTTTGAGTGTGTGATTGTTAACATTTATTAAATATCTGTTGTATTTATTAACTACCTATCAAACTGTGTCTGTCAAACTACCCTCCACTAATATTAGAGCATGTTTTATTTTTACTTTTCCAAGCTAGGTTGCTTTGATATTATTCCATACTCTGTTCATGGTGAAACAACGTGCAGTATTGCCCTGTTCTGGTGTTTTGCTTCCATCCTGATTCTGTCATAACAGGGTGTCTTTTGTCTGCTGAATTCTGAGCCCTTTTGGAGGAAGTGGCAGAGAGTGGCAGCTTCAGTGATGTGAGTGTTGTTATTTTGTGGAAGCACAGAAAAGCTAAGGGAGAGGAGAGAGGAAACAAGGGACCTGCTAGCATGGTGACCGGTGATTGTTGGAATGAAAAAATAGTTTTGAACAGCATCTTGTTCTGGAGGACATAATTGCACCAGCATGGATGTGACTTTCCTCTTTATCACTTCAGGTTTCAGTTTCTGTTCTGAAAGTAAGCAAATTAGGTAATTTTTCTCCAGTACAGCCTGGAGAAAGTTATTATAGAAAAAAAAGGATGTAGGATGCAGCATGAATCAATGACTTTTGTTTGCTTCACTGAGTCTGCCTGCTTAGCTTGTTTTTGTGTGTTTTCATAGACTAATTCTATGAAGTTGCTGTTTTTGGTTTTGTTTTTTTTTGTTAATAAGTGGAATGTGGAAAAGATCCTGAGCTTTCAGGAGCCGAGAATTTTGTTAGGCTACACAGTCTTAATGGTTATGATTACTGATGATGGTCAAATATGTCAGCAATTTGTCTGCAAGGTGTATGTAAAACAAATACAATTCTGCACATGGAAGGGAAATCCTAAGTGTCACAGACTGACCTCTGCTCTAGGTTTAGGGAAGTGCAGTGCCATCAGCCAGCCGTGTAGTGCTGCTTTTTCTAATCGTTCCCCATGTTCAGCAGGACTGCTTCTGGAAAGTATTTGCTTCAAGTTAGGTTCTGTGACAAAAGATGCAAAGCATTAAATATTTTGTGTTCATTTTTAGCTTGCCTCTAATCCCTGCAGGCTGGTTTTAGCCTTCAGATGCCATGATCTACATTGCTATCAAGGTTTTTGTTTTCCGTGGTTAAAAGTCCTGCCTCTGCATGTGGAGTTGTTACATTTAAATCTGTCATTGAAGAACTTCCACCCTTAAACAGTTTTGGTTGATCTTGTGTTTACCAACTATGTAAGAACATGTTTTCCTCAACTTCAGTTCAGAGCAGAGTGGGTTTTTGTAAAACTGTAAGTGTTTCCAGAACTACTACTGCTGAAAAACTGGGGCATCTGTAACTCCTCCAAGTAGGGTGCTTCAACGAGGTATTTCCTAGGCATGATCCTGGAAACATTTGGAATCCGGAATCTGGAAGAACAGTGGTTTAACAAGGTATTTTCTACTGTGAGCCTGGAAACACTTGGAACAATCAACCTGGGAGAAGCCAGCAAGGATAAATGGAAGGATGTGAGGTTTCTCCTGGTGTTCCCAACTAGTGTCAGGGTCTCCAGGGTTGCAGAATTTCTAGCATCAAATATGACATCAGATAAACATGCTAAACAGGCTCTTTCAAACATTTATTATACTTCATCTTAATTATGTGGGGATTTGCAGTGTGGAGGTAAAAAGCTTCCAGCTGTTACTAACTCCCCTCATGTTTAAATTGTGTAACTCGCTTACGGTTCGTGTTTATTTCTATAGAGACAATGTAAGGGGTTTTCCCTTTTTTTTTCTTTTTTTTTTTTTTCCCTTACCTGGATTGAGGAGAAGAAAAATCCCCTGGAGCTCATTTACATCTTAAAAGTTCTCTGAAAGGTTAACCTTGGTGAACGAGTTTTCTGTGCATTGTTCAGCAGAGATCAGCTGAGGTGAAGCTTGGAAGTATAGACCTCTCTGTTTCGAGTGGTCCTTAAATACGAGGCATGAGAGGAAGTGTTGTGTATGCCAAGGTGGTGGAAGAAGCTGTGAGCTGAGGGAAGAAAGAAATAAGGGGGTGTTACCTGATTTGTCAGGATGGAGATCCCTAAGTTCTCACCAAAGTGTTTGATTCGCTGTGCTGGAAATCCTCCTGGGTCTTGTCAGCAGCGAGGGCTGCTTCACAGTGTTACTTGAGCATTCAAATGGAAGTAATTATGTTTTCATGAGTTCTAAATTAGTTTGGTAATATTATCTATAACTTTCACATGGGAAATACTTTTTATTATGTCAACAAAATTTTTATGTGATAGGTACAAATTTGTTTAGTTGTGCCTTTCTTCCTGCCAGCTTCCATTCAGGAATTCTTTTGAGACATAATATTGCTTCCACATTTACATTGATTTTTTGTAATTAAAAATGTTGCCTTAGTATTTTAAAATGCCCGTAACACTGCAAAATCACTGGATTGAACCAGAAGCCTGTAATGAATAGAATTCAGTGGTTAATGTTATGTATAGTTGCTCTTGCTGTCTGGGGTTTTTCATCTTCAGAAGGTTATTTTACTACGAACAAGTGCACTCCTATGTTCTCTTCAATCTTAATCAATCAGCACTAGGTTCAAGTATATCTGGAGTCACCCTGCTGTGGCTTTTACAAAAATGAATCCGTGAAGGAGATACGTGTAGACTAGTAAAACAACGACTTAAAATGTTTTTATTTTCTTATGAAAGACTTTAAGGGCTTTATGTGCAGGCAGGTTACTGCACCTCATGTCTGATGAGGTTAATCAATATAACTCCGTGACTTCTTTTGTTTATAAGTAATTGATTATTCATTTGTTCATTTCATAAGCTGAATACTGTAGTCTGTCAGGGACATTGTACTGTTTGTGTGCTTGCAGCTCTTGAATACAGCTTCGCACCAAGCATTGCTGCTGATGTGTTTCCAAGTTTGATTTCAAACCACTGAAGTGGTAGAAACCCTCCTATGGATGAAAAAAAAAGTGAAAAAAGCTGAATGCTCTCTGGGAGTTAGAGGAAGTGTTTCGTTTTAAGTTCTTTTTTTTTTTTCCTTTCCCTCTCAAATTCCTTTTGTAGAATGTGATGTTTATTAATTAATGTGTATTACAGCCAGGCAAGAAAAAGCAGTCAATGAAACCTAACATTTCAGTTTTAACTAAAACTTTTAATATTCCCTTTTCTCTTTGCTTCTTGTATATGATTGTCTGACAGGACTGCTGTTGAAACTGTCCTTCAGTACCACAAGTGTTCAGAACTAGTCAAGCAGAGAAAGGGCAAGAAAGGTCTCAAGCAGGACTGAAATCACCCTGCTTGATGATGGTGGTGTGCAGAAAACAGCTCCCACAAAGCCTAGGCAGAATTATGTTGTAAGGGGAAGCTTTGGGCTACAGAGTTGTTCTCCGTCTTTCCTAACTGTGTTTTGTACTTGATTGACTTGTTTTGACTTCAGGAAGGCTTACTTGGGTCAGTATCTCAATTAAGGATAACTACAGTTCTGGACCCCAAGTTAAAAATTCAGTGAGGCCAGTCCCTAAGATGGGTATTTTGTACATTTTTGCAAATGCAGGCTTAATCTTCATGGGGATGCAGGATGCAGTATTAGGACTGTGAAGGTTTGAATGTTCCTTAAGCGTTAAACTTCAACTGCGAAATCCGTCTAGGATGATCTCTGATGCAATAATTAGTACTTTTCCCAATTACATTCAAATAGTGTAGAGTATGCTAGTAATGCACAAACATGTATTTCAAGAATAACAGTGTTGGTCATCATCTGTACTTTAGAGTTGGATGTTAAAACCAAGTATGAGCTATTTTTCAGTGCCTGACACACAACTACTGGATTTATTTGTTCACCTTTCTGCTGTATGGTGCATATGATATGCTTAATTTTCAACCTTGGAGCCTGTTAGAGGGGTCAACAACTATATAGATAAGGGTAAGCTGGCTGATAGAGGCTAGTTCGGTTTCCACAGGGTTTTGACCCTCTGAGGACAGACCATCACAGTATCCCCCACTGTGAGTGATTAGGCAATAAAATGGCAGGGATGTTTTAGTGTAGATAATGAGATAGAAAATAATGCATACTGCATAAAATCCTAGTTTCATGCACAGACTGATGGATTGAAATCTTGCCATTGACACACTGCAGCATGATCATGGGGGCCATAGAAATGTAAGTGTAGAGCTCAGCGATGTCAAGAAAAATGCTAGGAATGGTTAAGGAAGTTCACTATAAATCAGATCGTGAGATTATGCTGTTGTATAAATGATTATTTGCCCATAGTTTGATTTCTGTGTGCCAGCTCTGCTCTTGTCATCTTCAAAGTATATAGCACAGTTAGGAAAAGCTTCAGAGAAGAATAATCAAAGCAAAGGTAATAGATTCTATACAAGAATGTCTGAATTATTTGGGACTCTTCAAATTTGAGGCACAATTAGAGGTGTGTACAAAGTTGTGAATAATATAGCGGTGTGATTGGAATCAATTTGTCATTGATTTGGATCATTAAAGGGAGACAGGTACAAACCAGACAGAGGGAAATGGCTCTCAGTGAAGCTGTCAGGAGTAAATCCAGATGATACTGTGTTCACTAAAAGCTTACATGTTTTTAGGGGAGAGTGGACAGACATACAGACAAGATCTGCATTGGGGTTGGCTAAACATGTAGGACCACGCCCAGTTCCGGGAGTTCTGACTCTGGACCTTCGTTTGTGTGTTGAATGCATGTGCTTAATAAGCAAAGACATGCCATTTGATTTGGAGAAGTAACCGTTTGGAGCCATGTACAAAATTCAAGGGTCATATCTATTTCTCTTGAGGAGAAGATGAATGGCCTAAGCTGTTCAGCATTCTCCAGTTTTGCTCACTGCAGTACTGCTGGCGCAAAGCGGATGGAATAGTTGTCTTCATAAGCCGACACTATGCAAGCCCTATCTGTCCCCCAACATGAGTCTTCCCTGTGTTACAGGAAGCAAGCGCTTCTCAGAACTGCACTAGATGAGCATGCAAGTGGTTTTAATATGTGGAAGGACATTCTTTATTGGCATGAGCAATAATATTGGCTAGAGCAGTACTCTGAATTATTTTTCAGTGTGAGTTTTTCTAGGACTGTACCCTGAACAGTGGTTGAGTCTGCACTGCAGGATTCCTTTACAAAGCCCTGGTGTCTCAGGATAAACCTTCTCTGGTGAAAATAGCTCAACAGTCAAGTTTTTCTCCCTGTATATGTGATGAAAAGAACTAGCCCAGATTCTGGGCTGACTTGTGAGCATTTCAAATTGCTGGTTTCACCTATATATACAATTCCCTTTCAGTTTCCCATGTTAACTGTGAACAAATGTTACTAAATTAAATCCTGATGAGAGACTTCTAACTAAGCTGCACCTCTTGCTATATAGTGTCTATTGTTATGAAAGTTTCACAGCTGTATTTATACCAATTATGAAGGTAAAAAAAAAAACAATTTAGCATGTTACGTGTGAAATCTCGGCTCTCTAATATCTGTCTTTTTAATCACTTTACTTTTCCTTTACCTCAGCAGCATTACTCCATAAAACATTTTGTAGGCTTTTTGCATTTCTGTCACATAGTACTGTGGTCAGAGAGGTCACTGGACAAGGGAATAAAAGTAGGATTCCCAGATGCTAAGTCTGTTTCCGTTGTTATTAGCCAAGGCAAGAGTTGATGGCAGAGAACAAAGTGGTTTCTGAAACTTCAGTGCAGTGGGTAATAATTGAAAAAACAGAAATGGGGAGAAGCATAGTCAGAAGCTCAGCAAGATCTTGCAGAGAAATTCAGAGAGGGATTGTAGCCTGGTGCTGTCAAAGTATACAAGCCCCACAGGCTCACTCTTTCAGAGCTCAGATTGGGAAGCATTGCCAAACACATCATGACCATGTCCACCTTTCAGTGGAAGTTCTCCTTATTTTTCTCTCTTAGAGGTTATGGAATTAATTCCAAGTAGGCCAAGGTTTCTGCCTCCTTTAGTGGGAAGATAAACTACAGGTAGCTGGAAGCTGCTGGCTCCGAGGTCTCCCTTGAGACTGAGTAATGCAGTGGTTGTTACATCCCAGCAAGATGTTTAGTGGATCCCCTAGTAAGGTGACCTGAGAGAGGTTCTTCATAGGAACAGCACTGCCCTTCTTGTTAGCCGGTTACACTGGGTTGTTCTACCACTTTGCTGCTCCCTTATGTTGTCCCCAAGAATGTGAGGTGTGATCTGCTTCAGAAGTTGATAAGTGGAGCAGCTGACTTGTTCCAAGTCTGTCTTGCACATAAGATCCCAACAGGTACTTCAGGAAAACTTGACTGCAAGTTCTTATCACTCACTCAAATCACGCTTTAGTGGTGTGCTTTCCTCATTTATGTATTCACTTCAGTTTTGTTTATTCATTCTACATCCTTTGTTTTCCTTCTAGTTATATTCCATTTAATTTCACTGTATTGTACCTTTTTTTTTTTCATTTTTATAGTTCATGCAAGAAAGGATGAACCTTGGCAGTGTTTGTGTTCAAATCAGTTGGTGTTGCTTTGCTACATATGGAGCAAAAAGACAGCTCTGTGCTCTGGGACAGTCCAAGAGCAATTCTTTGCAGTTACTGCCTGCTCGGAGTGGGACAAGAAGTTGGATGTGAAACATTCTCTTCTCTTCCTTCATGCCCAGGAATTTCCCCAATGCCTTGCAAGAATGAATGAAGTTCATGACTACTACATAAATCTCGTGCTCCAACTGTTCTTTCCATTGCCACTGGGGAGTGCTGCACTGTTTCTGTGCTGCTGCACATTTTCCTGTGCAATTACCCTGCAGAAGGCTACAGTAGACTGTTAGACTATTCTGTGACCCCTGACAAGAATATAAATTTTGTTAAAATTGGTTGCTCAGTTGGGTGCTGTGATGTTGAACCTGTCGGAAAGCAATGGTGTTTTTCTGAGTTGAATCATGTTTATATGTGTGGTGCAGAGGAAGCAGTGTGCTGCTAATTGAGGTAATAAACGTGCTTTTCTGCTGTGCCATAAGCAGCAAATCCAGAGCACATCATGTATATAAATGGGGCTCGAAGTGTGATACATTAAGTAATAAATATTCCATTCAGTCTTCAAAGCTTGTAGGAACTTCAGTGAAATGAAAAAGGCAATGTGTCTTGTATCTACACACTCACCACTGTGGGAATTCTGCAGAAATGAAAGTTGTAAACATTTTTTTCTTTCATTTTGACAGGTAATATTTGAAGCTGAAGTCTCAGATGGGAGAAATGGCTACATTGCCATTGATGACATCCAGGTTCTGAGTTACCCTTGTGGTAAGTAATGATTAAGAGCTGCATTTTTCTCTGTCTTTTCAGGACATAGTTGATATTGCTGTAGACTGCTGAGTTTTCATCACTTGATCACTGATGTTCTTTGTTCTTTCAATAGTAGTTTTGTTGCAGCTTCCAGGGGAAAATGTAGTGTTGCAGTAGAGTTTTACTTGGGTAAAAGCTTTGTCTGCCAGAAGCGTACAGGAATACAAAAGCAGAAATTCTTCAGTGTCTCTTTAGTCATAGCAGAGCTGGTGTGTATGTTCAGGATGGGGTTTGAATGTTTATGCGTGTACTCACTGCTTAAACAAGTCAACTGGCAGATGCATATGGGAGGTTTACAACATTCATGTCTACCCCCTCATCTCCCCCTCCTTTTTTTTAAATCAATGGACATAACAGGTATAAAAAAAAGAAACAAAACAAAAAAGGAATGAATATTTTAAAAAGCTGCTGGCTCCTGAACTACTGAAGGGTTGGGTTTTGTTGTGCTGTTTTTGTGGGCAGACTTCAGACATTTCTATTTCTGTCTCCCTACTCAAACCTAGGCAACAATTACACACAAGTTGTGGTAATGACAACCTACAGATAAAAAGCTGTGAGGAAGAAATGTTTGCTTTTACACTTTTTATCATTTTTGTGGCAGGTGTATGTGTAATTTGGTTCTGTTCAACTCTTGGGGTGGTTAGACATCACCTGTCTAAGATACAGATTCATAGCTGGTAATTCAGTTCCTTTTTGAAATGAACATGATAGAATAATCCCCTCCCCAAGATATGCAGAACAATGTCAAATAATAAAGCTGCAGTGGCAACCTCACGTGTTTTCTCCTACCCCAAAGCCATTAAGACCAATCGCTCTTGGTGGCTACCAAGCAGGCAGGGCATTTGAGTGAGTTGCCTCTATATTTCAGCCAGCCCAGCTGTCTGATGTGTGTACTCGGGCAAAGCTCTGCTCCAATTCAGTGTGTGGTTTTAATTTTATTTTTCTTCTGGTTTTCTTTTTCCCTCTGTGTGGTTTGGATTTTTTATGTGCCAAAACAAAAGGCACTTGGGTACAGCTATGATGGCTGATTATCACTACCTTACAGTATTCAGATAAGCTCTTCTTTGTTTTTGATGCTCAAACCCTGTTTGTTGTTTCCAGTTTACTGATTTTTCCTGTGTGTTGGTTTTTTGTTTATTTGGGGGGTGTTTTCTTTGTTTTGGGTTTTGTTTTTTTTAAGTAAGCACAAAGGAATACCATTCAGCTACTGTTTTCATAAGCTTCTGAGAAAGAGATGTAACATACCAATTCCTCTAACATGTCTGTTGGCTTTCTTATGTCTAAATGCTTCAGCTGGTTATGCCATTGAGCTTTCTTAAGGGCTATGTCAGTGTTGGAGGTAGATTTATTACCTGGAAATAAAATATTCAATGGCACAAATTACTGCATTTAATAAAACGAGAGCTTTGAGTGACATTGCACAATAATTTCAGCAGTGTCTCCCTGTTTGCCTGAGCAGTACCTTGCTAATTGGGGTTTCCATGTGCTGCTGACGTTTTGGCATTTGATCTCCTTCTCTTGGCTTTGATTTTTAAAAGACTTTATTACAACTCGTGTGTAACATAAAGTTAGTAGAATGCCCAGAGGAGAATGGATAGGATGGAAAGCACTTTTTCTTCTGGAACAGAAATGAAACAAATCATGTTTTCTGTTTTGTTTCTGAGCTTTAGCCGAAGGTTGTCATAAGATGCGTCTTCAGGGAGACAACAATGTTGCTGGCACCTATTTTAGCAATAAGCCTTATTTGTAATTTTTGTTTTCCCCCTCTGCAGATAAATCCCCACATTTCTTGAGGCTGGGGGATGTCGAGGTCAATGCAGGGCAGAATGCTACATTTCAGTGCATTGCTACAGGGAGAGATGCCGTGAATAACAAGTTATGGCTCCAGGTAAGGCCAGCTCATGCATTTGGCTAGAGGACAAGCTGCTTTCTGGAGGTGAAATATTTAATTTCCAGAGCTTTTTTTTTTCTTCTGCATGTAAGATATATATTCTACAGACAACTTCATATCTGGTAAATGGAGAAACCTGTAATCAGTTTAGTAATGTTAGAAAGCTTAGATTAAAAACTACAGCCACTGGTGTGGACAGTGGTTAGGCTTTAAGGCATTGTGAGAACTGAGATACAGCTCTTCTGTATCAATATTTATTGTCATAAAATGCAGTTCATTAACAGGTGTGAACCAGGAAAACACAGATGTAACAGGGCTGTGAAGATTATTTTATCATTATTATACAAATTACAAGTAGTCCAAGCAGGTGGCTGGAGGGATGTGGTTGTACTTTTCTGTGCATATTGGTTTCACTCAGCAGCGTATTTAATGGGCGTTTTTGAGGATTTTGCATGTCCTGTTTCCCTCTGTAACAGGAAGGACTTCAGCTTTTATCTATGTTTAATGGTGAGTGGTATCTACATTAGAATTTATGAGATGACTAAAACCAGAAAATAACCCTTCTTCATACTCCCCAAAACTCCTTTGCTTTGTGGTATAGGGTTGTATTTACTCAGAGTTAAGAAGTACTGGTTAAGTAGAAGGATGGCAAAGTTTCACAGTTGCTCCTTCAAACATTAAATTTCGCCACAATGTAGGGACTAAAATTCTCATTGTTGTATGTGTATGCTATGTTTTGTATGTGAACCCGAAGCACTAGCAGTCCTATGAAAGAGTTTCTAAACATGTCCTTAAAATTATTTAAAAAACGTATTTCTGTATGTTTTCAGAACTTACCCTTTGGGGGAAACGTTGTTCTTTGAACTAGAAACAGAACTTTGAAATTATCTATTTTTTGACAGGTGTACTTTGAAATTAACTATAATCACTTCTTTCAATCTGTTAGATTTTTTAAATCTTAATAGAGTGGAGCTAACAAACCTTGATTAACAGTTGTATAGAGGGATGTGATAAAATTTTAAACACTTTTTAATAGACAGAATAAATCTGATATGCAAAATATATTACTGGGCAAATATGCGGCAACATTTTAAAAGGGCACATAAATCTAGCAGTAACTGCACTGCATTTAGTGAGGTGTCAGAGCAGTAGGAATGATTAGACCTCCATGATGTTGAGTGAGCACTTACTTAAATTGAGCCAACACAGAATATGGTCATTGAGGAAGAGGAGTTTGATTTCAGAGACTTGCCCAGTAGAGCCCAGGAAGTGAAGTGGACCTGGGTTTTGCTGGATCCTGGGCAGAGCTCCAGCCCATGAAGCCCCACCTCATGGGTTGGAAAGGGCCACATGCACAAAGCCAGCAGGAAATCTTGCCCTTCATGCACTCCTCGGAGGCAGATAACTGACAGATTAACTTGGCTGACTTTCACTCCCCTGAGAAGCCCAGTTAGCAGTGGGAACAACTCAGAAAACATGTTTGTCTTTCCATATACTTCCTTTTGCTTTGTTTGTTTGTTTGGTGTTGGTTTTTGTGCGTGGATTCTTGAAGATACTGTGCTATTAAAATTGTATACTTGAACTCCCAGTCCCTGTCTTGTTTTCCCTTAAACAGTGACAAATTTACACCGATTTACAGGTATCTCTTTTGTGCTTCCTCCATCATCATTCCCTCTCTCCATTCTACTTGGCCAACACAAGTGTGAATCAGCAACTTTCCCTCTCTGGATTATCTTCCTCAGAGAGCACTGCAAGTTACTGCTTTTGTGTGGACCTAACAGTGAATCTACTACTTTTCCTTAAAACCCAGCATAGTTGTGTATTGGCCTCATGAGGCTCTGGAGTGCGACTTGGAAAAGCTTTACTTTAATCTTTGACCAAACCAGAGAGTCATAAAGCCCAAATACCCAGAAAGGAAGAACCGGAAGATCAAATCAAATGCCTAAGTAATTGTTTGTGAGAGCCCAGGGCTGAAACATTCCAGGAACGTATTTTTCTCATAACAAGAAAGGCCACTGGAAAAAAAAATAAGTGCAAAAATGAAAAATGAATGGGGGCAGAGTGGGGAAGGAGACCCGTTCCAGGTACACTGTGTTAGAGAAAATAGCTTTTGGTTATGTCCTTATTGAAAAAGAAAAGATATTTCCTTGGAGGAAAAAAAGAAGGCAGCAAGGAGTTTCCTGTGAAAACACCCTCTTTGGTAAGGAAAGCTCAATCTGGTGCAGTCTGGGACATTGGGGCTTTTTGTACGCAAGATCTCATTTGCTTGCATTGCAATAATAGAGATGTGCAGGTCCTGGCTTCATTGCAGCCTCTCCCAGCCCTTTTTTTTAAGACAAAGGATAAAGTAAATCTAGCAGAAGCAGAGAAAACACAGATTAGCAGCCACCCTGCTCAGCATTCAGGGTCAGGCAGTTCCACAGGTGCTTCTGCAAGGCTATGTCTGAGCCACTGTCCTGGCTTCACCTTCTTCATCCCTGTCTGCACTGACACTGCAGCGTTGGCAGCTCATCAGTGCAGGAAAGTGATCTGCCTCAAGAAGATTTTTTTCCCAAATGAGATTGTTGTTGTTGTTGACTGTTTTTAGAGGTTTTCTTGTTGTTAGTTGAACAAAAAAAAAACCATTTAAAAATTAAAAAATTCATTTTTTACTTCTATTCATACCTGAATTACCTATGTAAACAGTGCCAGCAGGTGAGAAAAGATCAAGATGTTGGGTTAGAGGCAAGAAATAGGGAAAGATTATATTTGCCTGAAATTGATCTTGGTAGTGTCTCATATAATAGTAGTGTCTTGTGTAACATTAATCTTTTTTTTTCCAGTGTCGTTGGAGAGCCCTTTGCATTTCCTAGATGATGAAGTGCATGTACATTTCCATTCTTTTCTCAGTGTATATAGAATTAAATGCACATACCTTTGTGTGTCTGAAAATAAAAATGGAAGCACCTAGATGCAGCATTTCAATACCCTATTTGCTGTGGGTTTACTGCTGTAATGACAGTATTTTCTTCAGCTCCATTTTCTGTAAACGTACATCTGTAAACATTTCAGACAAATAGGAATTAACATTGAATTGAGCTTCTCCTGACTTTCAAGGCTGCAAATTCTGTTCTTGTTAGCTGGTTTTAAATTGTATTTGGTCTCTTGTCCACTTTCATACCCAGTCCCTCCCTCCCCTGTGTTTTTGCCGTCCTACTGGACCAAGGTCTGGGACAGTCAGAGCTCTGTCATTGAAAGATAAGCACTAAAGATAACATAAGCCTTTAAAATAGGAAACAAATATTTGCACAAAGAGATTTAACTGGTTGAACAAGATGATCTGAAACACCCCTTTTGTGCCACTGTGAATAGTGGGTGTGGGAGCAGGACAGAAATGCAGGTCTCAATTTTTTTTTTTCAACCTAATCTACTATCAAATCTTTTACGGTTGGGAGCTGAAGGATTCTCTTCATGACCTGCAATTATTAGCAAAATCTGAAAGACTTTCCAAGCCCTTAGTTTTTCTGTCAAATGAGCATTGATGTTTTGGAAATCCATTCACTCTTGGTGTGTGTTACATTTTTGCAGCATCTATAGACATGGTACCTGATCAGTTGTTGCCCACTTCTACTGTCTGGTTTTTTTTTTTCCTAAGGCCTAGGAAATCAATTTCTTTGAAAAGACACTTCAAGAATAAGGATCATTCAAATATTAACATTTGCTGCACCTTGCTGATTTGTGCTCTGCATTATGAATAGGACCCCATTTTTATTCAGTTGTTTCCCCTGTGAAACGCCCTATGTTCCAGTTCAGTTCTGTCAATAAATAACCTTGCAGTTATTCATTTGTCACTTGTGCACCTTAATCCTGCACTTGGGATGGATATATTTTGTTAAGTACTAAATATTTGAAAGAATAGCATGCACAGGGCTTTCTAAATGTGAAAATGCAGCAGGGTGTGTGTGTGTGTTGGCCCATTTGATTTTGAGATTTCTATGTGGAGAAACTTTCCACTTTTTTAAGCTTCATTTCTTTTACTAAGACAGTGAAGAAAATAGAATAAATCACATTTGGGAACACAAAGACTCCAGAAAGCAGTATACGTATTGTCCAGCATTTATTCTGTGCATCTAATTGGGATATCAGAGCAAGAGGGGGTTTTGCATAATCAGGCCATGTTTAACAGCTTCCTGAGCTGGGAACAGTTGTGGCTCCCAGAAGCCCAATACGATTTTCGGTTTCTTATCAATGTCCGGTTTTACTGGACACTCGCACAGCACGGAGAATAGAGCTTTTTGCTGGAACATCTGTTAAACCATATGTCTTGGCACCTGGTTCAGATGGCAATAACTGCGGCACTAATGAGTCCATCCATCATCGCTGAGCTTTGCATTAACATACCATTGGATTAGGGAAAGCGGCTTGTTCTGGCTTTGCAGTCAGATGTGTTTTGCCACGGTCCGTGGTGATACCATTTGCTTTGGCGGCTCCAAAATTCCAAGAGGGGGTTACTGCATGCATTTAAAAGTTTAATACATGCTTGGTAATCCTGTGCAGATTGCCACCGGAGCAGCAGCAAGCGGGCCAATCTGTCAGCAATAGCTGTGGGTGCTGGCTAACGGCCGCTCCACTTGGGTTGCCAAGGCTGGCAAGGCAGCCCCACTCTTGCCCATGGAGAGGCTCGTCAGCGCTAATGCAGTCTGATGCAGCCCCTCTCTCTTTCTGCCAGAGGAAAACATTGTTCCTTGTGGAATAGCAGATAATTAAAGCAATTGCCTAAGAGGAATAATTGAAAAAGTGGAATTAAAAAGCATGATCAAAAATAAAATGCAAATTGCTGAAAAAACAGTGCGTGGCGTTGACCTCCCAGTACCAACTGTTACTGGAGGATGAACGAATTTTGCATGGTTGTTTGGGTTCAAACAATTAGCCCTGTCTTGCTCCCTTTCTTGAGGAAACTGCTTATAGTGTCTAGTTTACCAGCATCTTAGGGCTTAGAGCTGGATGCCACAGACTGGATTTGATATTCAGCATTCATTTTGCTTGCTAGATACTACGTACACATGCTCTTTAACAAGGCAATGGGCTGGACATGTCCAGATGATACCCCATGGTATTTGAGGAATTTAGACAGAGGAATGTATGTGAGAACTTGTGCCTCTGACAGGGGCTTGAGGGATGCAATATTGTGTTTTGTTTTTGAAAGAACATGTTTCTTCTTAAGGAAGAAGCTATGTCACACAATTATTTATTCTTCAGGGTACCCAGAAAGGGAAGGCACAGATTGATGTTCAACAGGAGGGTTCCAGTATGGTCTGTGCACTTTTGGGTTAATCTGTTTAGCTGCAGTGAAGCATTGGGAAGCTCTCATTAAAAAAAACCCAACAATCTATACAGGAGTTTCATGTCTGATTTAACTTGTTTTAAGCAGTATGTGTGTCTTTTCTGCTTGGAATTTTTCATAGATTTCTAGTGTAAGTATCTCTCCATATGCTGTTGCATTTTGGTAGTTTTAATTAACTAGTTAAGATCTCATGTTTTTAGTTCAGAACATTTGCTGTTACAGTGCACCTGCCCATGGCACCATTTTAATTACATTAGAAGAATGTTTATTTTGTTGGTTTGCACACATTTTCTGACCCTGAAAGTTAATGGGGACTGAGTACACTGAGCAGAACGTTGCAATTCTCTTTTGGGAGAGCTAGAAGGTACCTTGGAGCACCTGAAGGGCTTCCCTTTCATTGTAGCCAACAGTGACATTTTCAACAGCAAAATTGCTACAAAAACGAGCACTAAGTCCAGCAAATGAGGCTGTTTGTATGAAACCTGTTTGTATTTCCTTGGCCAATACGATGCCGTTCATGTATCTGTCATGTTACCTTCATCTTCTTTTCTGCCAGTGGCCTAGGAAGGTATCAGTTCTTCATTGGTTGCACTTAAGGGTTGTGAAGGAACTTTACTTTCCCTCACTTGTTTCATCATTTTACTTTAAGAAAAAAAGTTTTTGAAAGGGGGTAGCAGAATAGGGAAGCACAGCAGACAGGGCTTCTCTTCTGCAATTACTTGTCTCTGTTACCTGTACTTTCACCTTAGCATATTTATGTTCGGTGAGAGCTGTTTTGGTTTTCCAAACATTTTTTTAAAGACATATAAAAAGCTGCCTTGAAGTGATCTATCAAGCTCCTCGTAAATGACTTGACTTGCAGTTTATTCTGTGTCATGCACTGCTGACTCTGACAGCATTAGAAAGAATATTCACCAACAAAAAAGACAATATTCATAACTTCTAACTTGTTTGTTTCACAAAGTTGTTTGTTTTTCCTCAGTCTCTTCTGTCTGTTTTCCCCTCTGATGCTATCTGTGTCATTTCACCCTGAGTGAGCCACTCGCCCTCTCTCCTTCCTCAATTTATCAGCTTCCTGAGTAAATATGGCAGCTCTCCCTGGGTGCCTGGTTATCTTGGGTTGGAGCAACATGAAATACTGTAATCCTCCCAGGTTTCATTTAATTCTGCCCCAGTTAATTGTTCTCTGACCTGCGTGAGGCAGCCTGGGAGTTGCCAGTCCTGTGTGTGCTGGTAGTCACCTGTAGCACCAGATACCATTTTGTCTTGCACAGCTAACGGGCTGTGCTAGGACCTTTCTTACTCTGTGCAGCATTTCCTTAGACAGCCAGCGGCTGAAACCCCTACAAATGAGACACCTGAAATGAAGGTGATTTTTATAAAGCAGATATTGTTAATAATTCCTTGACTGTGGAGTCCTGTGAGCCTCTAAGGCCAGTTCTGAGGTTGTCTCCCCTCCAGGAGTGACAAGCCGTAGGCAGACCCATAGCCCAGTGGCCTCACATCTCAGGCCCTGGTTTCTTCAAGTAGCTGCACATCTTAGTGAATAACAGAAAAATATGAGCGGCTGATGTACTTGTCTGCTTTCAGAAAAGGGCAAAATCATCTGCTGGGAAGCATTTGAAAAACTGCCCTGTGTCCTGATGGCCTTCAGCAGTAGGTTGGGTTTTTCTGCAACTTCATTGTCTTCTCCCAAGTAATCAAATGCTTTCATTTTGAGCAGCAGGATGACTGTTGTCGTTCACCTCAAGGTGATACAGATCTTTAATCACCATGCCCACAGTTGGTGTTTCTGTGAATTATGGTTTTTTAACAAAACCATCCAACAACCAGCACTGCATTAAAGAACTGTAGCTTTCTAAATACCTTCTTTATTTTTAAATATAGAAGTATTTGTGCGTGTGCCATTTGTTAGATTAGGCTCAAAATAAGAGGCTTAAAAATGTCCAGAGAAAGCAAGTGTTATTTTTATTTGTATAAATGGCCAGGGACACTGTAGTATGAATTTAGCTATTTTGCCACTGGGGGATTCAATTATAATAAAATAAATTAGGATTGCCACCTCAGAAGGGCCAGATGGCTCTCAATGAGATTATTTCATAAGAACCCTTGCTTTCTTCATGCCACGTGAGAGGGAGTCAGCTACTTCAAAGTGGACAAGTTTGAGTAATAGCAGTACATGTAGCCAAGACATTCGCAGTCATCATGGATTTTTCTGTACTGCAGTGCAGTATGTAGGATAAAACTTGCCTTGTCACATGTACTCAAGATCTTCAGTGTATGCTTGTGTGGGGAAAGCTGTGAGGCTTTTCCCACTATTAAATGAATGCCTAGTTCATTGGAAAATAGATTCTTAATCCAGTTTGCCAAGCATGTACGGAGACCAGTAAGTTAAAGCAAGTCAGATTAATTTCCTACTAATAAAAACTTGTAACTCTATCTGCATGATTTCTCTTAAAAAAATCAATCAAACAACAGAAATTGCTGCTTCACCATCTTGTGTGCTAAGAAGATTGGAATATCCAGGCTTATTATTAAAGCTATAGTTCTAGTTCATGTTCTGCTTGGAAAAAAAGCATTTATTAGACTTAATTCAAGTATTTGTAATAAAAAAAAAATTGAATACACATTCCACGCCCCACCACCATCCCTTAGTCAGTCATTTGCTCTTTTGTGGGTGGGGAATAAATGAAAAGGTTAGTTTTCTTTTCTTATGCAAAATAGCTGTTTTACTCAGTTATTTTTCTGATGTGTCTCAGTTTTAGAGTCCTGAGAACAGAGAGAGACATTTATGTGAAAGAATAGAAAAAGTATTAAAGCCATTTTGTTTAGAAAGAAAGATTTTTCTGCATTTGAAGTTGCTGTAAAAGCATATGCTGTGTGTGCTGAAAAGGGCCAGACTGCTGTGTGTATAGTAAAATTTTAAAAGTATAGTTATTTGTGGTGTTTATTCCCCTCATGCTGTTTTATTTTTTCTGAAAACCTCTTTTGGCAGAGATTGCGCATTATTGCTGGCTTCTACTATTCATGTTCAATCCTTTCCCCTCTTGCAAAAAAAAAGACAATTTTCCCTTTACACAATAAGTAAAATCAGGAACATTTTGGAGCACTTTGTGTACAAGTTCTTCCTTCCTCAGGGCAGCAGAGGTGCAATTCCCACATTTGCTAGGAGCATCCTTCCAGCCCTTCTGCTGTCCCGGGAAGTTTTGATTGCACCCTTGGGGACTGAGTTGCTTAGACAAACTCCCAGCTTGTATACTGCTACCTGCATGGATCATGCCCTCTCTTACTCTCCCTGTGAAGCTGATAATGAGTTAATCCATTTGTCGATGATAAGACCTGAGCAGGGAGTATATTTTCCAGGAGCCATTTTTTTTATTCTTTGTGAGCAGAGGAGTGAAGGCAGACAGGGAGCAGGGTGGGAGCTTGCTGAAATGGACACTGCTGCCAGAGTCTGTGTGTGTGTGTGTGTGTGTGCATGTGTGTGTGTGTGTATGTCATGGAAGCCAGAGTGTTGACATCTGATCTCTGGAGGCATCCTGGTATCCAGCCGAGACCCTGAGAAGGCAACTAGAGTTGACTGTAATTATTAGCAATGGAGTGGGCTTACTTTAAGGTGTTTACACTAAGGAAAGAGTGGGAATGTGTAAGGTTGAGGTGTCCAGGCTGATAAAAGTCACTAGTATGGAGTAAAAAGTGTTCAGAAAAATTTTAGAGGGAATATCTCCACAGAATGTTATGGTATTTTATTGTTACTAAAAAAAAATAATTAAAAAAAGGAAGCAAGATGCCACCACTTTTCAAGCTGAAAAGGTGGGAAAAAATACAGAGAAGTTTTAGATTTTTATTAGAAAATCAGAAATATACCTAAACTCTGTCATTTAAACGAAATGTTGGGGTTTAGATTCTTCTGGTTCCATTAAAGATCTGGAAGATCCACTAAAGTTTAATTTCACGTACATTAAATGCTTGCTTTTTTTCATGAGGCAGGGAAAATAATTTTAAGGCTAATTGTTAATTTGCCTATGATTGTTTTTTAAGCTGCTTTATTTTACTGTTGACTTTGTTTAAAATGCACATGATCTCATTTAACTGCCTAAAAAATAATTAAGTCATGTTCCCATGAAATTAAAAATAACTTTCAAGTCATAGAGACTTATTTAAGGTCATAATTTTAAATGCTTTAAGTGCCAGCCTTAAGAAGGTTTTTTCCTTGCACTTATATTGCTTTTAATCAAGTGTTTGCAGGCGGTAGTTCTTTGTGAAGCCCAGAGTTATTTTCACAAAAGGAGGAGAACTGCCTGGTGGTGACCTCTCCTAAATGAGCAATTCAAGGTTATCAAATCAGACAGCAAGGGACTGGAGGAACCAAGGATTGCACAGGGTACAGCCATTACCTATTAGTATAACTCCACATTAATTTTAAATCGAATTTTTAAAACCTAATTGAGCAGCATTTTCAAGCTCTGTTCAGTGTGAGCAGGACGTAAATTGAAACAGTATGTACCAGGAACCCTTTAATAAGCAGACAGTTCTGCTGCCTTTCTTTCCTCTCCTTTAAAACCACTAGTAATGCCCTGACATTAAAAAGAAGAATTCAATTAAGAGATCATGGCAGTGCATCTGAACCCTGACTGGCTAATGGCTCACTGGTGTAAGGGGTACACACTGCAATGAACACGGGGAATTATCTTCAACATCCATCTTAAAAAAGTAAGAAATCTCTTCTGTTTGAACTTTTTGTCATTTTAATGACATGAAAATGGTGTAGTGGATAAACTGTGCATGAAGCTAGAATTGGAAGTTGTGCAGTTGGATTCGCAAGAAACAAATCCTAACACAGAGAAATTTGAGCAACTGCTCTAAGCCTTGTGAGATAAAAGTGGTAGGAAATCACTGATGTAAATAGAAAAGAAAATCCTAGGTTTTGTTGATGGAGCAGAACTGTCAAGCTTGTTAAATTTAATTTTTACTAATTGCCCTGCAAGTGCATTAATACTTCTTTTTGAGTAGGAGCCAAATTCACTTTGTTTCTCAATGTGAAGCGTGCAGATGAGCTGAAGTAAGCAAGTTCTGAACTTCAAATGGTAAATTATTTTATACAGCAAGCTCGACTGTGCTTCTGAGCTACATGCTGGGCACTTGGCATTCAGACATACAGTAGTGCACTCGGTGAAGGCAGTCCTTCAAGTCAGAAAAATCTCTTAATGTTTATTTCTTCCTTCATCACAGAGCAAGGAGGACTTGGGTTACAGGGGTTACTGGTCGAGTCAGCTCTCACATAATTTTTAAAAATACACCTTTGGATTTTATACATTGCTTGGTCATTTTAGTAGTTACATGGCACGTTGTGTTTAGTTGGGGGAGCTTTACTTCATTTACTGACCAGTGATGGCAGCATGAACTGTGGGAGCCCACAGACAAGCATGAGAGGGAGAAAGGACCATGAAGTTTGTGAATTGTGGTTACTTTAAGGTATTAGGTACAAGTTTTACATTGAGCTGTCATTTCAGAGGGCTGAAGCCTTCGGCTGAAATTAAAGCAAGGGGATGAAGCTCAAAAATTCTGGTTTTGGGTTTAGGTTTTGCTCTCGGGAGAAGCCACCTGACTAGAGAGGATGGTGCACTTCCCACAAAACTAAGTTTTCTGTTGCTTAAGCAGTGCTGAAATAAAGCTTTTACCATCACCCTTCATTTTTGTGATAGTGGAATTTAATAATTTCATTGATCCCAGAAGTTCAATAAGGCCTTTTGCTCATAGCTGTCTGCAGGCATCAGCAAACTTCTTTAGTTCCTCTTAATAGGAGACTGAGCTGAGGAGGGAGCTGGTGGCCTGCTGTAAACCCACTGATTTGTGCTGTGGTGGATCAGAGTTTACAATGCTTTACGCTGTGGGCATCCCTTCAGACAGGATCCATGTGCTAAAGGCAATTTTTTGTGTCTCATACATTGTCCTAATATGGGAATCTGCTTTCCCTCTTTGCCTCTTGCTGGACTTTCTGGCACAGCCTTGCAGGCTAAGCTTACCTTTTTTACCTTGATTTCTGGTGTGATGGTCGTGAGGGGAGGGGGAAAAAATGGATGGTATCCTCATGAAATAAGGAGGAGTCATACCAAGAAACCTGCTGCTGGTAAAGGTGATGGTGTTGGCTTTGTAGGTGACTGAAGTCTGCCCAGTTGGTATGAATGACTGTTTTCAGCCAAAGTTTGCAGTGAGGCACAGGGTGGCTACTTAGGCTGTTGCAAGAAAGATGGCAAAAGATAAAATTCATCTGTTTAAGCACATGAATAGCTAAAATGCATACTTGGTTCTGTGACTTGGAAGCAGTGTGCAACCCCCCTACTGCAAACCTGCTTAGTGAGTGACTAACCTGTGTTGAGGTGACTTAAAATGAAGTGGGGTGAGCACTGTGAGGTACTCCTGTGTCTGTGATGGGAAACTGACTGATGGACACATGCAGCATTAACTCATCTCTTTTCTCCCCTTTGTATCTTGGTACAGGCTTTCAGGTTATTAAATTCTGTGTCTCAGCAGCAGCGCTTCTTGTGTTAGACAAAAAGCTCGGAGTTTAAGAACCTCAATGAAGTTTCGCATTCCAGAGATTGATTAGAGGGAGAAATGTCCTCAGAGGTCACGTTTTGTTACATATTGAGCAGAGCAGACCATGCAGCTACAGGGAATTTATGTCTTTCTGGGGACTGAGCAAACTGAGTGTTCAGAAACGTTATTGTGGTCAGGGAATGATGTGCAGCTGATCCAGAGGAGAGAGCAGTGACATCATTTATTCACTTGGTGCATGTTTCTGAGGATATTCTAATGCTGACTTTTGCGCAGCATCTGTTTTCTGAGCAGAATCTAAATCAAGTGTTGAGTGTGAATGGTAATAAAGAAAAAGGATCATGTAAGAGTTCAAACTGTTCTACCTTACTGACCTCTCACCTTGCCCTGCAGCTGTAGATTAAATTTTTCTCAGTGATTTCTGGTAGCTGTGATTCTTCTTTTCTGACCTCTTTAAACTCCTTCCTTTAAATGAGATGTACGTGATTTCACTTTTAACAGCTCCCTTCCCACCCTTTTTCATTTTGTCTAGCTTTAGGTAGACAGGTGGTGCATAGTGTAACAAAGGTACCATTTCAGAAGGTGTTGAGTTTGGACAGATAAAAGGTAGCATTTAGAAGTAAACACTGGATGGTTGCTGAAAAAGAGCAAAAGCTGTGAAATCCCTCAGTGCTGGTTTTGTTCAAATATTTGAGACAACGCACTCAGAGTATCTGTTTACAATTTTATTTGAAGTTGAATGAATTTTGTCAGGAGTACAGATGCCACTGCTCTGCTGTCCTTGGATGTTTCCAGCTATGAAGCAGCAGCCACTGACTATGTCATGGTCATGTTTTGCGTGAAAGCCTGATGGTGCTTTTCACCCCCAAACTTGAATCTGAGATGGTTTTGAGTACTCCTTGTGTCCTTATGGGTCCTGGGCATTGAGCTCTCATACTGTGGAAATGCAGCAGAGCTCAAAGCATTGGGGTTGTTTTTTTTGTTCTTTGTATGATGATCATGATTGATGTCTCTTGTGTTCACACATGCTAACTCTGCCCTGGTTACTCTTTGCAGAGAAGAAATGGGGAAGATATTCCCGTTGCTCAGACTAAAAATATCAATCACAGAAGATTTGCTGCTACCTTTAAGTTGCAAGAGGTGACAAAAACCGACCAGGATTTATACCGCTGCGTAACTCAGTCAGAGAGAGGTTCTGGAGTGTCAAATTTTGCTCAACTTATTGTTCGAGGTAAAGTTTTAATTGCTTAAATTTTATCCAGTTAAATGCTTTTAATACCCTTGTTTTCTATGTACACCTTTTATTTTTCCTGTTTTTCCCTTGACGTCAAACGACCACACAAAGACAGACAGCTCTGTGAAGCTTCTAGAATTGTCATCAAATGAGAGGCAGGTTGGCAAATCTCTTCGCAATTGTTTTCTATACAATGCTTCTGTAAAAACCTTGACCCTGCAGCGTGTAACATGTCTGTGTGCTTTTCTGGGGATGCTCTTTACTGAACTTAAGGTGAAAGCAGCATAACTTCTCATAAATACTTGCAAGATTCCACTGCACGTGGTTAATGTTCCCTTTAAAAATCTGTTGCCTTGAGTTGACTGATGGCACAGTGTGCTGATGGCATATACCTTGTTCTGTTACCTGGGAGACAGGAATATGCAACGAGTTGTAAACTTTCACCTACCCAAGGACCATAGAGAAACATGTGGTTTATAAAATCTGTAGTGCAGCTGCCCAGCTTGGGCTTTTTTGGCCAGGTAAGCACAGGGGTCAGGCCAGGCACACAATGGGCTCTCGTGTGGCTCATTTGGCCAGCAATGAGCTAGCTGGTCAGTCAGCATCTGAGCCACAGTCCTTGAAGCCACTTGTTGAAATAAAAGTAGCATGGGAAATGCTCTAAGATACCAGGTACTTGGCATTTGCTGGCACAGGCCTGTTCCCTCGGAGACCAGTTGATTGAGGTCAGCAGGGTTTTATGCATTTCCTGTAGCATCAATAAAAAATGAGCTTTGTTGATCATATAGGGATTCAGACAATATGGTAACAGCTTGGGGGTTTTTGATTCTGTTAGACACACCTTTTATCTAGCAAAGTGCAAGATGGTTGTCTTAGAATCATAGAATCATTAGGGATAAGAAGGGACCTTGAAAGATCATCTAGTCCAATCCCCCTGCCACAACAGGATCACCTAGACCAAGTCTTCATCCTAATGAGATTAATCCTCTTCTAGCATTAAAGACATTCTGTGTTATGCTGTTAGAAAAGCAGGGCAAATCAATGTTGTTTTTTTTTCCAATAAATGAAGTTTTCTTTTTTTCCTAATATAATAGAGCAGTAAAATGGTGTCTAAACCACTGTTTCTCTCAAAAAATGAGGTAGCAATATCAGACTTCATAGTGCTGTCTTTTTAAGGCAGAATATTGCCCTGCTGAGAAGCTGAGGGAATTTGATAGATAGTGCCAGCTTTGTGGCTCAAAATATAAACTTGGTATCACCTGTTTACACAAGAGCTATATAGGTTTATTTTTTAGGATTAGTCTTAGTCTTTTTTGTGCTTTTTGGATTGGAAGCTCGATGTTAATGCTTCAAAACAAGTGTATGCGTATGTGTATATATACATATTTATATAATTTAAAGTAAAAAGAAAAAATAATCTTGTTCAAACATTTTCATCTACTTGACATCATGGTACAGAACAAAGATTTATGTTTTAAGGTAGGATTTATTGCTTGCTGTTATATTTGAAAAGCAATATACAGTAATATATTTTCTTGTTTGTCTGGATAACCACTAAATAAATCTTGTTAGCCAAAAAAGCATACCCTTAGGGATCAACTACCCTGGTGTTAAAACTGCACTGAAAATTAACCATAATGACAGGTCCTATATCTCAGTGGCACTTTAAAGCTGACATCCTGCTACATGGATACAAAAGATGATAATTTTAAAGGAAATTTTTGGGCCACTGATACGAATTTCCTTTAATAAGAGTTGGCATAGTATTGCCCATTGTCAAAGATGACCCAAGGGGAAGAGTTTATTAGTGCGTTTCCTTCTAAACTGGAAGTGACAGGGCATGCTTGGGGCCCTTTTCTTGCTGTTTGTAACAAATGAAAATTTCGCTGAAGAATTCTCATGCTGAAGAGTATTGATCTTGTGTTCTTACTGCCAGAGGAGGAGAAAAAAAACCATTGAAACACAATTTACTTTGTCATGACTTCAGTATTGCTTCCAGATAATTTTGAGTAATGAGAAGGTCTTCGGTTTGTAGAAACCAAACTTTATTGACAACACTGGTTATTAGAGAGCAAAAGGCAGAAGCAGGAGCTGTTTTTGTAGTAACGCAAAGCCCTGGGCATTCAGGTACACAGCTAAGATCCTTCCACATTCCACATATGTAGAGGTGTGTTACCATGAGCTAGGTGTAGTGGCATCTGATACTTTTCTGGTTGACAGTCTGTAAATCAGCCATGGTAATGAAAATTTCTTTTCACATAATGTACATCATGTTGAAACATCATTGTTTCAGTCTGAGCTGTAACTGCTTTCAGTGCAGTTCTAAACATTATTACAAATGTAGTAGGGTGGTATACACTCAAAGACCCCAAAAAGAATAATTCAATTACTCTAATACTTTGAAGAAAAATCTGACTAGGATAGGATTTATAATCCAATTATTTTTTACCACAAGTCGTTCCAGTCAATGATTTAATGTCTCACCTTTGCTTAGAGCCTCGCCATAGCTCCCAGCTCAGGGACTGACTGTCTTGTATTGATTGGGTTTTTTTTTCCACACAGTTTCTATGGCACTGCTGTCATTCTTGGGAATGTGTAGAAGGAGCTGTCTCCCGATCCACTTACATTGGGAAGCTTGGTTGTATCATTCCTGTTAGTTGACTTCTCCACCTGAGTAGGTCAATCTGATTGTCTATTAGTATGTGCCTTTGGTGGCCAGTAAACTGGCAATTTCTGGGAAGGTAATGTTTTGAAGTCTTCAGGGTTGTCTGCACTGGAAGTTGAGCAAGATGCTGGGAGAAACAGTAGCTGTGATATGTAACAGAGCAAGAAGACACTGACAGTTGGTTTTGACTTGTTTCTTACTCTTTTTTGAGAATGAGTGTTATCAAGCCCTCGGAGACATTTTACTGGACTTAGTTTGCCATCAAGAGCTGTTCTTATTATGTAATTAAGTCTGCTAGGGAGATTTCCACCTTTCTTCTCTGAAATTCCTTTGGGGATTTGGTAGAAAAAAACCAGCAATTTAGCTGGTGCCTGTTGATGCCAAAACCACTATGAAGATGGAGTTTGCCCCATCAAGTATTTCGCATAGAACAATTTTGTTTCTGTTAAAATAAAACTTGGAAGCATTTCTGTTTGAGAAGGTTGTGGACACTTTCCAAATGTCACTAGGACTTGTTTCATCTGGAAAGTAATCTATGGACTTGCTCCTGATGTGTGTCCACAGTTTTGTGATCTGGTTTATCTGTGAGTTTGTTTATTCATTTCAAAAGAAGACTAAGGCACTTTGTTGCTTCATCACAGTGTTCCGAGTGTTTCTATCTCTTTAGAATCCTCTTGAAGTCTTTTTCATGTGAACTGTTCCTTTATTGTAGCTCTATGATTTGTTCTTCAGGAAGATCTGAAACTTGTAAGGTGAAGCACACATTTTGCTTTTATCTCATGAGATGTAAGTTTTGTACTGCTTGATATAGTCTACATGAATATTCTCATTAGGTAAAAGCAAGACTTTTTGGTGCAGATACCCGTCTTGTTCCTGTGTTCCGTGAACTGTAAGGTGACTAATGTGGATCAGAGTAAAAGCCAGAATCCTGAAGCCTTATATCCTGCCTGTGGCTGGACTCAGTAGGGCAGTATTTGGAGCAGAGAATCAGAGAAGATGATGTGGATACTGCAGAGAAGCTGATGTAGAGGTGACCCTTGTTAACATAGGATCTTACCTTCCTTGAGGTTGGCAGTTTCTCATTCAAGGAGAAAATGGAGCAAAGTGCAGAGGCAGAGAGAGAATTCTGCCCATCTTAGCTTGTTTCTTTTTGAAAGCTTTCTGTTTGCTCTGTGTGTGGGAAGAAGAAGAAAGTGAGCCAAAAAGTAGGCATGTGAAGCTTCATCACTTGCCAGAAGTCTTTCAGTAATGGCTAAAGGTTTGGGCAAAAATGGAGGTTCGGATAGTATATTAGAAGGAATACCTTCACAGAAAAAGTGGTGAGGCATTGAACAGGCTGCCCAAGGAGGTGGTGGAGGTACCATTTCTAGAGGCATTCAGAAAATGGGTAGACATGGTGTTTCAGGAGATGGTTTAGTGGTTAGAGGTTGTAGGGTGAACAGTTGGACTTGATGATCTTGAAGGTCTTTTCCAACTTTTATGATTTTCTGATCCTAAAGCTCATTCTAGGCAGAACTACCTGGAAGACACATGGCAGGGGTGTTGCAGAGGACTTCATCATTAATTAATTCAGAAAAAATATTTGTGATCCTGGTCCTTCAAACCGTGTGGATGAGGAATGCTTGTGCTGGCCCAAGAGCAGTGAAGCTGGGGAGGCTTAGCCTGGGCAAGGCTGTAAGGGATTGCTGTGTTTTGTGTTTGGGTGAAGCAATGCTGAAAGGGCAGCTGCTGGCAGGGACCAGAAGCTTTGCTTCTCTCCCACTCTTCTAGGTGGACACAATCTCTCTTGTATCTCTCTTGGCTCTAGGACCGTAATGCTTCCATGGACTGGTTCAACAAGCAAAACAGGCATTGAGCCTGCTCCCTCTAAGCTTTGCTGGGGCATCTCTGCCTTAGTGGGAGTGCAATCAGTGCATCAGAGTCTGGAGTGAGAAGGAGGGCAAGCATGGGCTACTGCTGTTTCTTTCCAGGTCTTGTGGAGATCTTGCTGTGATTTAACAGCAAAATACACAGCTGTTCAGTCAATCCAAACCAGCAGAAGCCTGTAATGGGAAGTAGTGACCTAGGATGGACATGGTTGGGTGGATCATGGTTGCACAGGAGTTAGCTCTGTGCCAGTAAGTCTGGTACCAGCTATAGGCAATGTTCCTCTGTGCAGACCAGGTGACGACAGCCCTCTTACAGGCAGCATAAGCTGAGCAAGGGAAAGCTCTTGACAGGTGTCACTCCAGGGAGTATAGAAGAAGGTTTCTTTGTTTCATATGTCTGTGTTTTATCCAAGTATAACAACATGAAGATCACTTGCAGTAACACGATTTTTTTTGTCTTAATTAGAGATGTCTCCAGTCTATCCCATCACATCAGTGCTGTATTTCACTTGGATAATTTCCCTTCCAGTATCTGCTCTGTCCCTACATTTATTTAAATCAACTACTTCGTTTGAATACTGTGGCTCCACATGGTCCATCTCCATTTAAATGCCACTGATGTTAGCGGAGAGGTTAAGGAAATATTTACTAAAGGGTAGACAAAGTTGCCTTACCTGCCATCATTTTGCAGTCTGGGGAGGAGGTGGGGAAACCCCGGTAGGTTTGACATCTCTGCATTGTGCAGGTTAGTTATAAAGTGTGCCGATGAGCAGATGCATGGTAATGATGAAAAGGAAAGCATTAGGAATTCAGTGTGGAGGGCAGAAAATGCAGGATGTCAGAGAAGCCATATATTAAAGGGAATTTGAATTGGAAACTGAATCCAAATCTGCCACTGGGGGCATTTTGATCATTTTGATTTATTAAACTTTTATAACAGCATTCAGATGAAGCAGAATTAAAACGCTTAGTCTTGGGTGGTTTATGGTATACAAGTCGTCATGCTAGTGGAGTCTGGCCATGATCAATGCAGAGTTAATCTAAGTTCCTTTTTGGAATGCAGGTGCGCCTGTGTGCGTTAGCATGTATTTAAAAATCTCATAATGTTCTAATACAGAATCACTTAACAAAAATACAAAGTGAAGCCACCCCTGACATCAATTTTCAGCTGCATTTGAGTGAATCTTGCTATTAAATTGCAGATGAGCTGCAGGAACACAAACTGCAGATGTATTCCTATACCAATTTTATATATTGATAAATATCAATGCGTTATAAAATAACTGGCCATGGAAATACAGCAATATTTCCTTGGAAATTGATTTTATTCCTAAAAGCATGAGCCTCGTGCATTGTAGTACTGTGCCTGACCATCTCCTGGCATCAGAAGCTGTATGTGTGCACTGTCTGCAATAAAAAGAAATCAATTACCATTAAAGTGGCACTGCGGGTTAAAGGCATTACAGGTTCACAGTCAGTTCTGCAGCAGGGAGATGATACTAGATGTGAATGGGGAATGATGCAAAGATGGATGAGACAGAGTTCAAGGAGCAGTAATGTGAGGGTCCAGCGCTATCATTCCAAACTGTCTCAGAGACATGATGGATGGTTCGGTGGCAAGAAGCAATAATACCACAGGATGAGAGATTCATCTTCAGATCTCAGGCGCACTGCATGCTGTCTACCTGTTCGTGTTCTAGTGGTGTAATGATTCCTGATGTGTTATGAAGAGCAAAATTACTGTACTTAAGCAACTAAACTGGTATGTTGAATTTAGTAACCCAGATTTTTTGGCAGCTGCAAGAAAAGCAAGTAGCGTATCTGATGCTCCTGCGCATTGTAAATTTAATTACCTCGTATTTATGCATAGTACTTGTTGACAGGATCTTGTAAGCTATGCTAATGTGGTAGGTAATTTGTTACCTCCAGAAATCACTTTCCATGTGCCTTCTGATCATTATCATGAAACATGATAAATGATCAAGCCCATGAGGTGTAAATGAAAATGAAATGGATAATTGAATTCTATGTCTAAATTGTGGCTGGAATAGTTGTTGCAATTATAATGGAATTTATCTCATTAAAATATACTTTGCAATGTACTAGTGACCTTTAATCATCTTGGTTGGGGAGTTATTTGTAGAATAATTTTCAATAGATTACACAAAAAGTTTGCTCAGGATAGTTTGAAGGGGTTTTTTCTGTCCTAAAGTGTTCTTTTAAATACTTGTCTGTTTAATAATTTATAGCTCAGGATGATTCTGCAGCATTAACTCCTAGGAGATTGTATATTTGCAGAATTACATAGAAAATTGGGAGAAACATACCTTCCTCTCCAGAAGAAAGAGGGGGAACCATGGGTGCGTGAAGAAAGGAAAGTTTGTTCCTGCTGACACAGAGTGTTGAATTTGGATATGCTGGTTTGCTACAGAGCTTGTCATTGAGACTGATCAGGACCAGCAAACAGGCACAGCTGCCTTGGAGAAGATTTAAAGGGAAGGAAAAGAATGTGTTTCTCCTCCTTGTTCCCCAGGTGTCACCATGTTGCTAGTGGCAGAGCTGGTGCTCTAATTCCTCAAAAAGGAAAGATTAGAGAATCATTAGGGATCAGAAGGGACCTCAAAAGATCATCCACTGATCTCCCCTCTGCCACAGCAGGATCGCCNGGCACAGCTGCCTTGGAGAAGATTTAAAGGGAAGGAAAAGAATGTGTTTCTTCTTGTTCCCCAGGTGTCACCATGTAGCTAATGGCAGAGCTGGTGCTCTAATTCCTCAAAAAGGAAAGATTAGAGAATCAGAAGGGACCTCAAAAGATCATCTAGTCCCTTCCCCTCTGCCACAGCAGGATCGCCTAGACCAAGTCACACAGGAACACATCCAGGCAGGTCTTGAACGTCTCCAGAGAAGGAGACTCCACAACTCCCCTGGGCAGCCTGTTCCAATGCTCCATTACCTTCACTGTGAAGAAGTTCCTTCTGATATTTATATGGAACCTCCTCTGTTCCAGCTTGCACCCATTGCTCCTTGTTCTGTCACCAGATGACCTTGAGAAGAGCCTTGCTCCATCCTCCTGACACCCACTCCTCACGTATTTATCGACATTAATAAGGTCACCCCTCAGCCTGCTCTTCTCCAAGCTCAAGAGACCCAGCTCACACCACTGTGTTGGGACTGAACTTTGGATTTTCATCTTTTCCCTAAACTTAGTGTGATTGTTTTAAATTCAGTTATTTATTTGTAAAAATGCTTTGTTTCTAGGACTTGACCTGTAACATTTCATGTAGTTGCTATCTGTCCTTCTTCTCAGCCATTTAACCTTTAAAACCTGAGATGTATGTCGTACTAGCAAACATGGTGAGTATTCCATGCAAGCCTAAACATCTTCATAGGCACAATATTTAGTTTTCTGGATTATTCGCTACTAACGGAAAATTTCCACTCCAGAGGCTCATGGACACAAATTCAGTGTTAGAAAAATGTGAGAGCTCCTTATTTAGGAATGAAAAGTTGCCAAGAACTGATTATTACACTGTAAAGTTTCTAATATAAAAGGTAAGTATGGAAGAATCTCTCAACTTACATGTATCATCTCTCTACAACTTACATGTATTATCGTTATCCTTCAAGAATGGAGGAGTAAAGTACAAAAGATGTACTTAACCAAGGTGCTCTGAAAGTCTTAGACATTGTGTGCTGTTGATTCAAGGCTTCTAAAGTAGTGTTGACATTTGATGAGGCATTAAGAATGACAGTCCTAACTTTGTGTGAAATAGATCATCGAGTAAATAACTAACGGTACAAATGCTTTGCTCAGTTCCAGCATTTTGCTTAGATTTTCCCCCCAAATAAATGGATTATCACTTAACTGAATTTAAGCTTTATTTGAAATGGCCAAGTACTTCATAAAATAATTTCTTTAACCTAGTGAATGCTTACTTCACGTTTTTTACTATTTGTACTAGCTTTTTGCTCCTTGTGTCTGGTGTATGGTACATTCATAAGCCAAATGGAGCTGTACCTGTTGGTGGGCACAGTACTGCCAAGTATTAGTGCCATACATGGATTTTGCAAAGCCTGCTATGAGCCACTTCACTCATTTGTGAAGTAAATCAAGATTAGTCTATTAGATTGACTTGCTGATCTATTTCACTATCCAATGAGGATTAAATCTGAAAAACAAAGAATCTTTTGGGATATCTTTTTTTTTTCTGTTACCCTGAGGTTACAGTTCACAGTTTATGTGAAAATCTCAGTTTTGATCTTACACTGATCCTCATGTCATCCTCATGGTTACCTGAAAGAGGGAGTTTTGGGTTTTTTTGTAACCAGAGATCTAAAGGCTACTGATTTTGAAGGGAGAGACAAGTAAAACAACCAGCTGAATGATAGTCTCATGATTTTTAATGTTTGCTTTGAACTTCCCTCTGACTTTGAAATGTGTTGACAGCAGTTGGAAATGGCTTGACTAATCATATATTCGTTGACTTCCCACTTCTCTTAGACTGAATGACTTGTGTGACCTGCAGAAAATACACACTTGTGATCAAGCTTGTGATCTATGCATGGCATCAGTAGCCATGGGAATATTTGCCCCTTTTCTTTGTAATGGATAGGAAGGAATCACTGTCTGGCAACATATGAAGCCACATAATTCCATGATACAGTTATAGGATGGTTTTTGGTTTTTAATTAATATGTGAGGTTGTGGCCCAGTTCTTGCTTTGGGTATGTGCAGCATACCCCTTGGCCACCTTAGTGGACTGAGGAGATCTCTGTTCCTGAAGTTAGAGGCTTGGATTATCTCACAGCACAGAGTTTTCATTTTGAAAGCCACCCAGAAATATCCAGTGTCTTTTTTCCCCTTTCTAATGTAGTCAGTCCCTGCCCTTGGGCAAGGGGAAAGGAAAGAGTTCAGAACACATGCGAAGAAAAGTAGCATCTCTACAGATCACCCTACAATGCTCTCAAAACAGTTTCTTCTCATCTCTGCAGTGTCTGAAGACAAGAGGGGGAGGGAAGCCAGCACAGTTTTTTCAAGTATAATAATGACTCAAGCCAACAACTCCTGCTCAGCACTTGAACAAGTTAAAACAGCTTGCTTGAAATCAGTGGAGCTCAGCATTTTGATCATGGATAAGCCAGAGTCCTTGTCTGTGATGTTATTCTTCACTTTGCTTTTACTTAGGATAAACATTTCAAATATTCCAAGAAACTGGTAGACAACGGTGAGGAAAAAGCCTTGCAGGAAACTTGTTGTCAGTATTTCTTCAAAGTTACTTTTCTCCCTCTTGTTCCTAGAGTAGCTGTATCCTGTTATTTTAAGCGAGGGACTGGAACCTTATTCCTGTGATTGTTAGCTCATTAACCGTTGCCTGCGTAGTCCTTTCAATAGGAGCCTATGCCTATGCATTCGGTCTGTGTTCCCACTCAAAAAAGTACAACAAAAGCCCACTTTGCTATTAATTTTTGGTTGGCATCACATTAATGCAGTGTCAAGCATGGGAGAGATTTGTCTTACCATGTTTTTCATGCATCCTGACTCTGTGTTGGCTGCCTTTCAGTAAGTTAACGAAGTGCTGCATTGCTTACAGATTGTCGTTCATACCCTTCCCTACATGTTCTCACATGCAGCCCTCACGTTTGCCACTACCTTCTCTCTACATTTTCATACTTTTGCACCAGTAGACCCTTTGATGGACTTTATGCAGTGAGTTAACTCACCATCATTTATGCCCTTCCTGCTACCAGCTGTTTTTATCAGTGGAGCAGAGAAAATGCAGTTGGGTTGAAAGTGCCAGTAAGTGACAATGACATCATTGAAAGGTGGTTAAAAAATCTATTTTCCTAGAAAGACATTCCTTTTCCATTAAGGTTTTGTACAGGCAATGTAAGTGGATGCTTCAAGAAAATGTTTGGACTATGCCAAGTTTCTGGCTGCCTACAGACAGGCTACATTTTGAGGTTAGCTTACAGACTCCTTTTCTGAGTTTTGCCTTTGTTTCATGTGAGAACCTGCCCCCACCTGTGGTTTTTTTTTTCTTTCCTTTTACTGCTTAAGTTTTTAAACTTCTGCTAGTTTGTAATGCCATTTCAGGAATCTGGTTGACCTTTCTCTTGCATTTTTCATTCCACATGGCTGCCTAAAGAAATATTTCATGAGCTTTATTTTTCCTGGGAACACTTCCAGTACTCGACCTCTAAGTATGTGGACTTTGCAACAGAAAGAATTGTGCCCCAGTGACACTTTTTTCCCCCCGTCCAAATTACCCTCATTATTAGTGACATTTTCACAATTAGAAGCAAAGCCATTCTGCTGTTTGAATTCCAGTCGTTCTAGTGGTCGTTTACAAGCAGTAAATGTTCCAGTGGTCCCTGGTTCAAATCCCACCTGGTTAAAGGTCACAGTACAACAAGCAGCTTTAGCCTATTCTTTGAATAATATAGAAGGATGAAGAATTGATGGAGTGGCATGGTTTGGCTTTTTATTCAGGCTAAGGCAAGTGGCTGTTTGAAGAATTTCACCAAACAACCTTTTGGAGTTGCAAAGAGATAAGGGTGGTTTCATTTGCATTTTGTTTTGAACATGTTTTATTGCCCGTTATGTCAAAACCCTCAAATAAGAATTTAATCATCTTCCAGGCTGGAACAAAATGTTCATTGGTACAGGAGAGTGTTCTTGCTTTGAAGCCGAATGTTTTGTGCCAGTGCTATTGCTTATGTTAAAGAAAGGGTTAAACAGAATACAGAATGTGCAAACTATTACCTGATTAAGGAGACTGCCCTTTAAGACATTTGCACCATTAGAACTTATGATAATTAAGACAAACTATATTTCAGCAAGAAGACAGCCTTCTGGCCAACTGACTAAGCAGATGCCAAGTGGAAGCAAATGAAACCGAGTTGAGCTCTCAGGCAATTAACAGAAATTAATGGACCAGGTACCTGCAGTCTGTTTCCTGGGGGTGTCAGTTCAGTGTCCTTGCCCTTCCTGCACTTCCAGCTCTGCTGACTTTCAGAGCTTTGGCACCTGAGGTTTCAGTACTAAAGATTGCTGGGATTTATCACCTGCTTATCAGAGCTCATTGGGTTCCTAGGGGATTGTTAAAAATTTCCCAGAAGTCTGGAATTTTAAGCAATTGAGAGAGCATAATTGAAGAGGTGCTTTCACAGAATCACGGAATGTGTTTTGTTGGAAGAGACCTTCAAGATCATCTAGTCCATCCTTCGACTCAACACTGCAAACTCACCACTAAACCATGTCTCTTTGATCGTAAGAATCCTTTTTTAACAATTTCCTGTCAGATGTACTTTCATTCCGTAGAGTGCAAGTCAGGTTTCAATCTGACTTCTGACAGATGAATCTGCCGTAGTTAATGAAGCCTCCTAACCTGTGAAGGAATTTTTTTCATGTTCCGTTTTTGACTGATTTTGTGCCTTATGGACAGGTTCATACACCAATCATTTGTTTATTTGTTGGACTCTTCCTGAAATATATATGTAGGCATGGGCAAGGGCTGTATCCATCAGTGTCTGATGTTACGTGGCCTGGTCCTATGTTTCTTTTCCCTCTCCCATTCCCAGCAATGTGGTGTTCCTGCTTCTTTTCCAACAAAATCATACTTGTTCCTCTCTGTCCTCTCTGTGTTGAGCTACCTGGGGAGCTAAACTAACAAAAAAAAAAGCGTGGGTATTTTAATGTCAGGATAGGTTTCTAAGGGTAGAACTACTGGTCTCAGACTCAGAAAGGTGGTAGACCAGAAAGAGGAAGTGGTTCACTCCCCACAACAATGTGGTTGGTTTAGGTTAATTTAGCCATAATGTGAGACTGCATCCTCTGTCTGCTTTGCAAGTGGATTATACTACATTGCAGAAATCTTTGTGCCTACAGGGACATACGGTGTGGAGTGGTTCCTGAGATAAATACCACTGTTCTGGGGATTTTTTCTGTAGTAGTTTCCTTGCATGAACTTGCCCTTAAGAGGAGTTGGTGTAACAGAAGGGGGCTGACAGCAGATAGTAGTATGTTCCCTCAAGCCCATATTATCTTGTCATAGTAAAGAAGATAACCAGATACCAGAATGATGGGGCTTTAGTGTAATAGCTGTGAATAGAAAAACCTGCAGCAAATCTCATCTGTAGATTGTTAAGGAAAAGAACAGCTGGACTTGGTATGGAATTAAGATGTGAAAAAGCAAACATATCTATGTAGCTGTCACATTTGTAGTAGTCAATGAGCGTTAAGAAAGGCAGGTATGCACAGCACACAGAGCTGTGCTCCTGTAAAGTCTATTTGAAATTTTCACCCACAGTAAACTCTTTAAAAAAGTGGCAAAGACACATGCTCTCGTCAAATGCCTTGTTGAGTGTAAATTAAAAATCATCAAAAGAGCAAAGGGTTTTGAACCATGAGTGAAAAAGGTGCCACTAAAGCCACTTGGGTGGAACTACAGGTGCTGTTGTTTTGGTTTGGGGGTTTTCCTGCTTGATATATGGTGCAAATAGCAGAGGGCATGAACAGGAACACACTCTTAAATAAACTTGAGAAAAATTAGATGGCATATCAAAGGTAAAACATTTAGGTCACTTTAGTGTTTTCCAAGGGCAGCTTGAGCTACAGCAATGTTACTGGACTCCTGTCATTACTCATTTTTTCTCTTAGGTGTTGTAGAGAAAGAAATGATAAATAATTCAGGCCAAGGAAAGTATAAACGCCACAGGGTTAGAATACTTACCAGTGGGAGAACTGCTTATACAGACTGCAAAACAAAGACAGATAGCAGGACAAAACATTTTGCCTTGGCAGGACAAGCTGTGTAGACAAGTGGTAATTTTGACCTCTTTGAAGGTATTTAGCAATTGTAAGCCCCAGTAATACTCCTGGATTGGCCCACACTGAGAAGAGTTAAAGGAGTTTAGATAAGCTCTTTGACTTGCTGACTTAGCTTCCCTTTGCTGTTTATTTTCCCCCACACATTGAATGGATGATGGAATGGAAGAAAGTTTTTCGTAGGATACTATGGCCATGGAATGACTTAGTGCAGGTACAGCATCATTATGTTCTTCCTACTATTTACATACTATGTTAATCATACAGGGATGTAAATTAGCAGAAAATTAATATCTTTTATCCAGTGAATTAGCATGTACTGCTTTATTTCTGCAAAGTAGCTTTTGTTTTAAAACCAAGAATTTTCTATTCAAGCATCAGGAAAAAAACACGCATGATCACTTATAATAAATTAGGAAGAGATGTATCCATACCGCCATGCACCATTCACACCCTGAAAGAACAGGATAGTTGGAGCATTTATAGGTTTAGGCAGAATGCCTAAGACACAGTCTTAAACTGCTCTATGAATGTACCTTCTTATTATCTAGTGCTACTAGGCTGAGAACACAAAACACGTCACTTTGGAATTGCTAATGCAGAAGTGCTTTATTATGGCTATTTGCTGAATTTGTGGACTAATTATTCCAATGTCTTTAACTGCCTCAACTTCTGTCGAGTGGTTTGATTTGCACAGTCCTGTTATTTTTTCCCCCAAAAAAACCCTCAGGTTTATTCCCAAGGAGAAGGAAGATTATATATATTTTTTGTATGTGGAATTATTCAGTCCAATGGAAGAGGCTTCCTGGTGCTTGTAGTTATTTAAAAACAAAAAAACAAACAACCAAGTTCTTCAAAGTGAATTCACACAATGGAAATTTGAGGCTGGGCTTTGGGACTTGGCAGGAAGAGATACAACTTTCCCTGTCTTCATGAAAAGCGGTATTTAAAATTCCTGGGAAAAAAGTGCATGAGGGCAAATAGAGTTTGCTGATTAAATTATGCAATAGTTTTCCCCCATGCTTTCATTCTTTTCTTACCAATAGTTATGTAAGGGCTGCTTTAAGGTAACGTTCCTATTTGTTTAGCTGGTAACACGTGATTTATTTTTGTCTCTTATTATTTCTGTAGCGCTGCTGATTTTCTTTGCCTTCCTTACATGACCAAACAAGGCTAGTCACTGCCTTGACAATGTGTTAGCCAGCTCAGCCCAAAGATGTGGCAATTAGTGTCCTATTCAAGAACCAAAGCACAAACAGTAGAATAACAAGCTGTATGTTCTTCGGTTTCCTTGCCAAAGACATTAATAAGATAACTTTAGTTAACATAAGATAGCCAAAAAGAATGATTTTTTTCCTTTAGTTTGACTATTACTGATTCCTATTTTATTTCCAGTATGAAAGCTGTGATAAGGTGGGAATCAGCTTGGTTGCTTGAAGTAGGACACTGTGTAAAAGCTGCCTTTCCCTACATTTGATTTGATTCCCTGCCATTTGATGTCAGAATTCCCCAATTCAAACAGAGATTAAGAGCATGCAGGAGCACAAAAAGGGACACTCACATGTGTTTAAACCAAGGATCTAACTAAATCAGGATTCTAAATATTCACATTCCCCGTATTTTTTGACACCTTCTAAATTGACGCAAATGCACCTTCTTGTAAGTGAAGCAGTTCATAGAATCATAGAATGATTTGGGCTGGAGAGAACCTCACAGATCATATGGTTCAACTCCCTCTGCCATGGTCAGGGACACTTCCCATTAGACTAGGTTGCCAGGGCCCCATTGAACCTGGCCTTGAACAGGGAGGGGGCATCTACAGTGTCTCTGTCTCTGTTCCAGTGCCTCACCACACTCAGTGAGGAATTTCTCCCTAAGATTTAATCTAAATCTACCTTCTTTTAGCATGAAACCATTCCCCCATATCCTATCACTAGAGTCCCTCATAAAAAGTCCCTCTCCATCTTTCCTGTAGCCCCTCAAGGTACTGGAAGGCTGATAGCAGGTCCCCCCAGAGCCTTCTCCAGGCTGAACAGCCCAAATTCCTTCAGCCTTTCTTCATACGAGAGTTGTTCCTGCCCTCTGATCATCCCTGTTGCACTCCTCTAGACTTACTCTGACAGTTCCATGTCCTTTCTACAGAACTGGCTGCAGTACTCCAGATGAGGTTTGAGAATAGCAGAGTAGGGGGGGTGAATCACCTCCCTCGACCTGCACTTAACCATGATACAAATGAAATGGTCCATCACCTATAAAAGACTTTCATTACTAATTTCACTCTTCCACTTGTACTTGACAGCACTGCATTATCAGACTTTTAATGAATCATTATATTCTGATAATTCATTTAAAGTAACATGTATCATAAAATCACAGAATGGTTTGGGTTGGAAGGAACCTTAGAGATCTTAGAGAACATCCAGTTTCCGCCTCCCTGCCATGGCAGGGACACCTCTCAGTAGTGGTAATAACACCTCACAATATGTTTCTTAGCATTCCAAGGAGGTGGTGAAGCTGGCTTGTGCTTTCAGGTAGGCGTTAGGTGATGTGCAAGTCATATCTGTGATAGAAAACTGTGGTGTAAAAATCAACCAAGTGGGTTTCCATTTAGGTTTCTGTCAGTTCATTACGTAGATTGAGGGAAGTGTCTCACTGTCTCCTGAAATCAGTCCCCTTTCTCTGTCATTCCAGTGGGCTGCCTTGGCAAAAAGTATTTTGGCGTGCTGTAATAAGAAATGCGAAGATATTGCTGGTGAGAACATCTAAATGCATCTTGGAAAAGGTTATGGATAGAAATAGAGGGATTTGAGCAAGGAAACAGTCCCACAAAAATAAGTTTGCTCAGAAGTGATGAGTTCTGTCATTTTTTCCCTACAGACTGAACTGACTGAGCCGACTCAGGATCTCTAGATAATAATGAATGTGTACCCCATATACTACATTATGTGCATTTATCCTTTGGTGATAGTGTTGAAGTGCTGACAGAAAGCTTTTAACTTCAGTGACTCAGGATAGTTGAGAAAGGGTACATTATTTATCCTGTTCCACAAGCATTCCTGGATACTCTGCTTGTCTGAAAGTAAAAGGTTTAAGTTCATCCCTCGGCATTTTTAAGGGCCTTGCCTCAAAAATGCAGTGTGAGTTGCTTTTCTTCTTTCCTTTTCCCACCTCTGTGTATCACAAGCCATGGTTTAGGTTAATGCTTACAGCAAAATCAGACTTTAAAGTGTGTAGCTTCATTTGATGGATCAAATAACCAGACACAGAAAGAGAAACAAAAGGAGGAAATGGGGCTGCTAGATGTGTACGGGGGTGCTATTGGGTGGAGAAGTGGAAGAAGAAGAGTGCAAGGTGGTGGGGTAGGAGTAGCCTGAAACAAGTGATTTGGATGATAGTTGTGCAAACAGCTTTGCAGATGCTGGGCGGTGATACTTCAAAAACTGCCCAGGTCCTACATGGCAGGGGACACCTCTGGAATGCTAATGACATCCTTGGGTGCCTGGTACTTTACAGAACATGAGAAAAGTTGGGAAGACAAGATGTCTGTGACTCACTTCTTGTAGTTTGTAATTACTGCAGAATAAAACCACAAATGTCTGGAAACCAAAGCTGTGCTAGCAATTCCTCTCAGCTGAGGTACTTCATATTTCAGGACTTTCCTGGTACAGCTACTGGCATTTAAAGAGCAAGAGCCAGTTTTGAACTCTGCATGACCATGAGACTGTTCCAACAGTATGTGAAACATTTTTCTCTGCTATTTCATAGATTCATGGAATGGTTCAGGTTGGAAGGGACCTTAAAGATCATCCAGTTGTAATCCCCTGCTGTGAGCAGGGACACCCCTCACTAGATTGGGATGCTCAAGGCCCCATCCAATCTGGCCTTGAACATTTTCAGGGAGGGGGCA
>VZRI01002115.1:0-14390 GCA_013397515.1 Upupa epops
GAGGAAGTTGATGAAGTCTACAGCATTCTCACAGCTACAGGGATCTAGGAGACAAAAACCAGCTGAGTACACTTCCCTTTATGATAGAGTAGTTACACTCAAATATGTTCTTTTTCTCCTCTGTCATGACATGAATGAAAAATAATGTGGCATCTGTTTGTATAATTACTGAGATTTTCTTCTCCTGAAAACTTTTTGGTTGACTGGATGCTGTTCACTGTAGAAACCAAAGTTTGATAGCATAGTTGCTGAATTCAATGTCATAAATACAAATATTTTAATAGAAAAAATCTGATTTACATAATATACAGCTGGATATAATACTTCAGCACCTTAGCTGTCTAATACTACAATTACTTAAAGTCTGTAAACCAGTACATAGTGTGATTGGCCATCTCAGCCTCATCATAATCAGGTTGATAGATGATAGGAGAGCAGTGGATGTGGTTTATCTTGACTTCAGTAAGTCATTTGACACAGTCTCACATAGCATTCTCACAGCCAAACTGACACAGTGTGGACTGGATGATTGGGTAGTGAAGTGGTTCGTGAACTGGCTGCAGGATTGAAGCCGGAGAGTAGTGGTCAATGGGACAGAGTCTAGTTGGAGGCCTGTATCTGGTGGGGTCCCCCAAGGATCAATACTGGGACCAGTCCTCTTCAATCTAGTCATTAATGACTTGGATGAGGAATTAGGGTCCCCTGTCAGCAAGTTTGCTGATGACACAAAGCTGGGTGGTGTNGGCCAACAACATCCTGGGGTGGATCAGAAGATGGGTGATTAGCAGATCAAGAGAGGTTCTTCTCCCCCTCTACTCTGCACTAGTGAGACTGCATCTGGAGTATTGTGTCCACTTCTGGGCCCCTCAGTTCAAGAAGGACAGAGAGTCTGCTGGAGGGTGTCCAGCTTAGAGCAACAAAGATGATGAAGAAAGTAGAACACCTCCCTTATGAGGAAAGGCTGAGGGAGCTGGGTCTCTTTAGCAATGCTGAATGGGTGCAAGCTGGAACATGGGAGGTTCCATATAAATGTCAGAACAAACTTTCCCAGGGAGGGTACCGGAGCATATTAACAGGCTGCCCAGGGGGTTGTGGAGTCTCCTTCTCTGGAGACGTTCAAGACCCTCCTGGATGTGTTCCTATTTGACTTGGTCTAGGTGATCCTGCTGTGGCAGGGGGATTGGACTAGATGATCTTTCAAGGTCCCTTCTAATCCTTTATGATTCTATGATCAAGGGCCTGTGACACTGTAAATTTCTAAAGAGCTCCTGTTTTTTCTTGCAGCGTTTTTATTTTACTTGTTGCAATTTATTCATGTGTTTAAATACTGGGCTAGAATGCAACCATATCACTTATAGATACTTCTGCTTTCCACTCTGTGAATACCTGCGCAGTCATTCATAGTAAAGCATCTGGTGTACATTGCAGTTAGTTCTCTTAATGTTGTCCAACCTGAGTCTAAAAAGTGTAATGGTTCACGTGCATCAGTTTGGTTTGGGATGTGATTTGTATTTTGTGGTATTATTTCTCACTGCCCAATCACTTCATTAATTTATTTGGGATTATGCCTTATGTTACTGGGGTGTTCATTTTTCCATTAATGTGGAAAGTATCACAGAACTACATGACAGAACATTGTATGTGTGCAACAATAAAAAATTACCAAATTGTAAAGGACATTCAGAGTAGGATTTCACAGAGTTTTCCAGCATTAGAGAAAAACAATGTATTAATGAAAAAAGACATTTTGAAGTTTCTGTGGTTTTATTGTCCCTGTTTAGCTGGGGTTTGCAGAACATTGATGGTCTGAGTGATAGCCTAAGACCCACATCTGTACACTTGTCAGTTTTGCCAATAGTGTAAAAATGACTATTTTCTTAGGGGGAGATGGACCTTTGTTGTCATGTACTTGTGAAAAGCTAACCCTGATGACTCTGGTGACTACAATGGTTGAATTTGGCTTGAACACTTTCCATGCTGTACTTTAGTTTTCCTCTTTGTGAATGTTTGAATTCTGTTAAATTTTTTCTCTGTCATGCAGGTTCATAAATAGTGGAATCTTTTAGCACAAGAGCATACATTGTGTCATGTACCAGATAATAGTAACTTTGCTCAAAGCATTGAAAGTCCTTGCTTTTGGATTAATTTATTTTGCATTCTCTCTTTTGGGGGATCTAACAAGAAGACAGATAAGAGTCCTAAGTAGTTTGTAAAGGAGTGAACAGAGCTGGTTTCAAATATCTCTCTTATTGCTTTTGAAAACCAGATTTTAATTTACAAGTTAGGTCTGTACTGGGTATGAAGAAACAGGATTATGGTTCTTATGGGAAATAGGGTAAATGTTTTATGGGAATATTTGCTTGATAACAGTACCTGAATTCTGATGCCTTACTGATAAAGTGGATTAAGATGCTAAATAACTGTTGCATGGAGAAGGAGAATTCAGAAGGTGTTTTTCCCTCAATTTGATTTGAAAATCAGTAACATCCCTTATGGTTACGGTATTCCTAAATGTGTCCTAAATACAAAGTACAGAAAAAAGCTTTGGAAAGCCTGTTCCTTCTATCTTTTATAAACTTGCATGTGGTAAGGGTCAGGTTTTTTACTTTTCTCTCTTAATTTTTAATCTTGACTTGCATAAACTTTTTTTATCTTGAATTGTTTTTGATAAAACTATAGTATCACCCTTTATATCAAAGTCACTCAACCCTCTAAGCTCTGTGTATCCAAGTTCTTTTGTTGCTGTTGATTTAACTAGATATTTTACCATGAAAGTTGTTTGAAATTGACTATTAGTTGTTTTGCCTTTAGTAGGAATCTCTATTAAAACTGTATTATATGAGGATCTCTTAAAAATTTTCTATTTTTTCTTCCTCCTTTTTTTCCCTTATTGTATAATTTCTCAAGTACTAGGTTTTTTTGGTTTTGAAATAGGACCTATTGGTAGATGTAGAAACAAAAGGTTTTTCCTTATCAATTAAATCAGATACAGCCAGACTACAAAGATCGTTTCCCCATATTGTTGAAATGTCTACAATCTCATGGTTTTGGTCAAGGTTAGTTCCTTGTCCACACATGCTGCCAGTACTGCTGCCAGAGGTGTTAAAGAGCTGGGGAGTTTCTCTAGAAATGGAAAAGATGTGGGTGCCCTTAAGGTACTTATGGAAATCACAACACAGTTTTGATCACCTCCAATTTGAGCAGGACTGAATTTAGTCTACTAACTGTCTCTTAATATCTACTCTATTTGTGTTTTTGACTGAGTGCCAGGAAAATTATGTTAATCTAGCTGCATATTCTAATGTGAGTTTGAGTACTGTACTGTGACCCTTTTCATGTTCAGTAACAGTGTGCTATTTATTCCAGGATGATGTGATGATGCCACAGCGGGTTAGACTGCAGCATGAAGCTGCCATTCAACGCCCAAACAGTGTGAGTACTTTTTTCTTGTGTGTTTTTCTTTCACCAAGTGCCGGATACATCTTTAAAGGATATGAAAATTCCACAGTAGGTCTGGTGGAGGCAAAGCAATAACTAGTGTATTCTTGCCCCTTGTTTTTAATCCTTGCACTGAATAGTAGCTTTGATTGAACTTTTCTTCCATTTATTTTTATCCCTTCAGTAAATCAAATCTTGTTATGACAGTGATACTCTTTCAGATAAGTACATGAGTTTGCTGATGTATGGAATCTAAAGGATAAGGCCTTTTTTATGTCACTGTGATTTGAAAAGCTGTAAAGAATTTGCTAGAGCCATGAGCTGTCTGGTTTTCATATTTAAGAGACTGTACACTGTAAGGACTCTATGGGTTGTTATCATTAATAAACTGGCCTACAGTTAAATTGATATTTCTCCTATGTCTGCCTACAAAAGATAACATCATTAGAATGCCATTCTCATAAAATAAACTCTCAAAAACCTTCTGTGAGAGAGTTGTTACATGATGAACATGATTTTGATTATAAATACATTTCTATGAATAGGGCCAATATCTTTTAGAGAGAATTTGCGTCTAAGTTTCACTTACCTGAAGAAATACAAGTGATTTTTTATGGCTGCTACTTTATTTGTCAAAATTATTGACATATATACTCCTTTATGAACTTGAAAACCAAATGTGTATTCCTAGTAACAATGGTCAGCAAAAGTAGGTTTCTTACTTCCTCATCTCTAACATTTTATCTTGTGAGATTTATTTTGATATGTAAGAGGATTCTGGAAAGGAAAGGTCAATTGACTTGATCTGTTAAAAGGATATTTTCTGTCCATCTCAGAACAAAATACACAGGTTTAGGATTATTGCTTCTTGGAATTAAACACCTTTTGAACTTCTCCTCTGAAATACACACGCTTCAAGATAGGAATTATTGCTCTTGTTTCAGCTGAGGTATGTCTGCCAAACAACCTGCTGCTCAGTGGTGGGATGTGAACCTGTCTCTTCTGAAATCTGATAATCCTGACAATTAAATTTATCAAATTGCAGTTTTAGTAGTACCTGAGCAGCACTTAATCTAATTCACATCAGGAACATAATAAAACGATGCATTGAAGGTTGTTTTTGTTCTGATATCAATCAGTTAATGTAATTCTGGAGTAAAATGCAAAAAAAAAAACCCCAAACCTGGAGAGACAGGTTGATCCAGTAGGCTTGTTTTATGGAAACTGGTGTTAAGAACTTTCATATTTCTTGCATATATGACTTCTATATCTGGATATTAAGACTTTTTTTACATTACACTAATTTCAACTAAACAGTAGTTTAGTTGAAACAGTAGTTTGTAGTCTGCTTAGAAAACTCTTCAACTGTTTTGTTTATATACTATTCAGTATGAACAATTAAAAGACATTCAGATAAGTAATTAGAAGTGCCTGAGCCCACCAAAGGGTATGTGTTTGTGAAGGGGTTTGTGTATGTGATGTGAAGTACAGCCTCTGCGTTATTGGTGTATTTTATGAACTCTAATTCAAAATCTTCATAGGAGAAATGGAGATATATCCAGCTGTTCTGGTGAGCAAATAGATCAGTTTGGTCCAGACATCACCAGTAGTTATGACTCAACTTGAGTTACTTTGAGAAAAGTTGACCTTCTGGCCACAAATGTACTGATCAATGTCAGGGTGGGCTGCTGTTCTTAAAAAGAATGATCTCTCTGCTGTCCTTAGTATAATCATGCCATTGAATTTTCTGGCCTTGGAAGATGGTTGGGGCTGTTTGAATGAAGGGCTGTTCTGTATTTGAACTTATGACCCTGGCTGCAGTCTGTATGATAAGTCAGAGTAGGTGGAGGATGGAGGAAAAGAAAAAGCAGAAGCTTGAGAACTGCCTGTGAAGCAGTGAGCTTTTTTGGTTTATTCCTGAAATTCTAATCTGCAGACTTGGAGTTTCCAGTGTTTTGCAACTTCTTCTGACCTGGATTTTTACTTCATGTAGTCTTTATGCACTTTCAGGAATTCTGTTCCAAACCCTAGCCTTGATGATCTGAGAGCCAGATTTGAAGACTGATATTCCCAACAGGCTCTGATATTGGAGGCTTCAGGCTTCTGTCATTATTTCAATAGTTTTACAGGTGAGAAAAGTCTCCCAACTTTCTCCACAAAGAAATCTCCCAAATCCTAAATGATCCCTGAGGCTCTTCTTCCATACAAATACAAATGACTTTACCCTGATATAAAGCTTGGATACTAATCAGCATGACTCCTCAACAAGTTGTTCTTCAAAGAAACCAGTGTCTGTGTCTCTGAAAAAGCAAAAGGCTTCCCGCAGATTCAGGTAGTGGAATGCAACTGGAGTAATACTGCAGCAGCCTGTAGCTTCATCAGTCTCATTTCCTATATAGTAGACTAGTTAATCATGCTTGAAAGAGCAAGAGCAAATCAATTTCTACCATCATAAGCTGTTCTTATCTTGAAGACTTCTATAATGCATCTTGTAGGATGGAATTTTTCTGTCATGGGTAACATTTGGAGCAGAGGATTTTAGATCTCAGAAGACCAATTACTAATACAATGTGTTTTTATTAAATACAGCTTTCTAGGACTGTTGCCATCTTTTCCTCTGGTGAATATTTTACATCATCTCCAAGTCCTGTTGACAAGGATTCTATAAATAGGCCACAAATTTGTGGAAGTACTTGTATTTGCACTATAAATTCTTAAGTTCTGCTAGTTTTGTGTGAGTACCTGCTTTTAGCAGCTTGAGAGCTGAGGGATATTGTGCTGTCTTTTGATAATAGAGTGGCTGCCAACCTTTTGGCACTGATTGCCCAGTGCACATGTGCACTTATGTTCTGCTGCATACAAGCATGCCTGCAAATTGCTCTAATCAGATAAGGAATGCTTTTGTTACAAGAGAATGAGCAACTGTTAATAAAATTTCTCGCTCTACTTTTTGTTTATCCCTAGAAGCAGCATCTATCCCATTTATCCAGGGTGAGCCGGGTCTTGCTTATTTACCAGCCACAAATCATGTATGCCTTCGAGGCAGCTAATGACTGGGAAACTTCAAGCTCACATTTCCCTTAATTCTGAAAAAATCAGGCCTTCATATCTTGCTTTACTTACACTTGTGTTCTTCTGGAGGAGATCCAACTCTGCATACATGCTAGTGCTCTATTGAACAAGGCTGCTGGGTTTGGAGCAGCCCAGGAAATTATTTCCCACAGCACATGCACACAAAGCTGTCTTTCACACCATGTCTCACATTTACACTGCTATTTCATCTGGGCAGAGTAGTACAAGCTTCTTGTTTCAAGGAGAGAGGAGGCTGTTAGTGGTATCACCTCCCAGGTTGTCTTATTGCTGGGTGCTTGCACCAGGACCTGCTATGGGCACGCAAGGTTGGAATTGATGGATATGTTTTGAGTACACTCTTGGAGAACTTGTAGCGTTAAAGGGCTGCTCTGAAATAACCACCCGTCCTGGGGTGTGTAGGCACCTGACCACACCTTGCCAAGCCATTGTCCTTATGGAATCTTCTATGAGTAGTGCAGCTATCAAAATATTCTTCCAGCTTTTCCTAAGGATTCCAGGTACTGGAAGGAGAAAAGAGGGTGCTAAAGTGAATGTGTGATTCCCACTCAAAGACTGCTTTCTCATCTGTCATGGAGCCATACTGTATGTTTTTGGACCCCATATTGTCTGCTGGACATGGTGTTGCTTTATTCTTCCTCTCACTGTGTACACTACCACAATATGACTGTGCATGTGAACAGCATGGGGCTCCAAATTTTTATATCTGTCTATCTATCTGTCTATCTATTTATCTGTCTGTCTGTCTATCTATCTATCTGTCTATCTATCTATCTATCTGCCAAAGTGCTTAGAAAATAACGAAGCTCTTCCTCATTGTTTCCCTCTTCTGGCAGCTGAATTCCACATGTGGGCAATGGAAATAAGGAGCATTGTTTCCTCTTGTTACAAATAGCTGAACTGTAGCAGTAACTAGTGACTGTAGCAGTGTAGGTATGAGCACCTCTCTTGTTATAAAATTACTAGCCTCTTTCTGAAACATGTGGAATACTTAGACATGTGAGAGGATGTTGAGTATAACCCTTTGCATTTCCTCAATGAGAAAGTCTAACTGTTTTGCATCTCCAAACCAACTTTTTGGCCTATTCTGTAGGTTGGTTTTAGATGAACAGCTACGATGCCTCAGGCCTTTTTAACTTGTTGCATTATCTGGATGTGTTGAATTCTGCATATCTTTGATGCTTAACATGACTATGATACTTGATGAGATTGGGTGAACAAGACATGGCACTACTAGTTCACATACCTGTTCATCTGCCTCTGGGAAAGCTGTAAACAAATATTGCAGCCAACAAATGAAGTGGAGACATGAACAACTGAATGTGATCCCTAAGCTTGATCCTTTACTGCACAGCTCTAGGCCACGGACATTGCGTGGCTCTCCTATACTCCCACAGAAGCTCGAGTTAACTAAATGGGGAAATGCAGTTGTTTTTCTTCTAGTCTGGACACAGTTCTTGATTTTGACGTTACAGTCTAATAGATGAATTGTTTGTATTGTCCCCAGACCCTGTGTCATTCTGCTTGCCTAAATCTGTTACACATTTGTCACATTAGTCATGTTAGGATTGTTTTAAACCACTTTGCTCTCTTGCCTTACCTGTTGTTTATGGAGCAGTAGTTTGAATAATTTTACTTTCTGTTTTTGTAACTAAAATAATCAGATTCCATTGATTCGTTATTATGTCAGTGCTTTTAGTAATTTAAGTCAATATCTGAAGTTGCAAATAAAGATTTCCTTAGGGGCAACAGAAAGAATGCACAGTAACCTGAGCAATTATGCCTCTAAGAGAAGACCTAAAGTAAAGTGTTAGTGGTACTTGAAGAAGATATTCATGTGGAACAGGATTTTCCAAATCAGCATTCTGAGACTTCATGTGGCTGTCATAATAATGAGATCTGATTCTTTTTCAAGGCACCAAAGATTGACAATATTTCAACTAATTTTACTTCAGCAAGAGGCAGTGGATTTATGTGAGTTAATCTATGGGAGCAGTTCTGTGGGAATGGTTTAACAAGTATCCACTTTTTTTTGTTCTGAGCACACAAAGATTGATAGACACTATATCATCTGTCAGTGAGGTTCATAGTTTAGATCTAACTCTTGTCCTTGGAGGGAGGGAGGTAATTCTAGGCAGTCCAAACCAGTTTTCGTATACCACTTGTTTCCATATACCATCTGGCATATAGAAGCATTTGTTCAAGTCAGTGTGTGCACAGTTTGTTTTGTATACAAACAGAGCACTGTGTGTAAATAGCAGGTTCTAAGACACTTGTTTTGCTAGGTGGTTGAGACATTGTTTACAAGTGGAAAAATGGTTTTCATGTATAAAGAAGCTCTTTTGATAGAATTTCAGTGCAGCATCACTTACTAGATCACTGGCTTGTACATTTTTCAATGTAACCTTTTCTTGAGCATGTGTGTCATAATATATCACATTAATGCGTTGGAGGTTTCTTCTGCTTATTATCTCAAGTGTGGAATATAGCCACAATATTGGTTTATCTGTCTTTTGCCAGACCAGGTTGCTTCCTGGGATGAAAAATAAAGATAGAAAGACAAAGAGGGAGAGCTCCTTACACATTGGTGGTCAACAGTAGCAGTTTGGGAATATTGGCAGTCAGCAGCGTGTAATAACTTTTACAGTCCACATACCAATGCAGTTTGGTCATCTCTGAAAGATCTTAAAGCCTTTTGTTTGCTTTATCTTATTGGGCTAATCTTAGATTGGTCGGAAAAATAGCAGATTACCTTATAGATGGCATGCTGTGCTTCCTTGCTTACTTTCTTTTGAGAGTCAAAATTACTCTTATGCCATAAAATAGTCTCCTTGCAGACACACACATATTTATTCTATCTAATCAACTACACAGCCTTGTTTGGCAACAATAATTTCTGTCTCCTATACCTGTGTCTTGCTTTAAAACAATCTTCTGTTACACAGTACTAATTGCAAACTCTAAAACTCATGTGGATTTTTAAATAATTGCTCCTTTTTTAAAAAACTGGAAGCCATGCAAAGGGACCAGTTGATTAGGTGCTTTGCTGGAGTGGTAGAGTTTAAGATCCTTAAGAAGTGACCTGAAGTTTGTCTGTGTTCATGAAATCTTTGGCATATTTGGTGTGATGTTTACATAGTGAAAAAAATACCTGCCGTAATACAGTAATACGAGTGTATCTTTGGGAGGGTTTGCAGACAGAACCTTGCTGAAAATTTAGTGTCAGCGATTAGAACAGTGTGGAACCCTGGTTAGTATTTTCTGCCCTGCAGCAGTATGAGCAGGGCTTGGATCTGCTCTTGCAGCAGCTTTACAGCTTGTGTACGTGGCACACGGGTAGGCAGACTAGAAAAAGCTTTCTCTGTGCATCATTAGATCGCATGTGGGTTAATTACAGTAGGGTGATGCAGACAAAGACTTCATCAAGGAGTAAGAAAATGCAACTTTGCCTCCAGAGTGATTTTGCCGTTCCCTGTCTGCTGTGGTGGGGAAGTTGTCAACAGCATTGTGCTGTAGTCTGAACCTTTATTGCTGAGGATTTTATTTACCAGTGTTTTAGTCTGGACTGCAAAAATAGATAAGTAGTATCTTGTATTTGCAGGTATGAAAAGGCAATAAGCACATGTGAAGCTTTACTGCTGTTAAACATAACTGCATTATGTCAAAATACACGGTTCCTCTCTTTGGTGTGATAGAAAAGTCCCTCCATTCCAATTCCAGCCTTCTAGTGTGCACACAGCAATGGTTGTTGGTGACCTTCTCTCATTCTGTGTCTTCTACTGAAGTCCAGCTTTTACCAATCTCTCTTTTATTTTGTCTTGCAGTTGTTGTGTATAGCTTTTAGAGTGTTTCTTCGATAAATGCCTTTATTTTGCACATGAAGTTGATTAAAATCTTCATTGTATAGAACTCAAGTCATCTTTGTTTTTCTGTAGTTAATTTGCATCAGCTCTCCTGCTGTCTCCCTTACTCAGCAAGTTTGAGACAGATCAGTGTGTGTTGCCCGGGCACGTCCCAGCAAGCAGTGCCTGTACACTTTAGCTTTAATGTCAGCATTAATTCATACAACAGCTATTAAAGAGAAATTAATTGGATATGGGCATGTCTTTAAAGATAGATCAATACATCAAGTTTCTTTGCTTAATCCTTTCAGTAGGAATTTCTTCCACAAAAAAATTTCCAGATAAGTATTTTCATGTATGTTCTAGTCATTAGAACTTCACTGCTTTAGACTCAGTTCCCGTATGTGGTATACCTCAAACTAAGTTTTGAAAGTTTTTCCCCAGCCTAGGGAAAATGTAACTCTAGATGAAGGCTGACCAGTACAGGTGCTTACAGAGATGTTGATATATGCATTTATGACTTGGGGAAATTGTCATTAGAGGGTTTTTAATGTTATTTCTAATATTTTAATAATTGGGTATGGGGGATAGAAACAAGAGCAGCAGTCATTTGATGGATTTGTTCTTACTCGTTTTCTCTTTCTGCACTGAACAGTATGAAGATGCTTCATATGACAATGTGAGAATGTTATTAGTATTATCCTTATGGTGGTTTTCATTAATTGGGACTTTCATTGCGTATCCTCCAGATCTGCTAGAATTCAGCTGTCTCTTTGCTTTTTACGAGACAGCTTCCTTAAATGTTCTTTTTAATTTGATATTTCTGAAATACCACAACACATTTTCCAGGTCCCAATGTCAGTTGAAGTCTGTTCTACATTTAATCAAATATCCCAAATGAGAAACATCCCAACTTACACCACTTTGTAATTAAATTTGTGTTTAATATGGTTTCCATATGCCAATACCCCATCAAAAGGTGGTGATTACTCGAGCTTGATATTCATGCACGGCCGATTGTCACGTAGCCTTTCAGCATATTTTATCTTAAAAACAATGTCTGAAGTGTAAAATGCTTGAAAGTCTCCTCTTCCACGTGTTTAGATCCTTTGCTGTGGGGATGATAACTGTTAGTAATCCAGACAGGCTTTGTGGTGCTACAGGCACAATAGAAATCAGTTTTGTAAGTCCACTTGAAAAGACATCCTGGACTGTCTCAATTGGTTGTTCTTTTCATGGTAGGTTTCGATTTTCACTTCTAATGAAACATAATGGGGACTCTGCTTTGCTGCTTTTTTAGACAACTTGGAAGAAATATATGTGTTTGTAAAGAGGGCAATGTATTCCCAGGAAGAAAATGGAAACTTTGAAAATATTTTTAAATGGCGAAATAATATTACAAATATTTACATGAATTAAAACCAAAGAAATCAATACAGAGAGATGAGAGAGAAAATGTTCACTCTCTTTTCAAGTTCTTCTCTGAATTTCAGAATGTGTTGATGCGATGTAGTGTATTAACCGAGTGGGGTAGAAATACTACAGTTATTAGAGAAAAGAGGTTCGGGTGCCTAAAGACAGACGTGATGCTATTTTGACACCATAGGTTATCTGAGACCATCTAAACATGACTGGCAGACACTAGTAGACCTGATTCTTCCATGAAGTGGCAGCTGGAGGCCAGGCAGGACTGCAGGGCCATCAGGTGGATACTTAGGTCGCCCAGTTCTTCCCACAAACTCATTTTAACCCATTTATATTTTTAATGGCTAATTCATGTGTCTTTTCAGCTTATGTACTTGTAGGTGGTAAAGGTAAAACCAGACCATTTATTTTATGCTCTTAATATTCTTAACTGCTGCCATTATTCGGTGTTTCCAGCAAGGCCAACAGTGACTGCAATTAAGTAAACAGCTAAACAAGCTAGAAGTGGCATTTAATACGCACAGAAATCATTGCCTGTCTAGAAAGTGACACCTTTTGTAGCAGAAAATATTGTAATGAATTTTCTCTCTTGATGAGTTTCACACTTAGATGAACTGCTGGACTTGATGATCTCAGAGGTCTTTTCTAGCCACAATAATTCTGTGCTTCTGAGCAATGAATTTCTTTGGTTATGGTTAATGTTACACCTTCCTACGCAAGTCAGCATTTCACAGAATGTTAGGGATTGGAAAGCACCTCAAAAGATCATCTAGTCCAATCCACCTGCCAGAGGAGGATTACCTAGATCAAGTTGCACAGGAACGTTTCTAGGCAGGTTTTAAACATTTCCAGAAAAGGAAACTCCTCAACCACCCTGGAGAGCCCATTCCAGTGCTCTGTCACCCTCACGATGAAGAAGTTCCTTCTCATCTTTATGTGGAACCTCCTGTGTTACAGCTTATACTCACGTCATCATCTTTGTGACTGTTCTGGACTCTCAAGCAGTTCTGTGTCCTTTTGGAACTGAGAGGCCCAGAACTGGACAGAATATTCCAGATGGGGTCTCACCAGGGCAGAGTAGAAGAGGATGAGAACTTCTCTCTATCTACTAACACCATCCACTCCACCACCCCCCTTTCAAATCCACCCCAGGATGCCATTGGCCTTCTTGGCCACACAGGCACATTGCTGGCTCATGGTCATCCTGCTGGCCACCAGGACCCCCATGTTTTTCCAGCAGGTCTGTCCCCAACCTATACTGGTCCCTGGGGTTGTTGCCCAGGTGCCAGATTCTACACTGCCCATGTTGAATTTCATTCAATTCCTCCTGGCCCAACAATCCAACCTGTCCAGGTCCTACTGAATGGTATGTGTCAGCTGCTCCTCCAAGCTTTGTGTCATCAGCAAACTTATGGGCAGTGCACTCTAATCCCCCCTCATCCAAGTAATTAATGAATATATTGAATGGTACTGCCTAGTTTAATCCAGGTACAGGCATATGACAGTATAGGGTTAGCATTTGTAATAATTATACTAAATTTGCCTAATTAGATCAAAAGTTGTAACTTGGATGAATTTTTGCATAAAAATGGATACTCAAAATACTGAACAAATATTTATGAAATGGAGAGCTTCATGTACTTTCTAGAAGTCTGAATGAGTACAAAGTAGGCCAGAAAGATGTTTATCAATGTATTTAAAACTTGTGAAAGACACATGAAATATTTTATGCAGTGAGTCTGAAAGCTCTGTGAGGTATGGAGGAAATGGGAAGCAGTGTGCAGTTGGTTCTGCTGCCACACCTTACAGAGAGGGAGTAGAGGAAGCCCTTTGTATTCTAAATAATCCCAGTTTTGATTGGATGAAGGAAGCTGGTTGAATGAGCTGTGCTTTACAGGAGCTGTTTCAAAGGCTCAGCCTTAGTTACTCAGTGTTGCTGATGTTTATCTTGTAAATCAGGAATCCCAGTCATGCATCAAGAGTCCTGTTGGCTGATAAATGGTAGAGCTAAGGAGCAGAAAGGTATGGAGAAATTGATGATCTAGGAATAAACTAGATGCATGGCAACAGTTTAGAAATTTGTCTGTACAGTATCTATCTTAAGATGATGCTAAAGGCCATCCTAAGTGGTACTGGTGCTGAAAACGATGTGAGTGTGCTGTGTAAAACACCTCACAGTTGGGGTTAAGGCGGAGAGAAGTGTGTACAATTCACTTCTTACCAAAGATTAACTTCATGATACATTTGTGGTTATTTTGCTGCTGAGTTGCAAGATCAAATGTGGCTATTCTCAAGAACATGTTTTTAGACTGTTGTGTTTCACTGTGTGGGACCCCTGCTGGATGAGTTGGGTGTCCTGAGGGGAGAGGATACAGAGAAAGCAGACATACTGAACAATTTCTTTGACTTTGTCTATACTTCTGGGAGCTGTCCTGGTATCAAAGTCCAGACTGCTGAGGCTCTAGAGGAAGTTGAGGCAAAAGAGGAGCCTGCCTTGGCTGATGGGGGCTGGGTTAGGGATGAGCTGGGCAAACTGGATGAACAATGGCCCCAGTGGGATGCACCCGCGCGTGCTAAGGGAGACGGTGGAAGTCA
>VZRI01002115.1:25219-58636 GCA_013397515.1 Upupa epops
GGCAGCAACTCTTTGCTTTTCCTGCTAGGGGCAGGATTTGGGCCTGGGGCTGGCCCCCACAGCAGAACTGCGGCAGCTGCCCTGCAGCCAGGCCAGGCTCTTTCCAAGGGGGACTGCAGTTGCATCACCCCAATACAGGGCAGCCAGGTTGGGCCCTCAGTCCAGCAGAGCTCTCTGTCAAGAGACGGAAACCCAGAAGTCCACCCGCTTTTGTACTCCCTGTCCACCAATCACCTCTGGGGTCAGGACACTGATGCAGGGGTCTGATGGGACAACTATCTCTAGTTTCAAAATAAAATGCGCTTTTGACATAGAAGAAGCACAAAATCAAACACCTGAAAATTTGGCAAATTTTCAAATTACAACAAGTAACTCCTGATTTTTGTGTGTGTGTGTGTTGTGAATAAGAAGCAGAATGTGGGCCAGTCTGTTTTTCAGTATAAGGATCCAGATTTAATGATTAATTCAATTATAGTCTTTTTTAGTTGGTACAGATGCAACAGGATGAGACATGTGGTTTTCATCCTGTTTGTAGAGCCTTGGCCAAGCAGATTGTGACAGAGGTTCTGGAGTTGAAGTTATGCAAATAAAAAACGAATAGTGAGCTTTTTCAGACTGTTAGTTTGGAGCAACTGTAGCTGAAAACAGTGTCCTTTTTCACAAAACGATATCTGTCCATTCATTTCTTGCAGTAACATGATCATAAGGATACCCAGTTCTTTCTGAAGTTGCACTGGCATTTTGAGAACTGGAGTGATCACGTGTGAGAGAGGTGGAGTAGGACATGTGCTTTGTGGTTAGCAGAGGACAGTGAAGCCTTGGCCCAAGCGGAAATTGGAGTAGAGCACAGGGTATGACAAGGAAGGAAATGGTCTTGCATCTGGCTTTTACAGCGTCTGATGGGACTTTGCCACCTCTCTAGATGAGCTGGTTTCTGTGGTGTGGGTGGGTTTAACCTTTTGCATCACTTGCAGAGACAGCTCCCACAGCACAGGAAAAGGTGGACGAAGTGAAATGTAAACCTAGCACTTTCATACCCTTTACAAACATGATGCCTTATGGAAAATGAAAATTCTGCTGCCGGTGGTAAAGTGTGATGGCAAGTGATAGTGATTTTTTTTTTTTAATTATTATTTTTTCCCAAGAACTACAGGAGCAGTCAGTTACCGAACTCTTTATTAGACAATCTGAAGGATTTTCCAGGATTTTCCATTTTTTTGCTCTTGGACTTGTGTTGAATTCATCAGAGTAGACAGGAAACTAACCTCTCACCATAAAAGAGAAGTATGCAGAAGGTTTCTATCATAAAAGCAATTATTGTTTATGAGAATGATTCTTAGCATTCCAGGAGGTCTGTGTGTATTCTGGCTTATTCTTTGGCAGTGTGAACCCTACTTATATCAGAAAAAATAAGTACGTTAATGAACATATTCATCTCAGGATTATGATTATATTATAAAGTGGTAGAGGGAAATTAAGACAAGACCTCGCTGTTTAAAGGCTGATTAAAAATTTACTTTAAATGCTGGTGCAGTCTTTATGGCTCTCGAGGGTTTATTCTGCCACCAAGGACAAAGTGCTGTTGATTTTTTTGCCTTGCTAGGCTTGTTGAAAGTGTAGTTTTGTCTACCTGATTAAGGATGATACCAGAATATGCTACTAGAAGCCCTTACATGAATTCACTTGCATAAAACCAATATACATCAGTATATTATATATCAGTATATATATATGCATATAGGTGCTTTGACAGGAACATTCTATGCTGGGTCAGGAACTGGTTGGATGGATGAGCTGAGAGAGTGGTGGTAAGTGGTGTCACATCTAGTTGGCGACCTGTTACTAGTGGTGTCCCCCAAGGTCCAGTTCTGTTCAACATCTTCATTGATGATATTGATGATGGGTTGGAATCTATCATGAGCAAATTTGCGGATGACGCCAAGCTTGGAGCCTGTGTTGATCTGTTGGAGGGTAGGAGGGCCCTGCAGAGGGACTTGGACAGACTGGAGAGATGGGCAGACTCTAATAGGATGAGTTTTAACAAGTCTAAGTGTCGGGTTCTGCATTTTGGTTATAACAACCCCCAGCAGAACTGTAGGCTGGGAATGGAGTTCTTAGAGAGTATGCAGGTAGAAAGAGACTTGGGGGTACTAGGGGACAGCAAACTTAGCATGTCAGCAATGTGCCCAGGCGGCCAAGAGGGCTAATGGCATCCTGGCCTGCGTCAAGAANTCAGGCGGGGGTCAGTCTTTTCTTCCTGGACTCTGGAGACAGGATAAGGGATTATAGTCTTAAACTCCATCGGGGGAGGTTTAGACTTGGCATTAGGAAAAGGTTTTTCACTGAAAGAGTGATCTGATTTTGGAACAGGCTTCCCATGGAGGTGGTTGAGTTGCCGTCCCTGGAGGTGTTTAAGGTTATTCTGGATGAAGTGCTGAGTGGCATGATCTAGATGTTAGATGTTAGGTTTACTTGGTTTAGTTGGGTTTAGGTTGGACTGGATGATCTTTAAGGTCTTTTCCAGCCTCATCATTACTGTGATACTTAATTGCACATTCATTTTGCAAGGAGCAAATTGTTTAGTAGTTTCTAATAAAGAAATTGAAATGTAACCACCCACAAGAGCAAGAAAGCAGCATATTAATAACCATCTTCACATTCAGTAGACAACAGTATGGTGTCCATGGAATGCTCAGTCTCTTGACTCAAAGTCTCAGGGAAAGCAGGTGAATTGGTCATTAGGTTGGCAATTCCATTTAAACATGTTTCAAGTTTTCTGAGAGAAACTGGACTCTCCATCTACGGACCTCTGCTAGCAGTGCTAAACTGAACACGCTCTTACACTCTGACACATTCATTTAGAGTGCTGCCAGGCCAGAAAGGGAATTCTGAGCCCAAGCTAGCAAGAAGCGTTCTTACTATCACTGCACCTACAGCTGGGAAATGGCAGGGAAATTTTCACTTTATTACAACAGAAGCAAGAGAGAGAGATAAAATCATGATAAAGAGAGAGATAAAGACATGAATGTGTCTTGCTGAAGCATATAACATTACAAGGCCCACGTTCAGCTTTATGCTTATCATTGTTCTTTCTCATTTGTGTATTTCCTGAGGCTTTATCTTAAAGAAGAAAGGATGTTTTTTTCTGATTTTGTCTCATTATGCAGACGGCAGCCTACCTATGCTACATGCAGGAGTCAGTCAAGAAAGCCTTGTCACGTTCTGCTCCAGTCCTGGAGCACTGTCTGAGAATTATACTGGCAAGTACTTGCTCCCCTTGTGATTTGTTCTTTGATTATTTCTGTTTCCACTCTTCTACTTCTGATCATGAAACGCAGTATAGCTGATGAACCCTGCAGGCAGGCCAAAGTCATCTGTGCCTCTTGTTTAATTCTCTTGCTTTTTAGCCAGGCATAGCGACAACTGGATCTCGTGGAATGGCCACATCCCCACAGTTTTTGACTCGTCTTTCACATTCACATACCCTATAGTAATAAATAAACATGAATCTGTGATTGTAAAATGAAGACAAATCAGAAGCTGTTGGATTCAAATGCTTGACAGTATCAGACTCCCTGATGGTTTGCTTAAAAGAGCAGGGAAGTTGAGTTTTCAAAGAATAGCATACTCTCCTCAGATGTCTCTTCATTTAATTGGAACTCAAGTCATGCTGTATGTGTATATCTGCATCCTTTCTCCTTTAGGAGGAAGACGAGTTGTGGTTTGTTGTACTTGATGTGAATGAAGTAATCAGAGGAATCACAGCTACCTCTCATGGAGGTAGCTACTGCAGAGCACACACCAGTGGGTGGTTGCTTCATTTACCATCACTGTTTGAAAATGATGTAGTTTCTCAACTGCCAATATTTATTTGGCCACTGATTTTAAAAACTAACAGTCAGCAATACTCACGTTTCCTACCTGCCCCAAATTCCGTTTTAATGGCATCTTTCAGAAGAATGTTAATTTCAACCATGAGCAAACCACTCTTTCTTAATCTTGGCATCAGATTACAGGTTTAAAAAGAAAAAAAACCCAAAGCAACAACCTTTGGAGTCAGTAGGAGAGATTTGTGTGTGTGTGTGTGTGTGCGTCTCATAAAATTATTCATAGATCTGCAGAGCAGATGTTGACAATTACAAAGAGAACAGAGGCCGGTCTGTGGTCAGCCAGCAAGCTCCATTTCACGTGGGTAGATCAAGGCTTAAGGCAGCAACTATTTCCTGTCAGCACGCTGGGTGTCAGCGATAGCAGTTTTTGTGGGCTACAGCCCAGTTAAATTATACAAAGTCACTTTTGTGAGGCCTCAGTTCTGTCTATCTACTGAAAGAGTAATGGTACTGGAAAGGCTCAGTGTTCTCCAGGATCTGTGTCTATTGATACAGAATTGTGGGTTAAAAACTTTTTATGGATTTTGTGTTTCTTTGCATGATGTTTGCCGCCTCCTTTTAGAAAGTGTGGAACAGCTAACCCTTTCATTCTCTGTAGTACTTGCTAGTGTGTCCTCTCTCATTTAATTCCTTTAGCTTGAGCCATGTTTCAAGTGTCCAGCCAAATTTAAATGTGGAGTTATTTTTTTTTCTTCAAGAACTTAAATGTCAGTTATTTCTTACAAATTAAACGTGATGACTTGTCTTTCTTTTGTCTTCAGAGTAATTTTCTTTCGAATTCTGATGGTTGCAGTTGACTCTTTTGGCAGTGCTGCTTGGCATACTGGTATAAATGGGCATTTCCCAATTAAAAGAACTTTAACCAGACCTGTTTTTGTCTTAGAAGGAGATGGTTGAAATAATGATGATGACGTTGCCATGTTCAGTGAATTCACATTTTTCTCTTAGTTAGAAGAGCTGTATAAATAATCATATGTTAGTGATGGGAAATGAGTAACATTTGCTTCTGTAGATGACTGATTTTGATCCTCAAGTGTAAGAGGTAAAGGTAGTCTTGGAGGAAGGTGACTAGATACAGCACTTCAGGCCATGGTCTGGGGGTTGGGGAGATATTGGGATGAAGGCTGGACTTGGTAATTTTGGAGGTCCTTTCCAGCCACGAGGATTCCATGGTTATATGACACAGTCTCATCCTGCATCCTCGCAGCCAAACTGAGGCAGTGTGGACTGGATAGTGAGGTGGATTGTGAACTGGCTGCAGGATAGAAGCCAGAGAGTAGCCATCAATGGGACAGAGTCTAGTTGGAGGCCTGTATCTAGTGTGGTCCCCCAAGGATCAGTACTGGGACCAGTCCTCTTCAATTTATTTTTTAATGACTTGGATGAGGGATTAGGATGTACTGTCAGCAACTTTGCTGGTGACACAAAGCTGGGTGGTGTTGCTGATCCCCAGCAGACTGTGCTGCCTTTCAGCGAGACCTGGACAGGCTAGAGAGCTGGGCAGAGAGAAATTGAATGAGGTACAACAAATGTAGAGTCTTGCATCTGGGCAAGACCAACCCCAGGTACCAGCATAGTATGGGGACTGACCTGTTGAAGAGCAGTGAAGGAGAAAGGAACCTGCAGGATGTCCAGTGTAGAGCAACAAAGATGATAAAGGAAGTAGAACACCTCCCTTATGAGGAAAGGCTGAGGGAGCTGGGTCTCTTTAGCTTTGAGAAGAGGAGGCTGAGGGGTGACTTCATGTCTATAAATATGTAAAGGGTGGGTGTCAGGAGGATGGAGCCAGGCTCTTCTCAAGGTCATCTAGTCATAGGACAAGGGGCAGTGGGTGCAAGTTGGGACAGAGGAGGTTCCGTATAAATATTAGAAGGAACTTCTTTACAGTGAGTGTACTGGAGCATTGGAACAGGCTGCCCAGGGGGATTGTGGAGTCATTTTCTCTGGAGATATTAAAAATCTGGCTGGATGTGTTCCTGTGCAACTTGGTCTAGGTGATCCTGCTGTGGCAGGGGGATTGGACTAGATAATCCTTTGAGGTCCCTTCCAATCCTTAATGATTTTGTGAAGTGCCTCGTGCCCTGTCGGAGACCATGGGTAGACAAGAAGGTTGAACGTTAAAATAGTTTAGTGGAAGGAGAAGAAACCTGTTGGGCTTGGTTGCTATCAAGGTCAGAAAGATGGTTTCTAGAATTGGAAAGAAAACATTTTCTGACATTCTAACATGTCTTAAATTCACTCTTTCATGGCTTTTTATATAAATTGATGACATTAATGTGCTCACAGCCATTAGCACTTAGCAATGGAATGTCACCTTGCTGTTTCATACCCCAGAGCATGATGCACCCAAATAGCATAAAATGGCAAAAGCAAAGCATAAATGTATTTCTGAAGTTCCTGGAGCAGTATCTCTAAGTATGTGTTTTGTTATTCGGAAGCAAGAAGCTTTTTTCTGCCTGACTGAGTTGAAGGTGCATTTTGGTTTAGTGAGAAAAGTGATAAGAATCTGTGTTCAGTGTGTGACTCAAATCTTAGGTTGATCTTTTTTTTATCAAGTAGATAATGTGAATAATTTTAGAATAAAGAGGAAGGAAGAAATTAGAGGCTGGGGTAGCAAGTGTGTTTCTCTAATATTTGCTTGAGTTTCAATTTCTCTACTCAGGATAGGTGAAGTCCAAAGTCTCCTTTTATAGTAGGGTACCAGGTGCAAGCAGCTCGACACAGAACACATTTCGAGTTCTCTTTCATGAACATGCTAACATAGCTGGAATCTTAATGGCAAACTGCTGTGCTTCTGCTAATCTAGTAGGAATAAAACACAAGCAATGCAAACGCCTATAAACTTTCAGTGTGAAAGAGGCTGGTGCATCTGGTATGTGACTTGAAGAGCTGTACAGCCACAGGGTTGCAGCTGGGTCACATGTGGAAAATGGTAGCTGCTATTAGTTTATTTTAATAAAGCATGAACAATGAGGTTACAGTATCACCTACTTGATTTAGAGAAAGTTCTGAGCTGTGCTGTATAGGATATTGTATTGATGGGCAAAAGTAATATGAGGGCATAGGGATTAATTGATTGATTTTGTTTTTCTGCTGGGACCATGAAGCAAGCTATTGGAGAGCTTAGAAGTAGGGACCAAGTTTTTTTTAATCCAGGGTACTAATTTTTTTTTATTTAATAGTTTGGTTTTTTTTACTTAATACATCTGTTGGATCCCATCTGTCCCTGTTCAGATGGAGTCAGCTTTCTTTGAGTTGTGTAAATCTGATTTGGTATCAACTAAACACCTTTTTATTTTCCCCTAACATCTCAGAATCTGTTATGATTGTAAGAACCTGTTATAATTGTAAATCAAGTGACAGTATTGGAACATATATTTTGCAATATAGGCAGAGTATTAATAGTTAATAGCTACTTGGCTTCATTTGTTCAGCCCAATAGTCTTAGAAGAAAGACTCCAAAAATAACTATACTTGCATACAATGGTGAGAACTTGAACCAAAGGACTGTGTAGGTGCTAAAAGTGCTGGTCATTGGTGTGATTAGGTTTAAAGCTTGAAGAAAGAGGAATAGAATTTTGGGCAGGAATTGTTTTGGGTTTTTTTTTTGACTGGAGGGAGTTATTGTCTACTTGGGAGGGAGTGGTGTTTGTGGTTTGGTATTGAATCAGTGTATATTTGCTAGTGGAGTCAGAAGCTGTCCAAAGTTACAAGTGAAATTACACACTGAATAGTTACTTAGTGGGAAGGCAGACAGATGTTCCATCTTTGTGACACTGAGGTTTTTATTATTGTTTGTAGGACTGAACAGACTGAAGTGCAGTCTTTTCTCGGTTTTGACCTTTTACCAGAACACTCTATAAACACAAACAATCAATCTTACAAGGAAATTAACTTCTTTCTAATGCCATTACATATTTCTGCTACTGCTTGACAGATTTGGAATGATCTTTGAATTGAAATATCTGGTGAATTTTTTCCTGTCAAGTTTAGTTAATATGTTACCTGTTGTCAACATCTGCCAACAAAAATATTTCATAGCTGTATTTTTACTGTCTGTTTATGAATGATACCAAAAAGAACAGGTTATGGCTTTTATAACTTCCGTCAAACCTCTTTTTAGAGCAAGAAGTTGTTTGTATGTTGTGCACGTGAAAACCCAGTGTCTACTTTACTAGCTTTGCTTAGTTACATGTTCCGTTCAGGAACAGTTTCCACAATAGTAAAATAAAATGTGTTATGTCTGTCTGATTTTGAGATACTTTACCAAAGAATGAAGCCTTTGATCTTCCAATAATCTGTAACGATTATCTTCTTTAGAAAGTCAAAATGTTGACAAGACTGCTACAGGTGGGTAGTTTCTTGAGACAGAGCACTGTCATTTTAATGTGATCTGAGTTAGAAAAAAGCTGCACAGACAAGTCTGAAAACGTTACTGAAGAATATACAGGCATTTATTTCAGCTTCCTGCAGCACTGAAAGGTGTGAACTACTTCACTAAGTGCAGAGCTTGGGTGACGGGGGTGGGGTGCGTCAATCGTTCTGTCATTCTAACAATACAAAATGGTCTTTCGATGTTGTGGCCTTATCCTTGTTTGTGACAAGGCCCTGGAATTGTCTTAACGTGCTGTATTGTATAAACACACGCTTCCACTCTTGTTAAATAATATTAAATATTTACTGTTAATTCAGGGCCTGCAATTGTCGGAATCTACAGATAGTGAGAGCTCTGGATTATAACACGCCTGGATATGTTCCTTTGTGACTTGGTCTAGATGATCCTGCTGTGGCAGGGGGATTGGACTAGATGATCTTTCGAGGTCCCTTCCAATCCCTAATAATCCTATGACACATATATCCAGATACAGCCTCTGTATGCAAACAAGGTGCTGCCTTACCATGTGTTTTACATACACAGCCACTGGTTGAAGTTCATGTCACTCTTGACCAGAACTGTACATTTGTTGCTTTTCATCCATTTAAAAACAGTGCACTTAGAAAAATTATTGTGCTCAGTGGCTTTGGGCTCTGTGACAGGGCTAGCACTGGAAATATCAAATACACACTTAATAAGTATATTGTATTAGGAGGAAAACGATGCTTTTTTCTACTTTTGGAAGAGAAAAGAGGTAACTGTCCCTTTTTATATCTTGTTTTTGTCATTTATCTCAGGATCACAGCTTGTGCTGTGCTGTTACTCTCTCCTGCTTTAGCAGGTTTGAAGCTTCTGAATCTGATCTTGTAAGTGGCTATGTCTAGATTTTTATGGAAATTTGTATGTCCACAGCTGCTAGAAAATGAGTGAGTATGTGTCTGTGAAAGATGAGAGATTGCCAAATAATCCTACCAAAGTGAGCTCTGAAAAAAACAGCAATTTCCAGGCAGGCTAGGGTTTATCAAAGAGGAGGGAAGCAAGGCAGCTTGAGTACTTTGCACAGCTGTTTCAACTGGGGTATTTCATCCGTGTCATACTGTGTAAGAATTTGATGCCAAAAGTAATACGTAGACTTCTTTTTCATTGTGAATCAGTGGCATACATAAAATTGGTTTCATATGGTCAAAAGCTTCTGCATTTCAAAACAAAATAACCAGAAGTTTGGCTCATCTTGCATTTGTGAAATACTGCAGCTAAGTAACAACTGTATTTTCTGAATTGTCCAATAAACATGAGACTTCTCTCATCATACATCAGAAGAACTGACATTTTTATGCCTTTCTAACTGCAAGATGATTTTTTTTATTTGCTAACAATGTGCATAGTAAGACCCTTACTGTGAATTAAAGTGTGATGCTTTTAGATTCTTGCACAAGCTAATGGACTGTACTACGTGAAAATGTGTTTTCTTAGGCATAGGAGAGGATACTGCTATCATATTACTGTACCTGTAGGGCTCTAGCTCTTGTTTTCCACCATCAGCAGTGCATAAGGAACAGTGAATGGCAAATAGGATGCTGATGTTCCAGTGACTGGGATGCTCACACTCCCTGGATTTGGATATCTCCAGTGACAAAGAGAAAGCAGTCACTAGGTACAAGTGCAGCAGATGCCAAACAGCTGTGGATCATGTGATTTCTCATATGGGGTTAGTGAGAACCTTTAAGTCTGAGTGGAAGAAAGAGTGAGTTTGCTTGTTTTGTTTAACCCTTTCTCTCCACTCCAAATGATATTTGTTCAGCTAATTAGTTTAATAAATTGTTTTTGGTTGTCAGTCCCTCAGAAAGCCCTTCTATCTCTTGAAAAGCCAATAAAACCAAAGTGTCAATTTTAAAGTGGGATCCTGGTTTATCCTTGTTCACACTACTGGCATTAAGTGCCTATAAGTAGCCAACCTTTATACCTAATCCCTTTATACCTAATCACTTAGGTGCAGAACCAGCATATATTACTTATGATGCCGTCAGAATCTCACTACTCTGGTGCCCAGAGAGATCCTGTTGTTGTCCAATCCCCCTCATTATGGTGACATGCAGACATTCTGCCTTTCATATTTACAGTCCAGTTGTGTGTGTTTTTCCTCCTCTAGCAGATGATTTCTCTGTCCTCCCTGAGTTCATCCACTTTTCCTCTGCATCAACCACTCTTTCTGCCAGAATTCTCAGCTCCATCGATAAAGGCATAATCTGGATTAAATGCCTCTTTTTCCTTAGCCTTCAATTGTTTTCAACCAGAAGAGACTAGTTTTAAACCAACATACTTCTCCCTTCCTCAGCAAACATGAATGGCTTTCTCCCTCTCACCCTGGCAGCTTTCTTACGCAGTTGCAAGGTCCAGCAATCTTTTTGCCGAACTCTGCATGTTGTTTCACACCAAAAGCACAAGGGCTCTGCACAGACTCTCAGAACGTTCTGAGACATTTGCTGGGAAACCCTTGGAGCATAGCACTCTTTAAGAAAATGGGTTGTTCTGTTCCTCTGGACAGTGAGATTGTTAGATGCCAGGAAGGGGAGAAGTAGTGCTGTGCATATGGTTTGTGGGTTGAGAGAACTGGTAGAAAGGAAGAGGGCTGGAAGCTTACTGAGGAGTGTGGTTTTGAGAGCTGTCTCGAGAGGTAGGGGAAGAAAGAGTCTGAAAAGAGAAAAGGGAGTTCAGAAAGGTAATTTGTATGCAAAAGACTGAGAGGAGAAGGCAAAATTAACAACACTGCTCTGTCTACCTTGGAAACCAAAATCACCACATGTTTTCTGAGCCCTTGGGGGTTTGTATGCCATGGCTTAGTGTGAGTTTGGTGAATCATCTGAAGAGATCTAATACAACTCAGAAATTGCTTGTAAAGGTAAAAAAAATAAAATGTGCTAATTATTGTTGGAACCAAACAACAAACTGTGACTGTTTCTGGATTACCTTCCTGCTCTTGCTTAACAAGCCTGACACTAAAACTGCTGTTCTGTCCTTTGTGAATTGAAGCATGAAGATTCAGCAAGGGTGCCTGGGCATGAGCTTCTTACGTGTTTGGATCAAAGGGGCTGGTGTCTGAAAGACTCTGACTTACTGTCACTATGGTACTTTGTGCGTGAAGGCAGCTTGGAATTCAGTCTGTTCAACGTTTCCATTAGGATTGCTGTTGAACAAAGGATTATTTATGTTTTTCTTTTTCAATCTGAACCAAAGCTTTGTGTGGTTTGGTGATGTTTTTTATGAGTGCAAACATGTTGTGATAAGGATATTCAGTGCTTTGCCTACTTTTTTATCGCTTTTAAGTTTTAAATTAATATTGTCTCTGTCCTTATTGCAGAATCAGTCTGATTCTGTCATGGAAGAACTGAGGGGTTGGTTTGTGTTTAAAGCATGTGTTTTAGTACTGCACAAGATTATTATGCATCTTGGATGCCAGTAAGTTTAGACTGTATTTGCTGACAAAGCAGTTGCAGCAATATGGCTGTATTTTGCATGTTAGACATTATAGGAGGGGTCATCCTACTGCTTGTGAATTTATTCTTAACTTCAGCAGGCAGTACCATCTTTAGGGTGAGCTGCTTTTTTTCACCTTTCAGATCCCCTGCAGTATTATGAATAAAGCAGTTCTTTTTGTACATCAAACTCAAAGAAAATGCATAATGCTACACAGACATAACGACTCTGTTGTTTGAGAGTATTTTAGAGAAGACATTGACAATTGAAGGTGGTTTTCATATCACAGATTTAAGGCCAGGTTGGATGGGGCTATGGGCAGCCTGATATAGTGAGACGTGTCCCTACCTATGGCAGGGGATTGGATCTACATGATCTCTAAGGTCTCTTCTAACCTAAACCATTCTGTGATTCTATAATGGCAGCTAAAAGTGCTTATTTCCCTGTGTACAATAATCAAAACATTACTTTTAGCCACTAAATGAGATGAGATCTTAAAAACCTGCCCAAAAACCTACCAGTATTTGTCTGAATAGATAAAGGCTGTGCTGCAAACCAACGTCCTTCATTACCAAGAGTCAAACAAATTCAGCATATGGGCAGACAACATAAAAAGCCAAACCCCAAACTAGCTAATTTTTCTAAAAAAGCCAAGGATACCCATCACCTACTGCTGCAACAGAACTCCACTTCACTGTTCCATTCCACCTGCTATGAAAGCACCCCATGCTGTGGTTTGGAGGAAAAGGCCTGTTCTACTTCATTCAGCTGGATGCCACATGTAACAGGGGTTTAGAAGTTTCTTATCAAGAAACTTATTAGTCTAGTCCTTTTTACTCGCTGGTTACAGTTCCAGTTTATTTATGTCAGTGTCTGTATTTCCATGGACTCTGGGGCACCCTGATCTTACTGATTTCAGACCATCAAATGCTATGAGAGGTTACAATTGCACTTGTTAGAGAAAAGGGAAAAAAGGAAAATATTATGATTTGTTTAAAGCCAAGAGACATTCTGTTGCTTGCTTGTGGTCTTTAGAGAACCATCCACAGGTCAGGGTATTTCTGGGTCAGTGATTTTTCTATTTTGGTGGTGGAGGTGTATAGACATATGCTCCAGTGCTTTTATATTGTGTTTCCTTCTAAGCCTTTGAGAAAGAAGCTGAGGGATGTTTGGATAGAAGGCTGGAACTTTTATGTGGAGTTGACATAGCCAGGGCACCAAAATAATGGCTGTTGATAGACAACTCCCTGAAAAGGAAATGAAAATGATGTTCTAAAACAACACAATGTTGTTTTCCAGTAGAATTTAATGAGAGATGCCATGCAAGATGAGGTAACCACAGACAAATGAACTACTTTTTTTTTTTTTGCTACTCTTTTCTATCATGTCTACTATCTTTAAGCATTAATAGCATAATAAAATCATGTTTATATTTGTCTATGTGGGGAATTATTGGTGAATTCCAGTTTGAACTGATTGTTGTGTCTGACTCTTTGAAGTTTGGTTTACCATGTGTCATTTCCAGGCAATTTATTGAAGCAAGGTTATTTTGGTGAGAGCAATTGTCACAGTATCCTGAGAGGCCTGTAGTGTTCCCTCTCTGGTCTTTTCCCCTACAATGCCCTGCAAAATCTTTTCTCTTTTTGGCTTTTGATTTTATTTTTCTTTAATCTTCTCAAGACTTTAAGAGGAGGGAGTAACATGAGACCCATTTACCAACAAGTTTTTTTTCTCTTCAATTGTGTTATTTTTTGAAAGCACAGATGCTTTAATTTAAATCAACCTCAATGCAGGATAGACACAAATGAGAGAGACAATAACTGAAGGACCTGAATCTGAATATGTAAAAAGTCCATTTTTTTTTTTTACATAATCAAATCAGATTACAAGCCCTGATGGGAAAATAGCCGCTATAAGCTCAGGCTACCGCTTGCTGGGACAGATTTTATTGTTGATGAATAACCAGCAAGGGTATAGAGAAAGCAGGTGTGAAAGTACAGCTATAGGAAAGGAAAAACTAATTTTTCAAGGAGTTGATAATCAAAATCAACATAAACAATTTGGAGGCTTTAGGAAGAATTTTATTTACCAAGAGAAAGTTACACCTCCTTGCAAACAAATCACACCTAGCCATGCAAATGTCCCTGAAGGGAAACCTCAGTCTGTGCTGGGAGAGACAGTATGGATGGTTTATATTGCTCTCCAACACTTTGATATGGTGTGACTATCAAATGAAAAATTCTAAGTGGATTCTGCTTTTTTATTTAGGAAAGCAGAACTGATGAAAAAGGTATAAAATTTTGTGTTAAAATATAACATTTTATTGTTTTCTTCAATTGAGTGGGGGATGATGCTCTTGGGAGATGGACACATACCCTTTAGCAACACAAGAGAAGAATAGTGCTTACAATTTAATAGCTGGATAACTATTCACCATGCATCTTTATATTCCTGTTCTTTGGCGTTCTCATGTCAAATCCCTGCATTTTGCTGTCAAAGAGATGTTAGCAAACATTAGCTACATTCCATTGTATGCTTGATTTATGTTTCACTTCATGGCCAAAGTAAAGAATGAACTGAAACCAGAATCCAGTGCCATCTAGACTCTGGATGTGGTTCTTGGATTGGAGATCCGTGTTGCCAAAATAAAAAAGCAATCTTGCAATAAATTAAAAATCACCCTCTAGTTCACCAGCTATTGTGCAATTATGCAGAAGCTGGCTGGACAATTATAGTGGGAAAAGCCAACAAGGTTTTTTTCTTGTGAGATCTTTCCAAATGCTTCCTTCAGCTGCTGCTGCAACAATAAACACAAGACAATGAAAAACCAGGATAAAATGATTGAACCGAAATCCCCTAATTACAGGATTTATATGACCAGGTAAGGCTGTTCAGAAGAGAAGGATAATGAAAAAATCCTTTACTCTTACTAAGAAGTGCTCTACAATCAGTATAACATAATCAGTTTGGGAAATAATGAAATGTAATCTCTTACTGAGAAATCTATCTGATAAATCTTCAGAAAATAGTAAGCTACTGTACATATGAAGAGCGCAGTCTGTGTTTTCAGGGCATTTCCCAAGATAAATTTACCTCATGAATAAGGCCTTTAGTTGTTAACTGTTGAAAGGAATCTAAAATAGAAGACTTGCAGGGTTTTCCAAGTTGAGAACTCCATCAGGGAGTTCATTATTATGCACGCACATAACATCAGCTGCTCTATGGCTTAGGACTCGTGTCAGCATTTTTTGGATAGTAAATGTTTATTTTCAATTCTATCAGCTGCTGAAATGTAAATCAAAACTAAAGCTACGGTGAGCTCTAACACTAGAGGAAAGTGGTTCAGTTTTGGGTTTTTTTCTGGTGAACAGTAGTTTCTCAGAAAAGAATAAATACAATCAAATTCACTCCATGCATTTTTATTAGTGAAAAATGTTGGCCATAATGCTAATTTTGACATAGAACAAGAATTAATTTCTAGTATATAGACATCAAACCAATTGTCATGTATATATTTACACCACTATATAGTGAATCATGAAGTGTGTGCAAGAATTTTGCTTGAAGGTAATCTGTTCTTTACTATCCAACAGAAGAAATACAGTTGGAAAAAGGTAAGTGATTCATTTAGGGAGGAGGGGAAAAACCCTCTAATGACTGTATGGCTTTTTAAACTTTGCACAGGAGTGCCTGAACCAAACTGGTTCTATTTGGTACATTATAAAGTAGCTGTTATTTCACTACTTTAGACTCCAAGAGAAAATGAACAATGCCTGTGGCATTCAAGTAAAGAGCTTGCTTGTGTAATTGGGGGAAAAAACACAAAATATTTTCAGCTCCCTGTCAACCCCCCATCTGGCATAAATTTGTTTTAAAATGCATTGTTTTTGTTTAAAATCCATCATTATTTTAATCTCACTGCCTAACATTGTTGATTTTTATCCTTTTATTCAACTGCTACTTTTCTGAGTACATTTTTTTAGTAATTACTGGAGTTACAGCCGATCAAAAGATAAGTGGACTATTCCCTCCCCACTAGCAAACTGAGGTTCTATATGGAGTCACAGATTTGACCTTCATTGTGCACATAGCTTATAGGGTATGCATTTGCTCTTGGAAATGGGAACATACACTTCTAATTGTAATATAAAACAACATTAATTCATCACTGCACTAAAAATAGTGAAAACTTGATTTAAAAAAGACATGTCTCTGTCTAATATCTGACTTTTTCAGGTTCTTGCTATGGTTTTTCAGTGTTTTTTCCAAGAATTTGACATTCATTAATGTCCAGCTAATTGGCTTCTAAGAAGGTCAGAACAAACAAAAGTCAGATACCATGATGTCACAACACCATGCTTGCTGGGGAAAGCAAAGAGCGCATGTATGCTGGTGAAGACCATATAAGGGTTCCCATGCACACTCCTTGCTTGGGCTGCTATGAGTCACTGAACATGAGCAGTGTCTTGCATAACACATTATGTCACAGTCATTTGCAAATAGCTGAGAATGGTACCTGAAGTGCTGAAAAATGCCCTCTGTAACATAAAGTTAAACAAAAGTTTTTAGAAAAAACATCACAGTTTTTCAGACTTTTACTTTTGTGTGTCTAGTACCTAGACTTTCTGAGTATTTTCTTATTGACACTTGTGTCTCGTACCAACATCTCTGTCCTTCCCTGAACCTTAAGCTACAGTATAATGTATTCTCTGAAATCAGAATATGCTGCTGAACACAGTTGAAACCAGAGACTAAAATGATTGCATTTAGTTTTTCTTAAGCTGGAACCGAGTTTCCTTCAAGAACTATTATAGTGGTTAGTTTATGTTGCCAAATAATACAGCAGTCTGACAGAACAGTTCTTTGGTATGCAATCCTGATGTGCTCTCTTGCATTGGCTATGTCCATCACCTGTCCTAAGGGACATGAAAGCTTTTATCTGTAGAGGTGAGGTATCACTGCTTGGTGACTTTCACTGAAGAGTACACCTAAGTCAGAAAAACCTGCTGTTAGATTTTTCCATCTCCATAGTGTTTTTCCTTGTCTGTTTTGAAGCCTTTTCCAAGGGCCTTCTATTTTCGCCCTTTAATCCTAGCACTGTCTTCTACATCACAGAACGCAGACTGACGGGGATTGGAAGGGACTTCTGAAGATCATCTAGTCCAACCTCCCTGTCAGAGCAGAATCCCTTGGAGTAGATTGTGTAAGAGCATGTCCAGTCAGGTTTGGAATGTCTCCAAAGCAGGAGACTCCACAACCTGTCTGGGCAGCCTGTGCCAGGGCTCTGTCACCTTCACAGTAAAAAAAATATTGGTTATGTTTAAATTGTACCTCCTGTTTTTCAGTTTGTGGCCATTACCCCTTGTCCTGGTCCCATCCTCCTGGCACCTACTTATTTACATTAATGAGGTCTCCCTTTGGCCTCCTCAATCTGAATAGACCCAACTCTCAGCTTTTCCTCATATGGTAGATGTTCCAGTCCCTTAATCATTTTAGTCATCCTGCACTGGACTCCCTCCAGTTATTCCTTTTCTTTTTTGAACTGGGGAACCCAGAACTGGACATTCAGATTCACATTCCTGATGCTTGAACTGTCTGGAGAATGGTCAGGAGTCACATCCTCTTGCAAATGCTGTGGAATTCTGCTTCAAGATTAATGACTTGCTCCTGCAAGAAACTAGAGCTCACCTAGACATGGTTCAAGCCCTGGCTGACCTTATTCCAGCCTTGTTAGACATCTGCTATGGATTTGCTCCAGGAAAGTTTGGTAATGGAGTCTTTGCATCAGAATATGTAACCCATTTATTAGCCACCCCAAAGACTGCTAACTTTCAGGCTTTCCATGGAAATAAGAGGGGTTGGACTTAGATGATCTTTCAAGGTCCGTTCCAACCCATAGCAGTCTGTGGTCTGTGACAAATGCAAACCTAGGTGAAAGGCTTGAGGGAAAAGTGTTTGAGTTAGGAGCAGATTAGATCTTTCATCCTTTGAGGACTCCCGTACTACTCTGCTGGTGGTGTCAAAAAGTGGGGGGTATCCTGTTTTGTCATTGCCTTCCCCATTCCTGGTGTGATTTATGACCAGCGTTTGTGACTTCTGGAATTCTAGTTTCTGTGAAGCAGAGTAGTCCTGTCTACTTGTTCTCAGGAGAAATGAGGACTATGTTGAGATCTATAGCAAAAGCAGAATTTGAATGAAGATCTCCATGTTGCTTGCTTGGTTAATTTTATATGTAGGATTACAGGTGAAATAAAATCAGTCTGTTCTGGAATAAAGTAGTATGTAATTTCCAGATTAGCCCAACACCAAGATTCAGCTGTACTTGGAAATCTGAAATTAAAAAACTCATGATGAGTAAGGTTGTTGCTGTTTATGGCAGAACCAGAGTAGGGTTTTTTCACACTATGAAGTAGCACTGCATTTCTGTTGTCTGAAAGTGGCCTCAGTGTTACTGAGCATTGCCACATTCCCTGGTTATTTTGTGTTGCATCCTTTCTGATCATGTTGTAGGTGTTGTTGCACTGCCTACAAAAATTGTGAAAATAAGGAGCACGTGTAGAAGACTTTCAGTTGGTAGTGATACTAGAAGCGATAGAAAACTTTGCAGACTCTTATTTTTACACAATTGTAAAGTGAAGCTGTGTGTATTCAGTTCTGTCTTGTTAGTCTGGACAATGCAGCAATGACGTTTTCATTCTTATCAAAGCATCATTCAGCATCAACGTTGTCTTACAGTAAACTCCTATTTCAAATGAACTTCAGTAAAATCTTGACCTCTGTATTTAAATGTTTTGCCATATTTTTAAGCTGTTTTTTGGGGTTGTTTCATATTTTAGTTAAGTTCTACCCTCTCTCTCCTTTGTTCATGATCTCACCCATTTTCTTGCTGATACAAGGGTTTAACTGACTTCTTAATGAGCCAATTCAGCTCTTTACAAAGAGAAGAAGTTTTCATGTTTATTTAGCATACTGAACTACTTAATCCAGGTGTGGAGCAGCACCTGCAGTGGTACAATGGAGGGAGGAGGCAGAAGCAAGGCAGTCCTTTGGTTGGATTGGGGGTTGTGTTCTTCTGAGAACTCATTATCACCCAAACCCCAAAGTGCCAGCAGGGCAGTCTGGCACCCTCTCTTGAGTCGTTTCTGGTACTTGTCTCCTCCTGAATGAGCCGATGTAGCTTGCCAGGCAGGTAGGAAATAAAGAGAGAAAAACTAAATATTGGTTTTGCTTGGTTAGCAAGCTGAATTGATTTGCTGAGGGTTCTGACAAACAGCAGGGCTGTAGCAAGGGAAATAGTGGGGAATTTGTGGCTATGAGGAAAAGAGTAACAGATCCTCTTTGCAACCGCAGTGGTGTGCAGTTACGTCAGTTCAGTCTTGCACAGCTTCACATTGATGGTTCAGCTACATAATGCAACAGAGCTGATCTCATGGCTTACTGCCACCAAAAAGTTCAGCCAAACTCCTCCCTCTCTCTTCCTTTTACTTCCTTTTTCTCTCATTTGGTGGTATCCTTTTTTGTCAGCTTAGCAAACAGTATCAGTTCAACATATAGCTGAAGGACAGCCAAAACCAGGGGAGGGGTTGGACAATTTGTGGCCGGGGGGATGGTGGGCATGGGAATATGGGGCCACCTCTTCCCTTCTTGGCGATGGATCAGGATAGTTGAATTCATGGTGCAGCACTTTTAGTCAAAAGGAAGAGTGGTAACAATCTGAGAGAAGTTAGTTATTTATCCAAATGTCACTCCCTTTGTCTCAATGAAGTATTCAAACCACCTAAGCTCTTCATTGCCTTAGTATGTTAGGTCTCCTTCTGATGGTACCAGTCCAGTCACTCATAGCCTTTAACATGATTTTCTTGCCCTAGATGTGTATCAGAAATAGACTAAAACATGTTTATTCTTGCCATCACACTCGAGCATTGCGGTTTATGTCAAGTATTGCCTATGTATGTTATTCTAAAGCAAACGTGACAAAGATAATGAAATGTTTGAATCATAAATGTATGCGTATGACTTATGGAAAGATCTGCTTTTGGCATTGTGTAACATGTGTGGGCAGAGCAGTTCGATGAAGGGAAATCTCAATCTTTGAAGCGTTTTCGGGAGAATACTTAGAAGTGGTGTTTATGAAAAAAAGTTAAAGCTGTGATAACAAACATCCTTACTTCCAAAAAAAAGAAAACCTGTGTGTCCTTTGGTTTCCTGTTTAAAAAGACAAGTCTGGCAAAGCCAGAAGGGATTTAGCTGGGGAGGAGCAGTGCTGGTGCTGGTGACTTGTCTAACAGGCTGTTTAGACAGTAAAGTACCAGATAAAAGAATGACTGGCAAGAGTGTATGCATTTCAGAAGACCACAGGGGAATAGGTCTTTTATAGACAATCACTGATAGTAGGCTTTAGTATTTGTTTTAAATATCATAGATATTTAGTAGGTGAGCAAAGCCCCTTATGTTAGATAAATCTTTGTTGCACCTCTGCCTAGATAAGAGGTTTTTCTGCACTGCCAGCTGGTTTTCTCTAACTTTATTTTCATGATTGCACTTGTGTAAAGGAATGGCAGGAAGATGTCAGAATCCCCTTCATAAAGCAGGAGAAGCAGTACAACATATACACCAAATTTTATGGTCATGAAAAATGTCTACTTACACTTTTAGCAAAGGAAGGGTTAAGGCTTTGTCACAGCAGAGATGTGGTATTAGGTGGCTGGTCCTTTAATAAAGGGTTTTAGCAGCAGTGTGTGTGGGTACCAGCCCTTTTTCAGGTGTAGATGAGGAAAATTCTATTGTGAGTCATAAAGCTTCTAAGTTTACAGTATTCTTGTACTACCTAGGAAATCTACATGGCACCCATCTACTGAAAAACTTGAAAAGTATTGTCAAGGCATGTGTTCTTCCTTCTTTTTCAGTTTGAGCTGATCCTAGATTGGTGTTAGCTGTAATTCAAAAATTGTCCCGAGTTTCATTTCTGATCCTGTTCATCTTTTATTAGCAAGTGTGAGGAAAACACCTCTAAAATGACACCTATCATTTACTAGTTGCTAGCAAAGCTTACTGCTGCTGCAGAGGAAGTGTGTAGCTCCTGCAGAGCATTAATTGAGCATCTCCGCAATACTGACTTTTGCTAGATTATTTGTAGTTTGGTTTACTCACAGGTCATCCCAATGCATTCTCTTAACATTAGCCTTAATTGATCATGTTTATTTCTTAAGCTTATTTGGAAGAGGAATATGAAACTCTCTGTTAGAGAGTCAGTATTTACAACTGAAAATTGTAGCAGTTACTGTGATTTCTCCCTTAATAAAATACGATTCAGCTTTAGTCTTGTTGGGGGATGCAGAACACTTGGATGTTCAACATGCTGCCCTTCAGACTGGTATCCAATGATTAAAAACCAGGCACGTGCTTTCGGGAAGCTTCTTAGGAAACCTGTCGAGTGAATTTGAGGTATTTGGTAAAAAACCAAGGAAAGTATTTAATACACTATCAGCTTAGTCTTACCTACCAAAATGGGTTTTCAAAAATTGCATGCTGGGGATCAAACTCTAATGAATTGAAGCAATCCTTGCTTTCCTGCTTTCTGGAATTTTTATGTGCTTGTTTAAAGAGCATGAGCATGGTTGTAGAAGGGTACACTTAAAAATGCTTTAAAATCTCCAGGGCATGTAAGGAATTTGAGACACCTATATGCCTTGAATAATACTAATTGATATCTGTGAAGTGTTTATGAAATCCCAACAAAAGATAGAATTTTGAGTGGCTTAAACCTTTATTTACAATTCAATACTGAGGAGAAGTTGAAGCTGCTCTCCTCCCTCCAGTTTCTCCCCTTTAACCTCTGAATCACTGAACTGGATGGAAACGTATCCGTCAATTAAATGTTGCTGTAAGCTTCAAGAGCTGTAACAAAAATCGGAGGAGCACATTTAAGTTTCTAGGAGCTTTTCTAACTTCCTTAGAGCTCTTCAAGAGTCAAAAGCAACTTATATTTGTACTTGTACCAAGGTGAGCCTGGTATTAAGATTAAAAAACCTCAAGGTCAGTTGCAGTAGATGCAATTTTGCACCTGCAAGCTCTGGGTATTTTGTAGATCTACAAAATTCCATCTCAGAATTCTGAGATGGATTTGGGCTCTCTCCCAGGCTTGTGACCAGAGCTTATATCTCTCCCTACTGACTGAACTGGATATAATGATGCTAATGCTTCTGTGACAAGTTTAAAAGGCTGTCGGATGAAACTGGATCAGCTTTTCAGCTGGTAATGGTTTGTGTAGCTGCCTAGATTAACCCAAGCTATCTGTGGTGTAGGAAGATAAGCGAGCAGATGAGTGCACTGTTCAGTCTCACAGAGTCTACTCTGTGTGTTCTGTATGCTTGAACATGCCTTGACAGAACACAAAGACTGGACAGCTACAGGCTTCCCACTATTGTTGCAAAGAGCTGATCCTAATTTTCAGGTGGCTGGAGCTGATTATTTGTTGTTGATGGAAAGACTGTGCAGGGAACGTGTCCTAACAAGCAGTAATTGTGTGATTAGGCAATTTTAATGAAGAAAAGGAATTCTAATTCATTCACAGTATTTGGTTTGTTGACAGTTAATGTCATTTTCATTGAATGAGATCTGTCAGTGACACTTATATTGTCAAGCTCTTTGGAGGTGCTGCTGTTGTGAGGCTTCATTGTTTGCATCTCAGACCAAAGTTAAAATCTGTAGAAGACAGAAAATATTTTTTAAAAAAGCAGAAGCCTAGTTATTGGTATTTGTCTTTCTTCCAGCTGTTACTTGAAGTCTGTTGTTTATGATATTTGCTGTTTTAATCCAGGTATATTAATTCTAGATGCATTAATCTAGAATAGTTTGGAAGTGGTAAGATGCTTTGTAATGAGTGGTGTGAAGAGCAAATGTTGGTTTTCTGCCCTAATTCTATGCCTTGTATTCCATGTGAACTTGCATCCTGACTTAGAGTTGACTTATAAGGTCAGGGGTTTTGCAGTTGGCTATGTGGACGTTTTTCTTGTAAGTTACTTTGAACCTAGAAAGATGGCAGACACCCCCTGAACTGATGTACAATGATCCTTAGGGATGAAGAGGTTTATCTTGTGTGATATAGAGAAACAAACACTATTATAATGCCTCAAAATACTGTAAATATCTGATGACAGTGTAGTCTGTACCTTTATGGGAGAGTTTCTGCTGACAAAGAGGTTGAAGCTCCTGGCTTAACTGTTCTGTTGACCTCTTCAGGGAAAACTGGTGTTCATTGCAGCTCCTGCAATGGGAACAGTCGAGGATGAAACAAGAAAATACAATTTTCTCACCTTAGAAAAAAGATTTCTGTAAGTAAAACTTCCTGATGTTTCAGCCTATTTGTTAGAAACAAATCTCCAGTGTGATGGCCGCTTTCCACATCCCCATTTTCAGAGGTCTACCAATCTCTGAGTGTAGAGATCTGAAAAAGTATCAGGTAGAAGCAGTATCTGTAAAGATGCAAATACTGGAAGAATGTAGATGGATACAATGTTCCTGCACCTTCAACCCTTCTTGACTACTCGGGTGAATAGGTGGTGTTTTCACCCACTTTGTGGAGAAGCGTAGCTTGCTGCTCCTGATTTTTCTAGAAATCCCCTGCTTCTGTTTTTTCTATTTTTATTTTGGTCATTTGTGTGAGTCGTCTTTGTCTTTGCTTGGCTAGTGATGCTTTTGAAAGGCATCACTATAATCTGGGCAGCCACTGAGGGGAACAAAAGAAGAAGTAGTAATACAGAGGAGGGACAAAAAGAGAAATATTAGGTCAAATAAATGTAGGCACTGTCTCAGTTCAGACACTTTGAGGTGTGGTTAGATTGTAAGGTTCTATGAACTCTTTTTGCCAAGGAATCGTTTGCATTTTGAAAACCAAATTTTTCTGAATTCCGTAGTTACTGAATGAAAATTGACAGCATTGATTTATTTAGGTTCATGGATATAGAACAGTAAATTGTTTTATTCAGACATTGCTTTGCTTTGGAGAGAACAGTGCAGGGCCTTAGAAACCTTCTATTATTGTGGAAGAGAACAATACCAAACAACGTCTGCACCCTACAATATTTCTCTCCCAAACCAACAGTTTCCTTGAGAAGAACTGAGATCACTTGAAACTTACAGCTACTAAGGTAAGAACTGTAGATTTCATAAGGAAAAATTACTGAAATGTGAGTGTGACCAGTACAGATGTGGTTAATAGTCCAGTATCTTTACAATTTAGATGCTTATAGCTGTGTAAGACCATTCTTACCCGATTCAAAAACAATCTTCTTAGCCAGATAATAAAATTACAAATCTGTAATTGTCCTCTCTCCCATATACTTCCTCCATATGGGTATGCATTAAATACAATTAACTTAATGAGGCTTTTTTGGCTGGGGTTTATTTTTTGGTCAGGCATATAAATTAACTGTCAAAATTGAGCATTTTCATTTTGACAGGAAATTATTTTTCTTATAGGGAAACATAATTTACGATTTAAATACATGATGAATCAGGCACTGTAATGCAGATGACCCAGTGGCCCTCTATGTTTTCTGAAGTCTGGAACTGAATACTGGTTCATAAAAGTTCTTTTTTAAAACAAGGAGGAGAGAAGGGTAGACTGGGGAGAAATTCCCACAGCTCAAAATATTTCTAAAGCTGCCTAACAAAGCAGCTTTAGCTCTCTGTATAAAGCTTTCTCTAAGCAACTTGGTGGGTCTGGCGTAAGTATCAACTTTGAACAAGATTTTCATTTCTAATCTCTTTTCCTGTCTCAATACTGAATTATATTTGGAGTTTTCAGCTCATGCTTGCCACAGTGTGACACAGGGGAGTTGCCAAAGCCTAGAGCCCAGAGTCCTAATGGCATATTGATTCCTGACATGAGGCAGAGCACTGACCTGTGAGGAAGGAATTGCTGTGGAACGATTTGTGTACAAGAAGTAAATTTACCTCAGTTCTTGAAGTGATGCTCCATTACAGTATTCTAAAGCTCTTTTTAGGCTTTATTCTTGAATCACAAACCTTTGTCACAGGATTTGAAACATATGAAGTTGAATACAAATACTGCAAACATTGTCATATTGGATGATGATCAAAATCATGCCCTTTCCTGTCATCCTCAAGCATTTGTTGTTATAAAATAAAAACATAATCACCTGTCTGATGGGCAGCCATAGTGCCTGCAAGCGAAAATACTTACTCATGGGCACTTAATCTTTAGACTTGCAAGTCTCGTGGTGTCAGCTTGGAACACAATTTCTGGCTGGTGTATTCTTGCCCCGAACCCTGTTCTTTGTTTGTAGTGGCCTGTTGTACCACTGCATGTTTGTTAGGTTATAAGAGTTGATACCTAGAGTCAGGGTATGTTATGGAATATGAATATGGAACCACATATTTATTTGTCTTAGTAAGTAAGGCAGGTGATTTGAAGGACAAGATTGAATTCTCCAATGTGGGAGGATTCCCACTGCAGTTTTAAAAAAGATTGAAGGAACTGTCACCTAGTTCTGTGATATTGTCACATAAAGCAAATTTTTACAGGGCAACTCTTCAAATAATGAAAATCGATGTGCATCCAAAACTGAGAAGGTTTTGATAGTCTATGGAGAGACAATTTTTAGTAACTTTATGAGTCATGTTTTTCATAGGAATCAGAGTGAGATTCATTCTGGACAGGCTGGAGAGGTGAGCACAAGCCAACCTCATGGGGTTTAACAAGACCTAAGTGTAAGGTCCTGCATCTGGGGTGAGGCAATACTAAGCACAGATACAGGCTAAGCAGTGATTGGCTGGAGAGTAGCCATGAGGAGAGGGACTTGGTGCTTGTGGACAAAAAGCTCAACATGAGCCAGCAGTGTGCGCTTGTGACCCAGAAGGTAAACCAGATCCTGGGCTGCATCAGGAGAACTGTAGCCAGCAGGTCAAGGGAGGTGATTCTCCCTTTCTACTCCACTCTGATGAGCATCTGGATACTGCATCCAGTTCTGGAGTCCTTATTACAAGAAGGAGCATGTCCAGTGGAGGGCCATGAGGATGATCAGAGGGCTGGAGCACCTCTCCTGTGAGGCCAGACTGAAAGAGTTGGGGCTGTTCAATGTGGAGAAGAGGAGGCTCTGAGGTGACTTTGTTGAGGCCTTCCAGTATCTGAAGGGGGCTACAAAAAAGCTGGGGAAGGGCTTTTTAGGACCTCAGGTAGCAACAGGACTAGGGGGAATGGAGCAAAGCTGGAGATGGGTAGATTTAGACTTGATGTGAGGAGGAAGTTCTTCACCATGAGAGTGGTGAGAGCCTGGAAATGGGTAGCCCAGGGAGGTGGTTGGGGCCCCATCCCTGGAGGTGTTTAAGGCCAGGTTGGATGAGACTCTGGGTAGCCTGATCTCAGGTGGGGTGTCCCTGTCCATGGCTGGGGGTTTGGAACTGGATGATCTCTAGTCCCTTCCAATCCTGACCAATTCTATAACTACTTCTGAGGGAGGGAGATGGGGTGCTGCAGGGGGCTGCCTGGGAGGTTTGTGGAGTCTCCTTTTCTGGAGATGTTTTAAACCCACCTGGACCTGGTCGGGGTGTCCTGCTGTCGCAGGGGGATTGGACTAGATGATTTTTCGAGGTCCTTTCCAATCCCTGATGATTCTATGATTCATTCTGATGACTGAATGAACAGAATCTGAGACTTCCTTCATAGAATCACAGAATCATTAAGGTTGGAAGACTTACAAGATCATCCAGTCCAACCATCAACCCAGTGCCACCCTGCCCACTATAATATGTTTCCTAGGGTCACGTCTACACACTTTTTTATCATCTCTAGAGATATCCCACTTATTTGTGTAGTTCATTTTACAACCTCATTTTCTTTATCTATATGTTTGCCTTCTGAAGGGTAAAGAGATACCAACATAAACAAGATTGTGGCTGTTGCATCAGCTGTTATAATCTGGAAGTTTTTTGCAGAACATGTGTGATTGAATGTAAGTTATTGACATAACTCATAATATTAACATTTATTTTCTTAGAAGTGTACAACAAGAGGCAATAGGGGCGTTTTTCCTCATTTCCTTATCCGTCTTTTGTGACAACTCCTCTGGAGTTGTGTGCAAAGTATCAACCCTTGAAAGGAGTTAAAAGAAGTATAAGCATTGGAAATCAATTATAAAAACTGTCAAATTTTCTGTGTCTTTTATCAAAATATTAGGTACTTATTGCTGAAAAAGCCTGGTAAATTTGCTGAGAGAGATCAAAAGGCAAAATAAGTGTCAGTTCAGTTTAGTGTAGCCTCAGATTTATGGATCCTGTGCTGCTCATTTGGCTCGTGTCTGGTTTTAACCTGTAATTGTAGAATTTGGCAGCCTGTTTTCTCCATAGAAGCCTGGTGCTGTGTGGTGAAGCATAATTTGTGCAGCACTAGGGGAAGTGGAAGAAGTGCAAATGCAATTTCTGTTCTTGAGTTTCTTTCCTACATAAAATGGTAATGTTACTTTCAGTAAATGAAGTAGTAAATGAAGAGACTGGAAGAACTCTGAAGTGCAGTGGTGTCCTCTTTGTAGTGTTCATGTGTATAGGGTTTTTTCTTCCATGGGAATACTACCGGTTCAATTACACATGGATGTATTTCAAATTGGAGGCACTCATTACAGGAGATGCTCATCCTCTAGTGAGGGTTGGTGTTTTGGAGCCCAACACGCTTTGTGCACAGCTGGTCCCTATGAAATAACTGACAGTTCTATAGCCCAATTGTTACACTGCTGTTTCCTGGAAGACACAGATTGGGTTCTCCAGCTTAATCCTCAAACATGTGGTCTATATTCAAATCTGAAATGAGCCGTAGCTGTGAACAAGCTTTATGTTTGGTTGGATTTATTTTGTTATAAGCCAAAATATATATTCCAAGCAAGTGCATCCCCTGCGTTCCCTTCCTAAATTGCTGCTGCGACCCTTTCTATCAGAGCGGTGTCTCAATTTCTTTCGCTAGGAATGTATTGTATACTGGACTAACTCTTAAGCTTCAGGCAGATTCCTTTGAGAGGCAACATCTATGAACAGACACATAAACGCCATCTGACTGTTTTTCTTACTCTTCTGTTGTTTCTGTTTCCTATGAATGAAAAACTTTCAGAGAAAAAAGTAGATGTTAACAGCAAGGTTTTTGGTTAGTGATGTTTGGTTTATCACATGAAATCTATAAAAGATATGGGAATGATATATTCTAATAGCTCCTACAGCAGAGAGTGAGAAAATATATTAGCATTCATTTACAGTTATCAATTTGTGGTGTGTTTGGGGTAGGTTTAGGAAGCTCATAAGTAAAACAAAGTTAAAACCAAATTAACATTTGAGTTGAGTTTAAGTGCAGACACTTATAAAATGAATTGATGTATCATGTTACTTTTGTTTTTCTTCAAGCTGGTTTCACTTGAATTAGACTCAACTGTGGAGTTATGAGATGTGTTGGAACATGTTGAAAGGTATTAGCCTTATATACACCACATCACCTCCTTTGAGCTGAGTAAACAAGCAGACTGGGATCTTGGGGTTGTTTCTGTCATGGGATAAGCGGTGAAAGCAGCACATATTTGTTGTCATAGTCTAGGTTCTTTACCCATGCAAAATCAGATGTTTTCCCTGCATAAAACATAAAGGAAGAAAAGGTAAACAATTTCTTCGCTCACTGTTCCCATACTTGTAGATTTTTCTACAGTTCTTGCAGACTTACCTGCAGCTTTTGGGTGCTGCTCAAGGATTTTCTTTGGGGTACTTTTATTTCCATCCTTCTCTTGCCCTCCCCTTCTTTCCTCATCTCTCCTCCTGTGGCTTCAGTTATCTGTTCCTTGTTGAAACGCAAATATAGTTTGGTTTTGCAGCATCAAGGTCAGATTCTGTAGTTGTCGTCAGGACAGAGATTTCAGCAGTCTGTAACTGAATGGGGTCTGGGCATTTTTGATGTTGAACGCCTGCATAGGAGGCTGACAGCATATCCGGCAGCAGAGCTGGGTTTTAAACTTCCTTTATCTTTGAATCTTTCATAATTCTGCTTGTTATTATTTTTCTTTTTTCTCAGAGGACACTGATGTTTCACCTTTTCAAACACAGAAAGAAAAATTTATATTCTGTTTCCTAGTGATGCTCTTTGATCAGAAGATTGTGTTAACAGTTTCTTTTTCAGTCTGAGACCACAAGAGAAATGCCCAAGGGTGACATAAATCACCTGTGAGTTCCAAGAGTCTTTCTTTTAAATAAGGAATTTTTCTTTACAGAATAGAAACTTGTGATCTGTCATCAGATCATGAGTTACTTATTTGAGATTTTAGCACCATGTTCTGTCTTTTGTTGGAGTTAGGGGAAGCTAAGTTTATTCCTTTAGCTGAGAACTAAATATGTAGCCAAGCTCTTAATTTTTAGATAAACATTTAAAAAGTCATGATTCTTTTCACTGATGCCAACTACTATATAAAACCCTTCAACTATCTGCACATATTTGGAAGCAGAGTAATTTAAGGAGGTTGCTTGGTTTTACTAACAGAATGCACCAGCCCTTCAAATAAAAACTTTTGAAAAATAGAAATTAAGGTAGCTTGGGCATGGCTGAGATGGAGGTTACCTAACCTCAGAGTAACTCTCACAGTGCTGGACTGTGCGCTGATTACCAGAAGAACGTTGGTAACACACCGGTGTGTCAACTCCTGCTGAGCAGCACTGTTCTGCACACATCGAGGCCATTACCAACAGTGGGCTGGGGGTGGGCAAGAACTCGGTGAGGGGACATAGCCAGGACAACTGACCCATCCATACCGAATGATGTCTGCTCAGCCATAAAAGCTGAGAGAAAGGAAAAGAGGGGGAAGATTTGTTGTTAAGCCATTTGTCTCCCAGAGCAGCCGCTTTGTGTACTGAGGCTTTACTTCCCCGGAAGTGGCTGCATGATGCCTGTTGGTGGGAAGTACAGAATAAATAATCTCTTTTTTGTAACTTGTTTCCATGTGCAGGCTTAGCATTTTTTTCCCCATTAAACTGCCTTTCTCTTGACCTATGAGTTTTGATTGTATTTTCTCCCTGCTGAGGAGGGGAGTGAGACTGCAGCTTAGTGGGCACCTGGCCACCAGCCGGGGGTCAGCACAGAACACAAGGGCTACACTGCCTTGGAGTTGTAGGACGCAGGCCAACATGTTGCAGGACAATATATCTTGTTTATGAAGAGCAACAACAATGGCAAAGTAATATGATGTAAAAAGCTTATACTTCAATTCAGCTGTTGAGAATAAATTATAGTGGAGGCCCACATAGTAGCATATAAAACATTTCTGGGCTTCTGCAATTGCTTTAAAGCTGCAAAGTTCATCTGCAGTCCAAGTGCTTCAGCTCAGCCTAGCCCAGCCCAGCATTGGCTGAACCTGGGTTTGAAACTTTGAAGAGCTTCAAATGTGAGGCTTTAGGAGTCTTAATTTTCTCGTACGCTGGAAAAAACCTTGCTTGCACTTCTTTGTTGACAGAATAGTTTCTTTCAACTCAACTGAAATATTTGGGACATGAAGGACATTCCTCATAGATTATGGGTTTTTAATATGGAATAGGGTTTGGAATATAATGTCTTTTGCTATTTTATATATTAATGTTTAAAGTAATTGTGGGATTTGTGAAGCAGCTACAGAACCAAGGATCTCTCCTGATTGCAGCTGGCTAATGAGAAATCACTGAATTGTAGAGTACCAATTATTATTCTCAGTAAGTAAAGAAAATAAATTAGCTCTAGAACAATTTGGAATGACAGGACTATTGTGAAAACAGGTGATAAGACCGAAAAAGTTAGTGAATTACTAAGATGCTGTCAAAATGCCGCGTGGTTTGATTTAAACAAAAAACAGTGACCGAGCACTTTTTTCGTAAAGGAATGAAATATGGGTGAAAGCCAGCCTTTGCATGGGTGGTTGTCACTGAGAAATATTTAAACAGAATGCAAGGCCCAGCACAGCTGGGACAGCATCAGAAGTATCAAATTTTCTCTTTTTACTCTTATCTTTCTTTTCTTTTCTTGAAGTCCTTGTTATTTTCCTTCAGAGGACAGCTTGTTTCATTTTATGTTGCCTAAAGTAAAACTGGAAGACACACTCTTCCTTCACTTATTGAAAATTTGAAGTGTAAAGAGAAATATTTGGAGTGAAGTGAAAAGCAAAGTGCTGTCTGCTGTTATTGTGTTGGTAAGGACCCTGCTTTGGGCTGCTGCGGGAGGAGATCCTGCAGAGATGATGGGGTGGGGTGGCCAGAGGTGCTCAGGAAAATTAGCAGGACAGAGACTGAGAGAAAGGACTTTTAATAGTTGATCTGGACTGAGTACTGGGAAGTTGAGGAATCAGCCCAACATGTCACAGAAATATAAAATTAATATGATGAGTGTGAATAAAATGTGTCCAGTCATCTTTTGGTGGTGATAAGATGAAAGTGACTGTTACTTTTGAACAGGCTTCCTTCAGAGGCATTTGATGTCCCAAGACTTGTCAGTGGTTTAGAAGCATTGGGACAATGCCCTTAATAATGGTCGGTCAGCACTGAAGCTGTTGGGCAGCTGGACCAGATGATTGCTGTAGGTCCCTTCCAACTGAAATAGTCTGGTCTGGTCATCATAGGATCATAGGATGTTAGGGGTTGGAAGGGACCCAAGAGATCATCGAGTCCAACCCCCCTGCCGGAGCAGGACAAAACTATCTAACACAGATCACAGAGGAACGCATCCAGGCGGGCCTTGAAAGTCCCCAGAGAAGGAGACTCCACGACCTCCCTGGGGAGTCTGTTCCAGTGCTCTGTGACCCTCACAGCAAAGAAGTTCCCCCTTGTGTTGAGGCGGAACCTCCTCTGCTGCAACTTACACCCATTGCTCCTTGTCCTATCACAGGGAGCAAGTGAAAAGAGCCTGTCCCCTCCCTCCTGGCCAGCCTTCAGGTACTTATAAACATTTATCAAATCTCCCCTAAGTCTTCTCTTCTCCAGACTAAAAAGCCCCAAGTCCCTCAGCCTCTCCTCATAAGCCATGCCCTCCTGTCCCCTAATCATCCTCGTAGCCCTCCGCTGGATCCTCTCCAACAGATCCTTGTCCCTCCTAAACTGGGGGGCCCAAAACTGAACACAGTACTCAAGATGAGGCCTCACCAGGGCAGAGTAGAGGGGGAGAAGAACTTCCCTCGATCTGCTGGACACACTCCTCCTAATACACCCCAGGATCCCATTGGCCATTGATCCTGGTCTGTTCTGTGTGTGTGAAAACGGGAATTTTCTACTTGCAGCTGTGCTTCAAAATATTTATCCTTTCTAAGAAACTTTAAGGCATGCTCTTGGTGTCTGTTTTAGGTGGCCTCATAAATTACCTGAAATTCCTTCTGCTCTGGTCTTGCTGGTGCACTCGATGAGTTTTACCCCAAATCAGAGTAGTGAATGAATTCATTTTGCTGACTCACTCATCTGATTGGAAAATCTATGTCTAGGTTTGGCATGGCCCTCTAGGAGAGCTGTCTGAGAGGCTCTGTCTGCCTGCAGAGCATCATATAGAGAAGTCGGAGATTAATTATGCATCAGGAGGTATAAATATCACATCCAGTTATGTGCTGGGTGCTGTAATCCTACCAAAGCCAAGGAAGGTAGTCTGTATTTTCACTGATGTAAGTGAAAACAGCAACATCTTCCATTTGATTTAAAATGGTACAGCTGCTTTGTGTAGTTTTTTAACTTTACATTTTGCAGATAGTACATGTTAACCTGCTTTATATCTTCCCTAAGTGGCACTTGGTATAAACAGTACCATTGTATAGAATGAAACATGTGAGAAGTTCCCCTTGGAAATGAAGGGAAGAGGTTATTATAAACAACCTAACTCAAATTGAAGTGCTTGAAGCATCACACTTGCTTCAAAGCTAAAAACTTGGCACACCTGGTGCAGGGAAGCAGCTAAAGCCATGAGCATGGATTGAAGTGAGGGAACTTCCCTCCTTTTCTTTACTACTTCTGTTAAATGGATGTTTTTCTCAACCTTGAGGATATCTTCTTTCCNTACATAACATCAGTAATAACATACAGCATAGTAGGCATTATCTACTTCTTAGATTCAAGTTTTCTCATGTTTCAGTGAAGTAGGAAAATGAATGGAAATTTTAGCTGAAGTGTCTTTTCATCTTCCATGAGCTTTAAAGAGCTGAAGTCGTCTCCTTGATTTTCACTAGCAAACAGTGAAAGTCCAGCCAGGCAGTACTTTCTCACAGATTCATAGAGTGGTCCAGATTGGAAGGGACCTTAAAGATCATCTAGTTCCAATGCCCCTGCCATGAGCAGGAACATCCCCCCACTAGACCAGGTTGCTCAAGACCCCATTCAGTCTGGCGTTGAACACTTCCAGGGAGGGGCCATCCACAACTGCCCTGGGCAACCTTTTCCAGTGTCTCACCACCCTCATCATGAAAAACTTCCTTGTGAGTTCCAGTCTAAACCTCCCCTCTTCCAGGGGAGGAACCATTCCCCCTGGTCCTACCACTCTAAGCCCTTGGAAACAGCCCCTCTCCAGCTTTCTTGTAGCCCTCTTCAGGTACTAGAAGGCTGCTATAAGATCTCCACAGAGTCTCCTCTTCTCCAGGCTGAACAGCCCCAACTCTCTCAGCCTGTCCCTGTAGGAGGAGAGGTGCTCCAGCCTTCCAATCA
>VZRI01002115.1:58713-340202 GCA_013397515.1 Upupa epops
TTCCTTATTGAATCTCATGAGGTTGGCACTGGCCCATCTCTCAAGCCTGTCCAGGTCCCTCTGGACGGCCTCTCTTCCCTCCAGCGTGTCCACCACACCACAAAGCTTGGTATCATCAACAAACTTGCTGAGGGTGCACTCAATTCCACTGTCCATATTGCTGACAGAGATGTTAAAAAGCAGTACTGAGGGACACCACTCATCACTGCTCTTTGTTTGGACTTTGAACTATTGACCACAACTCTGAGTGCGACCATCCGGCCAATTCACTGTCGAGCAAGTGGTCCGTTCATCAAGTCCATGATTTTCCAGTTTGGTGAGCAGCATGTCATGTGGGACAGTGTCAAATGCTTTGCACAAGTCCAGGTAGATGATGTCAGTTGCTCTTCCCTTGTCCGCTTGTGCTGTAATACCATCATAAAAGCCCATCAAATTAGTTAGGCATGATTTGCCTCTGATGAAGCCCTGCTGGTTACCAATCACCTCTTCATTTTCTAGAGGCCTCAGCAGGACTGGGTCTGCTCCATGGTCTTGCCAGGCAGAGGTGAGGCTGACTGGCCTGTATTTTCCAGGGTCTTCCTTTTTTCCCGTTTTAAAGATGGGGGTGATGTTTCCCCTTTTTCAGTTAGCAGGAACTTCACCAAACTGCCATGATCTTTCAAATATGATGGCTAGTGGCTTGGCAACTTCATTCGACAGTTCCCTCAGGACCTGTGGGTGGATTTCATTAGGCCCCATGGACTTGTGCAGATTTAGGTTCTTCAGATGGTCTCAGACCTGATCTTCACTGAAAGGGATTTTTGCACATTTAGAAATGATGTTGCTGAGTTTGAAGGTCTGAGTTCAGAGAACTGTTGTTGGAGTTACCCTCCTTCTTTGGCTGCTACCTCAGTGACCAGTTCTTTCACAGGCTGGACTTCATGGGTCCAGCATTGCTGTCATTTTTTCCTAGGGTGTTGGCTGAAGTGTGCCAGGATAACAAGTCCTGAAGGTATTATACCTCATTTGTTTTATGGTCTTTTGATAGTATTTGAAGTTGTTTTTCTGAAGGGCAAGACCGTATCTGGAGTATTGTGTCCAGTTCTGGTCTTCTCAGTTCAAGAAGGACACAGAGCTGCTGGCGGGTGTTCAGTGTAGAGCAACAAAGATGATGTGAGAAGTAGAACACCTCCCTTATGAGGAAAGGCTGAGGGAGCTGGGTCTCTTTAGCTTGGAGGAGGCTGAGGGGTGACTTCATTTATGTCTATAAGTGTGTGAGGGGTGGGTATCATGAGGATGGAGCCAGGCTCTTCTCAAGGTCATCTGGGGGTAGGACAAGGGGCAATGGGTGCAAGCTGGAACAGAGGAGGTTCCATATAAATATCAGAGGGAACTTCTTCACAGTGAGGGTTATGGAGCTTTGGGCTCTCCTTCTCTGGAGATGTTCAAGGCCCACCTGGATGTGTTCCTATGTGACTTGGTCTAGGTGATCCTGCTGTGGCAGGGGTATTGGAGTAGATGATCTTTGGAGGTCCCTTCTAATCCTTTGTGATGCTATGATTCTGTATTTATTATAATAAAAACTGAGTGCCTGGCTAAAGCTCTTCAGCTGATTTTGGACAATCACAACTTAGTGTTTTTGCTGAACTCAAAAAAAGTCTTGTTGCTAGTAGAGAAGATGTGAGTAACCTTTACAACATAAATGTAATTTTATAGATTATTTCATGTAATTTTCAAGATCCATTTTCTTTTTATAAAGCTGCCTTCTTCTACTTCCAGTCTCCAAAGAATTTTGCTGGACATAATAACACATGGGAATGTGTCAAAGATGCTATTCACAGCCAAACATTTAAACGCAGCTTTATGTACATGCTACTGAAAGAACGGCCTCCAGTCAGGATTTAACTGGTTATTTCTGAGGTTATGCCAACTTCGGAATTTAAGATTCTGTTACTGCAGTATGTGGGTCCTTCTGGTTCTATAATTTGTTTTTTTACATGAGAGTCCCCTATGCAGTTCTACAAAGGATGGAGATTCCCCACTTCCCGGAAGAGCTTACAGTGCTACAGTGCTTGTGTTGGAAATCAGGAAACCAAGCATAGGAATCTAATTCCCCAAGTGTTGGATTTGCTGCATTTCTGTGCCATACAGGGAAGGATATGAACTGGTTCGGTTGTTTCTGAACTGGCTTCACAATAGCCAGAATCACCAGGTAACTCTAAGCGTGTCTGGGGATAGTGCAGGGCAGGGTGTCTTAATGCCAGAAACATACTGCTTTTGCATCTTGCACAGAGACTCAGGTTTACAAATCATGTGATTGCTAATTAGAAGTGGATGGCTAGAGCCAAAATAGTAGTTAAAAGTCATAATGTCCCAATGCAGGAAATAAAAAGAATAGTAAATGTTTACTCAAAACCAGTAATAAATTTTGTGGATACGTTGATTGTGCTTCAGATAAAACTGAGATAAAGTCTTGTTAGGAGATTTTTCTTTAGTTTTTTGTTATCCTGACACTGTACCTCATTGCACAGCTTCACAGCTGTAGTTGCCTGTCACCATGGCTTGCTTGTCACAGTCAACAGCTCTTTTGCCTGGTTTGTAACACTGAATGAGCCATCTCTGACAAAGATTTGCTGGTCCCTGTAGGAATGTCCAAACTGGTGTTTTCCCTTGTTAGAGAAAAGATTAGACCAAGGTTAATCATAATTTGCATTAACAATTAGAAGAAATGGCAAAGGTTGCTGAAAGTTCTTGGGATTGCTGTGGTTTATCTTGTTTGGTTATCAAAATTCTTGTTAGCAATTTCATGGAATTTGGGGAAAATGATCAGAGATTTTAATGTGAACTTTGCAAACCAATGGCCGGGAAGTTAGGATTAGTAAATATTTCCATCCCAAATAATTCAGAGAGAGATTGTTATTGCACATTTGTGGTTTACACTGTCTTGTTTCAAAATCTGTAACTTGGAGACTCAAAACCATGTTTAAATCTTAATCATTTTTAGCAGGATGTGTGTGCCAAACAAAGGTGTTTACATTGAGTGACCCACAAAACCTTCAAAGACATAAATCATAGGAGCTGCTTAGTGGATCCTTCCCAGCTGGTGCTGTAACCATGTTTGGTTCTTAGTGTAGCCAAAACTGCTGCTCTGTTTTCAGATTTGGAATTACACTAATTCCAAATACACAGTCCTAGCATCTGCTAGTGCTAGATTTTCATCTTTCTGGCACCTCTGAAGAATCAGCATCTTCTACTCTGACCCAGTTTTTTCCTCTCAATCATTATTAATGTTGTCTTAGATGTTATAGCAAGACACTATTTGCTGCCATGTTTCTAGGGACTTCCCCAAGAATCAATACTGGGACCAGTGCTATTCAGTCTGTTAATTACTTAGATGAAGGATTAGGGTGCACTGTCAGCAAGTTTAATGATGACACAAAGCTGGGTGATGTTGCCAACACCCCAGCAGACTGTGCTGCCATTCAGCGGGACCTGGACAGGCTAGAGAGCTGGGCAGAGAGAAACTGAATGAGGTACTAGGCTAAGTGTAGAGTCTTGCATCTGGGCAAGAACAACCCCAGGTATCAGTATAAGTTGGGGAGCATATATACCTGTTGGAGAGCAGTGTAGGAGAAAGGGACCTGGGGGTCCTAGTGGACATCAGGATGACTATGAGCCAACAATGTGCTTTTGTGGCCAAGAGGTCCAAACGTCAGAAGGGGGATGGTTAGCAGATCGAGAGAGGTTCTTCTCCTCCTCTACTCTGCACTACCGCGACCGCATCTGAAGTGTAGTGTCCAGTTCTGGGCCCCTCAGTTCAAGAAGGATACAAAGCTGCTGGAGGTGTCCAGAGTAGAGCAATGAAGATGATGAAGGAAGTAGAACACCTTCCTTATGAGGAAAGGCTGAGGGAGCTGGGTCTCTTTAGCTTGGAGGAGGCTGAGAGGTGACCTCATTAACGTCCATAAATATATGAGGGGTGGGTGTCATGAGGATGGAGCCAGGCTCTTCTCAAGGTCATCTAGTGATAGGAGAAGAGGCAGTGGGTGCAAGCTGGAGCACAGCAGGTTCCATATAAATATCAGAGGGAACTTCTTCACAGTGAGGGTGATGGAGCATTGGAACAGGCTGCCCAGGGAGGTTGTGGAGTCTCTTTCTCTGGAGAAGGTCAAGACCCACCTGGATGTGTTCCTTTGCTCCTTGGTCTAGGTGATCCTGCTGTGGCAGGGGGATTGGACTAGATGATCTTTTGAGGTCCCTTCCCATCCCTAATGATTCTGTGATGCTATTGCTGTTTACAAATGAGACCTGCTGAGTGCCGCTAGTATCTGTGTACTGTCGTTTGAAGTGTAAATTTTTCTGCAGCATGGAGTAAGGACAAGGTATTAGAAAAGAATTGTAGAGAATCCTTTTCACCTATGTAGTAGAATTGAGTTCCTTTGAATTCTTTGAATCGTTTGGCTGTACTTTGCTGATAATCAGGTCGACATGACAAACCAGCAGCTTTTGTAGCTAATTCTGTATTACAGAAATTCTTTTAATCAAAATGAGGATAATTCCCTGTTATGGGAATGTGTGTATGCACAAGGCTTAGGTAGGCATTCTCCTATTTGAAGATGATTACCTGAACCAGTGAATTTAGAAGCCTTGTATTCATTAGAGATGGCAACAGATCTTGGATGAGTTGCCCTATGGCAGAAACTGTCTGTGGTAGAGAGGACGATATTGCACAAGCTGCTTGCTTGCCTTTCTGTCATGGGGAAAATCTGAGTCCTATTCCTGGCTTTTATTCTTGGTTTGAGTTCTAGTTGCACGTAGGTGCCCTGAAGGTAATTCAGACCAGCCTCCACCTGGAAGATCTTAAGCCATTTATTACTGTCTTTCTTATCACTGAATTCTTGAGACTTTGAAAATATTTTAACATGCTGGATAGATTGAATAGTAATTAATTCAAACCAGTGATGGGGAGTGCCAAGCTTAGACAGAACCTAACATTAGGAACAAATGTCAGGAGCAATGCATACCAAGAGCCCAATTTCAGAAATACAGTCTGACCTTCATGTTTCCCCTGCTATGAGAGCTTTGGTTATAGAGTGAGCACTCACAAACAAAAGGAAATGTTGATCAGATTGTTGGCTGGGAGTCAATGAAAGAACCTACAAAATTGAATCCCACACATAAACCCATCAACAAGTTATTAGGGAGGCTGAAACAAGAGAACGCAGATAGGAGGGGGAAGCTTTGTAGTGTTCTTGGCTCTGTTTTTTCTCAGACTTTTGCAAATTGATGGGCACTTAGTTTTTATTTCTGCATATTCTCAGGGTTGGTTGAGGTCTTTCCAGTTTCATCTTCTGCACTGTCAAGAAACAAACTGCTGTAACAGATCACTGGGTTCCTGACATATATGGAGGCCCTTTCATTATCCCGTGTGTGTAAAAATCTTTGCTGAGATACTAGGTTTTTTCCCTCTCAGTTAGTTATGAGAAAGTGTGTTGCAGGGTAAAAGGTTTGAAGTGGCAGAAGACTGGTATTAGGCCCTTTATGTTAAACAGAACTCTGAGAAGTGTTTCCTTTCCCCCTGTGAAATACGTTGCATTACTGCTTCTTGCACTACAAGTGAAATTAAGTTTTCTAAAATAATTGAGTATTCTCTTTGTTCTTTCATTTGCAATTTTCAAACGATGCAGATCACAAACCAAACACTCTCAGGGCACTGGAATGCTTCTGGTACTTTGTTAATCCCCAAAGTCTTGTGGTATGATGGGAAAGATTTAGGGTAAAGTTAGTTTTGATTTCCTAAAGAAAACATTCTACTGTTGCAGTTATTAATCAAATAATCAGCTTCTTTATACTAAGATCTAATGTAGTTTTCCTGGTTTTATTTACTTTAAATGTTAAAAGCCTATAGAAGAGAAAAAACACCAAGAAATACCACATGTATTGAAATTAATAGTTTGCATGAGTATTTACTCTTTTTTCCTGTGGATCTTTGGCTTGTTCATTAGCAGAGAGCTGCATTTCCCAGTTTTAAAAGGGATCTCCTAACCTGCAGTTCTGTTCTTGAAAGAAATAAGAGCAACGTCTGAACATTTTACCACAGTTGGTATCTTCTCCCATTTCCAGCTCATGTACAACTTCATAATGTGAATATTAATTTCAGAAGGAGAATCAGTAGGATATGTCATGCTATTGGTTAAACCTGAACACTCAGAAAATTGTCCTCTTTCTCTCTCAAAATTACCTGACTTTTAAAATTTATTGAAGGTAATATTTGCCAGGAGACTTATTTGCATAACCATTGAATTTAGCAGGTAATATGGGGAAAACTGTAATGTCTGGCTTTTATTGTGACTGTTTTCCTCTTTGCTTTAAAAGAAGCAAAGATCTGATTGCTTTGTGGGTTGTGGGCATGGCAGCATCCACTGTAAAACATGACATTTACATAATCTTCTGTTTTTCATAGATGTACAAGAAGAAAATCAGAGTGTAAATATGTAATAAATGACAGTATAGCAGTTGCCTTCTTTTGGATACTGCCTCAAAATGTAACAGACCTGTCCAGACTTCATCTGGCAATAACACCAAATGTCATGTCCCAAAGTCAAGTGGAAAGATCATTTTTAAACTGTATTATGTGAGCATTGGTCATTGTTGCATCTTAGCAGGTTTTTTGTTTGTTTTAATCACAATTTAGTATCTGCTAATATGACTTTAAGCAGATTGTTTCCTTTCTTCGCTGGTAAAAGCTCAGCAAGCCAAGTAGGCACCCTTTTGGTACAGAATTCTTCATTTGACTGGATGGAGTAATTCTTCCATTGTGAATACTTGACTCTTCAAATACTGGAAACTCTCCAAGAATTGGAGAGACTTGTTAAGGCATGGGTGTTACAAAGACCACTTTTAGCAGCTTACAGGCAAGCAAAAAAGATGTAAGACATGCTAAAATCATAGAGGCTATTTCCTTTGCATGCATCTATTCTTTTGGTTTCAGCAGTGGGTTAATTCATCGTCATTATCAGACAAAAGCTCTGAAAAAGACCAAAAGAATGGGGCTTGCTTTTGGTTTTTACTGGGGGCATTCAGCTACACAAAAAGAGATATTCAGCAGTATAGTCAGCTTGCAATTATCCAGCACAATGAGGCTGGCATGGGCCAGCTGACATAAAGCAAAACCACAGCTAATTCAATACATATGTATTAGTCTATAAAAGCAAACTTTATATATTTACCCTGACAGTTTGTCAACAGATTTCCTTTCAGCAGCAGATATAAAACCAAACTGAAGCAGGTAGGTAGAGCACAGCCTGCTCTAAACACCCTTTTACTTATTTCAGATGGTGTTTCCATATCCAACAGTGCACAGGGTCTTGATATTAAAATTTTATATATCATAGAGAATACTATTTATATAGAATTGTGTTTTAGTATAATGGTCAAGTAACTATAATGAAGATTGTTGTGTTTTTCTTACAGCAAATGGCCTAGTGCAAGGCACTAAGAATGTAATAAACTGTGAGGGACAGAGGAGTTTGTTACAGCAGCTCAAACAAGCTAAGCTTTCCCCCCCCCACCCCCGTTACTGCTGCTNTATAATGAACAGTTTTTCAATCTGCACATGAAGATAAAGTGGTTTTTGTTTAATAACACTTATGTCTCCTCTTGGCTTTCAGAAAAGTAGTGTTATTATTTAGCCTGTATAACAAGGATTCTAATAACATTTCTAATAACTTTTTTCCTTTTTTCAATATTTACTTGGATTTCTGGCATTCCGTAACTCTTGGCATCCTTTGTGACATAGGCATTCCACACTGTACCACCTCCTGGCTGCACCTGTGAAGACTTTTTTTATGTCAATCATTCAGTGACTATGTAGGTGAAAATATCAAACATAGGTTATTGTTACTTCAGTTTTTACAGAGATTTGGTCACTGGACTGAATTTGTTTGGAAGACTGACTGAAGAGAGAGAGAGATCAATATAACCTTTTTATAACTTTTTTTTTTAATGGTATCTTAATTTCAGCTTTAGCTCAGTTTTGAATTGTTGGAAGGGATTGTACTGAGATGTAAGAGAAAATCTCTGTGGTACACTACTTGTGCTCTGCAGCTCTATATTGAAAAGAGAACTACCTGTTTGATCTAGTAGTTGTTAGGGAATACGAACAGTAAAGGTCCCTTCAAACTGTGGTAGGAAACACTAGAGACAGTCTGATAGAGCAACTGAGGAAGCATCATCTTACAGTCACTCACATCGGTTCCTTTCTTGCAGAGTTTGTCTTTACTGCAAACTGCAAAATGTTTCAGTCTTCATTAAGGCTTCAAATCCTGAGGAAATGGTGGGGAGCTGTAGGTCATATATTTTCCAGGACTGGAATAGCTTCTCATAGTTGCTGAACAGTTTCTGCTTTCCCTAGCCCTAGCAATTTTCAGACCTCTTGAATCCTTTTTTGATGAGTTTTGTTGCTAAGAAGAGTTTGGGATTATGAAGCTTAAGTAATAGTGATTTTTAGTCAATCCTGTTCCCAAATCATAATGTATACATTGACCTTTCAGTATGGAGAGTCATGGCATTTTTAATTTCTGAACTGTACTTTTTACTCTGCCAGATCTTGGCTTCTTTAGAGCAGGGATTTTCAGCTAATGTGGAAGCATGTGATGATTAGGTGATACAGGCAGTTATTTATATGGCCATAGGAAAGGGTAAAGCAGTTCAGGACAATGTAAACTAGCTGAATGTAATCCATACCAGATTGGGGCTTCCTGTTCCTTAAAGATTAATAAAGTTTGTAATTTATTTTTTCTTTAAACATCTTACTTGTTCACTACTGTTTTGACATCTGTCCTTTACTTTCCAACCCTCTTCCACCACAGTGACACTCACCTGATTCTGGAGGGAAACCTGCTGAATGTTAGCAGTAAGATCCTAGTGCATTCACTGCTGCCTTAATGCACAATTTTTCTCCAAGATAGGAGTGATATCCTCTATCCTGTGATCTGCCTTATGCTTCTTCACTATGTCAGTTTTTTTGTCCTGTTTTTTTCTTCTTCACCTTCTAACATGTTAACACATGACCCTGGATATTGGAGAACTTTATTGTACTGCAAGAGATTGTTGTTCATCCTTGTTCTGTGCCCATACATTTTTCATATGTGCTATAGCATAAGTAGAATTAAATAGGTTGTGTATTATAGAAAATGAGCTTGTTACATTGGAAAAAGCAGTCTGGTGCCTTGACTAAACTTGTTGCTCTTGTGAACTGCCTGGTTTCCTCTCTCTATTCTGCATGATCTTATGTGCTAAGGTTGTTTCTCCATCTGCATGGGTTCTTTTGGCACATTGTTAGTAGATTTTGATTTGCTGGGTCAAGAAATAGAACTTATTTGAAGAGTTACTGTAAACACATGAATGCCTTTCTCAGGATCGGTACTTACATTTCATCTTCAGCACTGACATGATCTGAAGTGAGCATCAGCAAGGACCAGATTTACATGTGCTGTTGACAGCTGTGAACCAAAACAAACCAATGTCACTTGATCAACCCTTTGTATTCTTCAGATTTATTTTCAGAGAATCTCTGTAATGTTTGAATGTAATTCAACAGCCAAATAGTGAGCAAGACCAAACCAGAGGAAATCGCATTCAATTACTTGCTACTTGATCCTTGGAATAAAACCAGATGACAATAAAAGTTCTAAATAATTTTCCAAGTACGATGCTGAAATAGCAGCCTAGACAGATTTATACCTTTATCTACAAACTCTGTAGTTGTTTTTTAGCAAGTTAGTTTCATTCAACTTGGTTATATTTATATAATCTTCACAGCATACAGTCCTGTAATTAACAACTATTAAGCATTAATCTTCCCATGTGTTTGTGGGTGAAAGGGTCACAGGTCCAAACTGCTTTCCAACTTACTGACTAAACTCCAAGGAGGACTGAAAACCCATTTTGGTTCCAAGGTGATAACAGGACGTTTGTTGGACTGAGCTGGAGAAGGTTTCCAAGAAAACTAAACCCAGCAGTTACAGAGCTACATCATAATTCAAGTCCTGCTTTTGATTGATTTACAGAGTAAGGTTAGGTCATCATCTTTGTTTCTCTTGTTTCAGTCCAGGCAATCTATAAGATTTATGGATAAAATCTTGAGTGGCAATCTCACAAAGTGAGAAGCTGCGGTTATGATTAGAGTCAGCCAATTTAATTGTTTTTAACACCTTGTCAAGGGTGTATGATGAGAGCAACCTAAAAAATCCAGAGGAGACTTTCCCATCAGACTAACCTGGCTGAAATCTAGAATTACTGAACTGCAGAAGACTGATGTTATTTTTATTCTCTTGAAGATGAAATTTCAAAAGCTCTTAAAGGTAGTTTTTCTAATTTGGCACATGCTGTTGTGTTTCGATACCATTGTTGGAGGACTTCCGTGTTTTTCCTGAGCCAGTCCTCCTCCCACCAGTGGATGTTCAGACAGAGCATGCCGTTTTAGATTACACTGGACTGATTAAGTGTGGGCAGCAACCAAAAAGGGAGGTCTTGTTTTCTTCTCCAAAGCTTGTTCCTTTCCCCTTCAGTATGTCAGCAGTATCCCTGGTCTGACCCCACAGTGAACCGAGTCAGAGAACTAAGGCTATAGAAAGCTAACACTAACAATCAATGAAAATAATAGCTTTCATACCAAGGGAGTACTGGGATCCAGCTCACCAGGGGTCAGGTGAGTACCACTGCTCTTAGCAGGGGCTGGGAAGCACAGCCAGAGGCAGGAGAAGGAGAGCTCTTTATTTATAATGCACATGCACTGAGCATGTAATTCTTCTAGCCAGGATAAAGATTATTTATGAATTGTTTGCAACTGCTGCTGAAAGAAATGGTCTTGCTGTCAGTTCTGTGTTAAGTACCCTGTTTTCTTGCATCCTCTGTGGTGACACTAGTGCTTTGGGGGTTAGTTGGCTTAGGGAGCAAATCCAGCTGTAAATTAAGTGAACTGTTCTTCTTAGTATAGCAAGGAGCAAGGTAGCAGGAATTTATCAGTTGAGGCACATTGCATTTTCCTGAAGGTTTTTTTGACTTAGTGTTATAAAAATTCATCTAGAAAAAATTGTTTTCCAGTTTATTGACTTATAGCTGGTGTACTGTTCCAGGTTCTAAGACTTTCCTGAAGGATAATACCCTGAAATCATGTGACAAACAAGCCCACCTCATCATCAGACTCACTTTTGTCTGTGTGATTCTCATCTAGTATCTCTTCTGAGATGGACAGTGAGCCACAGAGCAATGTTTGATTTAGGATAAGCAGTGTATGGAGTATGTGATGATCTACTGCAGTCATGATCATATCTTCATCTGTGTTAGTACTAGTGATGGTCTTTTGTTTTTCATTTTCTTGGTGTGTCAGTGAAGTGTATTAAGCCAATGAAACACAGATGGCTTAAAGTACTAGGGAGCACCTTAGTACTAGGGGGTACTGGTCTTTGCAAGCAAGTGTGGCCTATTGTATTGAGATGCATTTTGAGATGCACTGCCTTTATGTTCTGTGATGAACCTGGCTGCACTGAGGAAATGGCATTTTCACCTCTCCAGACACACCTCGTGTATACCACATGAGGAGCTTCTTTTGAAGATTTTTATTTCATTCAGAAATGAGATTCAGAGCAACACATTCTAGCCTGACTTTTTTCCCTACTATTGTTTTCTTTTGAGATTCCTGTTCAGTCATAGATCAGTTCAAACCATACTCAACTGCCCTTGTAATTAGTGTGAAGCTAATAACCATGTACTGAATAATTATGTCTGCTCTGATTTTCCAGGATTGTTTTGACTCTGTAAGCTCCTAATGATTTTTGGGGGTGGAGTTTTTGATGCTTTAGCACCTCTGAAGCCAGAGTATTTCAGTTATGAAGAAGCTGCTGTGTTAAGTCATAGCCAGTAAGAGATAGGACTATTCTGACTAAACAAGGCTGATTAAAATGGAAGTGTCCAGATTGAGATGAGTCATGCTGCAGCCCCTTTGCAGTTCTGTCATAATGTACCTGGAGTTATATGCAGTTTTTCACCCTGAGGTGGATGGAAGCCCATGCCAGGTGTTTTGTGCCATACAAAAAGTGAGAGTAGACCCCTGGTTGAATTTTGATTAGATTTCTAATCTAATCAAAATTAATAATGGATTAGATTATAATATATATATATTAGATTATAATAATGGATTAGATTTATGTGGAAGTAGAAGTTGCCAGCCAGAAGAGCTCAAGAACCTCCATCCCAGCTTGAAATCATGGGGAGCATCTTTAACATTGAAATGATTAGATGCACCTGGCATTTACATTCATGTTTAAAAATGCAAACTCCACAGGAAAATTGTTTCCACTGCAGCACGGTATGAAGTGCTCTGCTCACAAGATCAGCATTTTCACTGGTGCTTGATGACTGGCAGTGATTGTGAGGTTTCTTTTTTTCTGCCCCTGTAAGCCAGGCTGTGCTCTTTATGTCCTGCGTCCTTCTTGGAAGCAGGCACAGTCTCCTGTCTTAACTTTGCACATTCTGTTTGACAAGCTCAGTCTCTTGTTTGGCTGGATATTTCGTCTTGTAATAAAAGAACCAGTTTGCCTCGTGCAATCCAGATCCTGTATTTTTTCATAGTCATGCTTACAGCAAGTTTGTTTAATGCCCCAAAGACTGGTTTGTTTAGTTTTTGGCTGTCAGTAGTCAAGAAATTAATAGCCTTTCTTTTTTTCAATCCCTAACGAATTTCCTTTTCAACAACCTTTTAAGGATAGGTACCACTGGGTAGAAAATCCGTGTTTACAATATATTGCATCTTGATTGTCCCAGATTGATTGAAATGTACATGTCTTTGGCAGAAATAAAGGATCCATGGCAGTGCCTACTTCATGTATGCAGAAGACATAAAAATGAAAAATTCATGCCACAACAGCTGTAGGGTTACGTTTATGAATTTCTACTTTTTAATATTCTTTTCTATTTATTTTCTTTAATATCAACATCAGCAGTATTAACAGAAGTGTCATTTCTATAGAGGTGCCATTACTTCCACCTAAATATGGAGTAAAGTGTGAAGTTCTTTGAGTGTGTTGCAGCTTATGGTAGAGGAGGTTATGGGGTATGAGGCAGGAAGCAGATTCATCCACTGGGCTGTGACATATTGAAGGTGCTGGTACGTGTTGCAGCTTAAACACTAAACATTTTAAATTTTAAGCACTTACATATCTCAGTGCTTAAAACTGCTGAAGGTCAAGTTACAGACATTTGCAGTGTTTCAGGTGACTGTGCAGGGAGGTTTCTTCTCCAGCAGGTACTGGATTTGACATTCTGTAACTAAGGCTGGCTTTTTTCTCTCTTTTCCCTAGGTGTTCACCTCCCATGGACCAACTGTCATCATGCCAACCTGGTTCTGCTCTCGAGAATGGTTTTTTCATGTGGGCAAGTTTGATGAAGGTGGGAAGGTGAGTCATACAGATGACATTGTAGTCTAGGAACTGTATTGTCTGGTATCCACTTGTCAGTCTTAATTCTTGTCCTTAGAAGTTGTCAAGCAGCTTTTCCTCAAGAATCGGGGCAGAGGTTACAAGTTAAACAACCCTTATCTGGGAATTGTTCCTTCACTGACGGTTAGCCATTCTTTCTCTTTATGGATTTCCTGTATGAGTTCAGTTTAGTTGTTTTAGGCTCATCAGCATGTTTACAGAATAAAACTGAGAGATGTCTGTTGGTGGTATTTATTGTAGTAGTGCTACAAGTATGTTGGCAAATAGATCTAATTCAGATGCATTTGGATCCATTCTGTGTGTTTTGGACCCGAAAGGTTTTGCTTCCAGTGGTTGTGGTGACATTTTATGGCTAGAGTGAGTGGTTCTGAATTCTTATTGGAACACCTTTATTTAAGAGTGCTCTAAAAGAATTCTGTTAAGGCTATTTTCTATTTTCTTATTAAAAATACAACATATTAGGATGATTATTCTTTTTATAGCTTCTAAACAGGAGCCCTCCTGTGTCATGCGTCATGCGTTGTGTATATGCACACACATGGCTCTGTATGTATGAGGATATACAAGTATTATTCTTTGTGCTGACAAAAAAAAATTAGAATTTAAGGAGTTGGCAGAGTTTAGAACAGAAATGAGAGTGGTGAAAAGATTTGCCCTTAATTATGTGGTGGGTGAGTGGAAGACCTGGGAATGATGCCTGTTCCCCTCACAATCTACATTCACTGACCCATGCTTTTTATTTCTTTTTCATTATTAGTCCTTATCATTGTATTTTCATTCTCTGAAGAATGTTTGACTTAACTTCTCAAGAGCTGTTAGTAAGGTCCCAAAAGAAAGCAAGCAAGCTAAACCATGGTAACAACAATAGAACTGCAAGCCTAATGACAGAGTTCAAGAGGTTAAGTTAAACGGACTATTGTTCTGTGCTTTTTGCTTTTAGTTTTGGAGTTTTCCCTTTGTTCTACTTTTTTGGTGAGTTTTTTTTTTCCTTTGTTTTGCTTTATGTATAATTGTCTCTGAACAACACCACTGGTTATTCACTGGAATCCACTGACAATCTTAATCGTAATGATTTTCCAGACACAATGCATGATATGTCCTTCCAGTTTTAAAAATTATCACTGGTAAGTTAAACTTTTTGTTTGTCCCTATTGTGAAGTGTCCAACATGTCAAAACACAAATACTGGCTGATACAGAGGGCCCTTAGAAAAAAAATAGCTTATGAGCAAGTGTGGTGACAGATCTGAACAAAGCAATGAACATGAGGAATGAAGTCAAACCTTTGTGCTGTGTGGGTTGAGAGGATACAAAATCAAGCCCTAAATCTTTCAGCATCTAGCACTGTAATTAGCATTGATCTAGCTCATTCATTTTCATTTGAAAAGAATTCTTCTGAGGCAAAAAAGATGATTTTTTTTTCCCCTTCAGTGTATCGATAGAAGTGTTAGAATCTAGTTCTGAGCACTGTTAAGGATCTGTTCCATGTGCGTATATGTTCTGACCTGACCCATGATGTTAATTTGATCACTCCCATCTCCATTTTTGGGTTAGTATTTAACAGTGTGAACTGCCAGTGTCATATTTCTGCAAGTAAACACACAACCAAGCCAACAAATCTGCACATTTCAGCCTTCTCTGTTTGCTGAAGTGTTTCCATGCCAAAAAGCTGCATTTCTCATTTGGAATGAAATCCAAACACCTGTTCTTCATATTTCAGTGCTTAGAACAAATGGAAGATTAATTCTTCCATGGAAAAATAGTGATTTTATGTTTATGCTGAGAGTATGGGCAGACTCATACACTATGAATATATAAGCTGTAATGCAATTTATTTTCATTACAGGTAGGTACAAGTGTCTCTCTGTCCATCCAGGCTTTATACGCAACATGTTTTAAGAACTACTTACAAAATGTTTTTAGACATAAAGCTCTTTTAGGGTGAGATCTGCAGTTGCTGGCAATGGATTTCCTTTATGTAATCATTGGAGTCATGCTCAAGCAAAATCCTCAATAGTATCTTCATAAATGATGGCTCAGAATCTGCCAGGTTTGCTTCCAAATATTTGGTTTGCACAAAATAGCTCAAATGGTAGAGGTGTTACTTCTGCTGCCTCTGATATATTAAAATCATGGCAGAAGTACTGAAGAGCAGTTGATTTTAGCAACCTCAAATGTTGTGTTGAGAGTAAGATAACAGAACAGAAGAGGTCACAAGCCATGAAGTAACATTTTAAATAATGTCCACTGCTAGGAGGAGAGACAATAAAATATAGTTGTATTTCTGGCTTAATTTTTTGGGGAAATTTCCCTGTAGGGAAATAGTTTTCGGATTATCCAGTCAATTTGGACCTACAGTACAGAACTGCCTTACTGAAAGCAGTAGTGGGGCTTTGCTGAATCCTTGAGAAATCTTGCTTGAAGATTGTTCTGTGATGCTATGCCCATGATTGGGTTTGCTCCTTTCCTTTTTGATGCCTTCTAACAGCTATAACATTGCTGAAAAGTCATAATCATGTCCAAAAGTGTCACAAAACCAAAATGTGTAATATGAAAATTGGCTTTTGAAACTGTATCATCTCTGTTACTAGCTGAGCAAAGTTACTGCTTCATATGTTTGAGAATGCACTTTGATTTTCATGTAAACCCAGCTTTATGCAACTGCAGCTGACAGACCTTGTGTACAGTCACCACACTGCTTTTGGTGCGTGCTGGGTTTGGTTTGCTGCTGCTATCCAAATGCAGGTCACTGGGAAGTGACATCAGTTGTCTCCTTTGGTATGTCCTTTTGTTCTAGTGTGTAATGGTACTAAGCTAAACCAGCTGTATTCAGATAAATGCCCTAAGGAGCCTTGAGTGCAGTAAGAACTGCACAGATGAGCACAGCTAACCTGCAGACTCTGCTCCATGCAGATGTGGCAATTTGTATAGTCTTGGCTTTATTCAAGCAGAATGATGTTGACATCACAACTGCAATATGTCTCACTTGTTTCTTTCTGTAGAGTTTTACACCAGGTTGGTCCCAAATTTCCTGACACCTCTGTAGTTTAACCTTCCTTTTTAAGTGTGTAAAAACTAAAAATAGTATGACAGCCTTAAAATTCTCAGCTAATCTTGACGTGTAAACAGGGGGGAATTATTCCTAATGAGCCCCAGATGGAATAGCACATTATAAGCCACTGCTGCCCCCTCTGAAATCAGACTGTGGCTCTGAACAAAGTGTCTGGAGTTCATTTTGATCTATTTTTGTGACAGAAGGTCACCAACATCACAAATCGAGGAGGTGTCAAAATATCCCTTGGTGCAAGGGGAGCTGTAACACATGGTATAAAGACAACTTGGTAGGCAGTTAGGCCCAACTAATGCATGTTTCCATTTTTCTCTGTCACAGCACAGAAATGCCATTCCCTCCCCAAAGGCAGGCAGTTACAATAATACCCAAAAGGTAACAGGCTAAGTAGGGATTGGGCTTTATCAACATTAATTAAAACATGGTCAATCTGTCAAATAACCTCTCAAGGAGCACTGGGGAAAAAACCTGGGTAAAACACAGTCCCTAATGTGTTTTGCCTGGTGTAGTTAAGGCTGAAGAGAGATCAGTGTTTGATCTAAAAAGGAAAGAAAAAGTGGTGGAGCCAATGATGAATTACACTTTTTTAGCTATTTGAAAATTCACCCTGTACCCCTTGTGTAATGACATGGTTTTGCTAGTCTGTTATTAAATATCATTTAGAATTTACCACCTCCCTTCCATTTGACTTCCCTGTCATCTTTGTTTAACTGAGTTTCCCTGTGCCAGTACACTCAGATGAAAGGAGGCTTTTGGGGTTGCCTCTAACCTGTTATTTCCCAAACAATGAAGTAAGTGTTATGGGCTTCAGGCCTTATAATCAAGGCAAAGTTGTGTAAAGACGTGGTCTGGAGGGGTGCCAAAACATGAAGTGACAGACAACAAAAAGAAAGAATTAAGAATATCTTGGATAATACTGAAGAGAAGCTATTAATAGCTATTTACTGTGCAGTTAGCCTGTGGTTAGTCTGCTTGCATTCCTATGGTGTCTGTTGTAAAGTTAAACTAAGAACTATGCTCAAATAGCAATAACTTCCCTTTGAAATAAGTAGTTTCAGTGAGTTGTTCATTACAGAAGAAAAATACTACTGTCATTTAATACGGAACTTGTCTTTGAGAAAAGACCAAAGAATTGATAATTCTTGCTAAGTTACTTCCTAATTTTTTTCACCTCTACATCCATATTGTAAATGAGCTGCAATTTCTTATTTAGTTTTAGCTTCCTGCAGCTTAGAAGCTGTTCTCCATTACCAGCACATGTGAAGCTCTCATATGGAGACAGGCTGAGGGAACTGGAGCTGTTCAGCCTGGAGGCTCAGGGATAATCGTATAGCAGCCTTCCAGTACCTGAAAAAGCTACAGGAAAGATGGAGAGGTACTTGTTACAGGGCAGTCTAGTGACAGGATGAGGGATGTGGTTTCAAACTAGAAGAGGGGAGATTTAGTTTAGTTCTCAGGAAGAAATTCCTCCATGTGAGGGTGTTGAGACCCTGGAACAGGTTGCCCAGGGGCATTGTGGCTGCTCCATCCCTGGGACCTATTCAGTGCCAGGTGGGATGGGGCTCTGAGCAACGTGGTCTGGTGAGAGGTGTCCCTGCAGGACATGGTAGGGCATTGGAACTGTATGGTCTCTGAGGTAATTTCCAACCTAAACCAGTCTCTAATTCTATGATGAGTACATCCTTTAAAATAGGGGATCTTTTGTGTCCACTTCCATGTAACCAGCTCTGCTAGATGCTGTGTTATTTTGGTAATACCAAGACTTAGAGGCAATGCTGCTTGGCAGCTGTTCACCTGCATATTTTTTTACTCAACATCTCCACTAAATTGCTCTGGATTTAGAATTTTTTTTCCTGTTTAATCTTGAGTGTTGTAATAGACACAATTTAATAAGGCAATTTTAATGTACTATTAGTACTGCAATACTTTTCATCTTTTAGTGAAAGTTGTAAAATGTGCAGTCTAAAATGAGTTACTTTAAAAAATCGCAATGAAACAAACTCCAGAGTTCTGAAAGAAACCACTTAGTATGGAAGTTCCTTTTGATTCATTCTTTTCATTAACCAATTTTACGCTTCTCTGAGGAATTAAAGCAATTTGGCTTGTTCTGTTCAATAATTGCCCTGGTGTTGCTTCCTGGTTTGCTAAAAACCCTAGTTGCAGCCCAATTTGTAGTAGTGCCTCTGATCAAGAGGAAGGTTGGATAGATTTACTTCCCTTGTCTTGTTTTATCATCACTTTTGTTTTTAAGTGTGTGCATTCTTGAAAAGGCAAACATTCAGTGTTGGATTTCCAATTTGCACAAGTTAGTCTGCTCTGCGCAAACTAAATCTCTACTGATTTTGCTCCTGAGGACCTGCCACCTCTACCACTAAGCCCATCAGCTGAAAGAAGATGGTGGCAGGGGGATACAAGTCAAAGATGATTGAGAAAAGACTTAGTAGAGGGGAAAAAGATGAATGTGGAAGTTGGGACAGATTAATTCTGAGGCAGAATCAGTCTCTTCTACTGTTTAGCAGTATAAGGCAGCTCTTTTATTGTGTTTATGCCTGTACAGCCAATGGTAAGACAAGAGAAGAATCATGGAATGTTTAGTTTGGTCCATGAACAAGGAATTACTTAGGTTCTCCTTGATTGACATCCCCCTGTGTGTACAGAATCAGTGCACTCATCTGTACAGCCAGCTCTCCACAAAGCAAGTGTGAGCACCTGCCCAAAATTCTGGGCAAACACAACTCCCTCACCCATTTAGCACTAATGTATTGAAGTGCATGATGAGATCCATGAGGCTGGTCCATGCTGATTAGAAGAGAGTAGATGCAGGCTCAGTTTTTCACCAGGACTTGTAACCAGCAGCTGATGAGCACCAGCCTGAGGGAGGCAGGATGATGAGTTTATCCCTTAGTGCAGTAGAGCATGTAGGGTTTGTTTTTGCCTGTGTGGTGGAAAATTATATATATAGTCCACTAAGTTGTAAACTGTGCAATTTAATTGTATTTATTAATGCTGAACATTGGATATGTGGTAGCCTGTTACTGAAATGCTGGATTTTTAATTGATACACAACTAATATGAAATCTCCAAAAATACTTCGTAATAGCCCCTCAGTGGTTAAACAGCTTTTGCTTTGAAGGCTGTACTGTTTGACAAAGATTCCTGGTGTCTGAAGTGCCATCTGGATCCAATAATACAGGAAGACGTTCTTGTACTGCAACAAACTTACAGGCTTGAGCAAAGCCGTAGGAAGTCTAGTTCCTGCAGGATCTAAAACAAAGGCAACATCTTTCCTGCCCTGAAAAGTGCAGGCAGTGCTGCTTCTTTGTAATGTGAGAAGCCACTGCTGAGATGAACGAGGCACCTGATCCTTCGTATGGTTGCGGGTGCTTTACTCACAGTATGTCTGACAGAATGAAGAGAAAGATCGCTCAGAACCAAACAGCATTTTGAAAGATCCTTCTGCAATAACTCTCTTTTTAAAATGTTCGTATTAACAGTTATCTTGAATAATGTACATGCTTATTCAAAAGAAAATGACTCACAGATACATATGTGATATTATCACATATCTGAACCAAAACGTGACTGCAGTAAGCTGATATGCACTACAAACTGTGTGCCCTTCCTGACAGCCTGATGTGCGACTGAAAAGACAAAAACGTTTAAACTTCATTGCTGACTCAGTATTTCCATCCAAGTCTGAAATAAGAAAAAGACAGAAATGTCTACAAGAAAGAAAGAACTTGCATTCATGTTTTTCTTATATTCTTTATGACTGTCGTTAGTGTCAGCTACTTCAGCTTCCCCCAGGTTCCTGTAGTGTCTTTCAAAGCAGGTTCATACAAGGCACAAACTGCTGGGGCTTTTTAGCCTGGAGGAAACTCGGGGAGACCATGTCACTCTCTACCTAAAGGGAAATTATAGACAGGTGGGGTTGGGCTCTTCTCCCAGTCAACTAGTGACAGAATGACAGGGCAGGGCCTGAAGCTGCCAGGAGAGGGTTAGGTTGGATATTAGGAATCCCTTCCTTATGGAAAGGGTGCTCAGAGCCTGGAATGGACTGCCCAGGTGGAGTCCCCATACCCAGAGGTGTTGAAAGACAGCCTGGCTGTGGCCCTTAATGCCCTGGTCTGGCCAATGTGGTGATGTTAGGTCATAGGCTGGGCTGGATGAGCTCGGAAGGCTTTTCCAGCCTCAGTAATTCTGTGACTATGTAATTGTAGGAAGTTCTCTTCTGCACCACAGAGCTTGACTTAGAAGTCAGACAAGCAATAGCTACAGATCAGCTACCTGTAGTCAGCAGTCAGATAACAGAATCCATTTAGTTCTGCATCTAGGAGTGTGGCCCGTCCAGTAGGTGTACAGAAATCACAGGAACAAAATTAAGTTATACCGTATTCATTTGACAGAAAAAGAAAATATATCTTCAGATGTAACTGTGAGTGCTGGTCACTTTCTGCTTTGAAAGAGCTGCTTCTCTTCCAGGGTGTGCCAGAAGATCTGTTGTTTTTTTACAACCACATCAAAAAGGGTGGTGAGGTCTTCCGAGTAAACCAGTGCCTCCTGCTGTACCGCTACCATCCACTGGCTGCAACTCATTCCATCCTAGAGTAAGTTGCCTTTTTTTGCTAGAATTTAAAAATTAATTTCATCCTAGATGACTGGCACCAAAAGATGCTGAATCTCTTCAACCTAGTTCTGTTTAATTGTTTGCTTGTTTTAAAAAATGTTTAAAAGCCATCATAATATTGGTAGTGTTCCCTTTTGGTGGTGGAAGGTTTGTTTGCTCTTTGTTTTTGTTTTCACTTCGATCTTGCCAATACTTACACACAACTAGCATACTCTATTGAAAGCAATAGACTGAATGCTTTGGTCATGGATGCTGTTGCCCCTCTGTGCTCAGGATCCCTGTGTTAATGATTTGGTGGGCTGGGAGCACTTTAACGCTCTTACAAATATTCTAGGAATTATTTCATCTTTGTAATTGTTTTTGAAATCATTTCACAATAGGTACTGTAAGAGCGATGAAGCACTTTGGGGCTGCATTACAGCAGTGCTGTTGTCTCAACTTCAGTTACCATTCCTTCAGCTGAGACTATAACTATCAGGAGATCTTGCAGTCTGCTTAAATAACCTCCCTGGTTATCTAAAGCATCCAAGTCTCTTGCCCTCAAAGCAGATGAACAATGCTCTGTATGATCTTATTTCTTATCTGCTGAACGTAGCAGAATCAAGCAGTGAAGCAGTAACTTTTTCAATACTTACACACAATTGCAAGAAAGTGTTTGAAACAATCCCAGTGGTGAGATTTGAGTTGGGTTATTAATTAGGATTTTTCACATGTGAAGTTTAGAGTCTCAGATTTTTTTGCCATGTGAACCATAGGGTAATTTTTTTTAATTTTAGATCTTAATTTTAAAATTAACTTGTTCAATGTTTAAAAAGTAAACAGAAACTTGTAATACAAACACAAGCCTCCTTTTGAAAAGAACAATAAATCCAAAACATTTCATCTGATAATGTGCTATTTACATATATTATTTTCCTATTTTAAAAGGTCTAAACCATCTCAATCAGATAATGAGTTTTGAAAAATACCTGAGGATGTTTAGGAGTAATTATCTCAGGTGCTTCCTTGTAAGCTGTTGCCTACTGCTTTCACAGTGCTGGCTTGTCCATAAAGAAAATGGTAACTTGCTGACTGCTGGTTCCTCTGTGTGCTGGTTTACCCAACAAAGGCATTCTCCTCATCAGAGTTCTGAAAGCTGAGCCAAAGTTGTTTCTTTCCCTAATGCATTGAATTCAATGAAAAATTGTGTGAATTTCACTGTGCCGTAGGAGTCCCACATGAAAATCTCAGTGGTAATTAAGTAAACTGCTTTTTCTTACTGATTAATGATACAAATACACTGATCAGTCAGTCCTATTTGTATGGCTTTGTAAAACTGACTAGGAAAACTAAACATTTTGCTGTGCATTGTAGTTGAAGATCACTATATTGTTGATTCAGTCTAAATATTACAACATCCTGGCATAAATATCATGCTTATGATGGATGTCACCACAGGTCTTTATAAACACATAGATATGTATGTCTAGGTATATAAAACCATCTATCTCTGAAACAACCTTTCCAAGCAGATAGAATATACTCTGGATTTTGCAATCAAATAGGAGGTAAATGATTTTCTGTTTCACTGGTGTTTAAATGAAGGGATTGGTTTTTTTTCTCTGTTTTACTGTGTGATCATTTTGGCAATTGGCTACAAACTTTTCAGCCAGGCATCATGGGATGCTGGAACTCTTGGAAGCCTGGTGCTTGTGTCTGTGGGAAAGCATCTTATTCTTGGAAAGGAGTTTGTTTTGAATTTACGGCAAGCTGTTGCTTATTGAGATCTACAAGGTTGTGTGGCACAAGCGCCCTGAATTACAACACGCTGTGAGAATGTGGAAATCCTGTAAGCTGTCTCAGATGTGCTGGTTGTGTGTCCAGATTGGCGCCTTTCTCATCTCGTTTGAAGAAGCCAGGCTGGCCATTCTTCCTGCTGGCTTTTTGCTGGTACTACTGTAATAATGTTTCGTGTGAACTTTCAGATATGAGGTTGTGTAACATCTCTCCTTATTGGCTTCTTCCCCTGTTTGTTGCCCAAGTAGTGAAGGGGTAGTCAGCATTTGTTTCTAAAGACTGAGGTGTGCGTTGAGCAAAATGCCATTAGTAGACGTCACAGAGATTTAAGTTCATAACTTTAAACTTAAATTGGGTCATTCCTAATTTGCCTTTTAATCACCCCACCTTATTTAATGTCTTTTCTTTATTATGGTATGTTTTGTTTGGGCAGCTTTCTGTGGAATTTTGACTTTTGCCATTGCCCTATGTTGTCTTTGAATGTTCAGAGTTAGCCTAGACCTGGATTTAGAAGTAGTAACTCACCAGCCAGATTAATATCTTGTCTGAGATCAAAATGATGCCCATAGGAAAGATGCTTTATTTTTAAAGAGTTTATGCCTAGTTTCAGTGTTACAAAACAGAGCTGGTTAACAGGATCTGTTTATGCGAAGGTGCCCGATTAAGTCTTTTTCCTATGTGCTGATCACAGTTTATACGAGTATCTTTCATTACTGTTGGGGGTTGAAGCCTGATTTTGCAGTTTTCAGTCTTCCTAAAACATATATAGAGACAGACATATAATGTCCTGGCAAGCAGCGTTTTGTTCTTTTTGTTCCATGTGTGCAATGGTAAACACTAGTGATTTTTAGGTCATTTCCTATGATTACTATCCTTCTGGAATTAATATCTAGAGGTGAAAGTATCCATGAAGCAGGAAACAAACACTTTTTTGCATTCTCCCTTACTCTGGGGGCATCAGACTGAGTTATTAAATGTTTGGGGGGTGTGACAGAATTGGAGTCAACTACACTGTCTATATTTAGATTTCATTAGGTGCTTACAGAAATATAAATGTTCTCATTGTCATTTCCTACAAAGTGTGTGATAGACACCTGCTAAATGTGAATGAGCAATACAAGTTTTGAGAAACACCTCTTCAGCCAGGAAAATCCAAGACCAAATCTCACATCTTACATCTCTTTAGAGATCTCTAAGATGTAGCTTCTGTTCTGGGGCTGTGTGTATTTTATGCTACGTTACTCCATTTCCATACAGTATCAGGTCTGTATCCTGCGAAGTACTGCATAAGATAGTTTGGTGTGTAATAAAAGCAGCATAAAATGTATAGATTTTTATCTTGCCAAGGGGGAGAAAAGGGCACAGTAATAAACCAGTGTACCTCACTGAGAGATGAGTCAGAGTGGAACCATACAAGCAATATTACACTGCACTTGTCTCTAGGTAGCGCTGTTCATGCAGACAGCAGGCAAGGTGGGCAACAAATCTTTGTAGCAATTTATAAGCTTTTGATCAAGAGAATTCTAATACATGCAGAAAATAAGGTGTGTGCCTTCTCTCTGAGATTAAGGCAATTCCTTTTTATGCAGAAGATGTGAAGTAGAAGAGCTTAAAGTAACTTCACATGTCATGTGTTCAGGGTGAATTTAATATTGGATGAGTTCGTCTTACAAAAGTAACCAAAATTACGTAATCTATTGAAACCATCTGGTTTCAGGCACTAGAAGCTTCCAGTGTCATCTGAGTGAGGGAGAAGAGGCACAGGGTCTGAAACACACATTTAGTTTTGCAGAAGTACTGGGAGGTGTGGGGCTTATATGGCTGAGGAGTGCAGGAATCCTGCTTCATTTCCTGCACAAACATACTGCCCAAAACTAGATAGGAGAGAGGAATAGTGTAGCGTATCTTTGTGCAACTGCGTGAAAAATGAGGTCAACTGCATTTTTATCTTCTTGCTTTATCTTCTATGCTTGCATTTGGCACTTCAATTAAACATGGAAACTAATGACCTCATTAGATTCTTGCAAAGTAAATGGTATTAACATTGATAGTCTGTCTGTCTTAATAAGCCTTTCATGAAAAATAGGCCACAATGCAAACCATGCCTCAGTTAATGACCCATGGCCTGAAGATGAACTCAGACATTAATAGAACCTATTAACAGTGTAAATGTAATAACTCAGTGGGACGATATAGTCCAGCAATTAATAAGTTCACATGAAGTTCAACAGAACAACAAAGACCAAAAAAACCCCTGTTTATTCACCAGTGTGGTCAAGGTTCAGATGGGATTTGTGTCTGAATTTCTTGTGGATTGTAAAGACCTTAAATTCTGTGTGCAAAAGTGGCTATAAAGAACCTGTTCTTTCAGCTCTTGCTGTGATCTGGAAGTTCTCTGTTCTCCCACCTCTGGATTATCTATTAGGTGAGATTCACCCATAATATAGAACCTTCTTATTCTACCATGAGCAGGCAACCACTGGCAGAGGCTGTTCACTTGAGCAGCTCCTCTTCCCGTCTACTGTTACCTGAGCAGCGTGTGGGACCAGCATATGCAGAGAAGTTCAGATTATAGATTTGTAGTATTACTGTGGATGGTAATCAATACCTAAAATTCCAGTACTGCTTAGGACTTTGGTCTCAGATCTGTGCATTTCTCAAGTATTTGTACATCTGCCCTTGCTCTGTTGATTCACTTATGTAGCCTCACTGGGAGAAGGCAAGCAAACAATATGGTGAAGTTTAACCAAGCTCAGGCATTAAATCATATAGCTTTTATTGTCACTTTATCTTTCATTTCAAAATAGGAGTAGAGCAGATGTTTCTTGACTCCTGTACGCAGTCAGTAGGTCACCACACATTTTAACAGAGCTCCATTGTTATATTACTTGGGTGGATGGTATGGTAATAACTACTTGAGACTAAGGAACACACTTCATAGTCATTCTCACCCACTGCATGAATACCCTCATTTCACTCCTGCAGAATTTTGGCTCTTCTCCTTCCTTCCAGACTACATAACTGATGAGAATTGAGGGGCCACGGCAAGTGAGATCTTAGGAAAATTGTGTAAGCCTTGAGAATGATTTTCCAAGCAGAAGAATGTGTACTTTTAATGTTTCTTTTGTAAAGTGGTGACAAGAAAATGAAAGAAATGGAAAAAATAGTGTACTTCAAGGATTTGGGTACGTTGGGCTGTGGGAACAAATTTCTATGGTCATAGCAATTTCTGTCGGAGGAAAATCTTGCTAACTGAATGAAAATGATACTAAAGCTACAGGAAAATGTCTTCAGCCCTTTCTGACACGGGCAGGAAAAGCAGCCTTGGTTTGGGATGATGCAGAGAAATTAATACCTCTTAAGTTTTGCTGGTGGCTGTGAATCTGTAATAATGCAAATCTGAAAATAGCTGTGAGAATCATTTCTGAGTGGTGGTTTGTGCAACTTCTAGATCGTTTCAGGCATTTTCTTTAATCATCCTTTGCACGTTGCTACAGTTCCCACCTGTTGCACCTGCACTGGCTGCGAAAGGATGGGAAAATGGCATTCCCTTATCCCTTAAGGCAGGAATCCCAGCTATCTATGCTGGAAACATCAACACAAAAAAAGTGGCCAATTAGGTGGAGAAACCTGAAGGGGATAACTGAAACTCTCTGTTTCGATGCTGACAAGTTCTCCTTTGCTGCAGCGTGTGAGATTATTCCTTGTGCAGAGCCTCTTTGCATAAAGGTCAAGTTGGATCATCCCTCTGAAGCTTAGTCACAAACTCACCCCTCAATTCTGTATTTATTGGTGACCTCAGCTTGCATTGTTAAGAGTTTATTTCAAGGTTAAGTCAAGATTGCAAAGTGTTTGATTGAACTTAAAATTTTTGTGGGGATGTGATTTTAATTTTTTTTCTGTGAGCATCTTCATCATAGCAATGCAAAGAAAATATCACAAGTGCAGAGTATATTGGCCTAATTTGCACAACCCAAAATAAATAATTAGGAAAATCAGTTACTGGTGCTTAAATGAAGTTGTCTAACAACATTCTTATATGTGAAATTATCCAATTAATTTTTGGTTAATTAACTTTCATAGCCTTTTCTTTCTGAGAGCAGTTCCTCTACCTATGTTCCCCACTTGCATTTCTCCGTATCACATTATAGATAAGACTGGGTCAGTAAATCTTCAATCTGAAGTCTTTTGGGGGTCATTACCAACAGCAAGATGTGATCTGCTTGACTGTTACCTCCATAGGGACATATGTGGAGTAGAGACACCGTCACCTAGGCAGCAAACCTGTACTGTGTGGAAGCAACCAGTACTGGATGTACTGGCATCTCTATGACATGCTTGCCTGGACATAGATTCCAGTGTCTGCCCTACAAGTGGAAGTTGGTCAGTAATTGTATGCTTTGTAATATTGCTGATGTTTCCCTTGGCTTTCTGAATTTAGTGGTAAATGAACTTGCCTGTGTCACTTGAGTGAGCAGAGCTACTTCTGAAGTACCTTTGGGCAGTAGGACAGCCTTCTCAAATCACGTTTCAAAGTAAAATCTGGTTGAAAACTTTTCAATTTATGTGTAAAGCAATAACCTTCATTTTTAGAAGCTAGCAGAAGCTTTGAAGTTTCCAGTAAAGCCATCCTGGAGTAATACTTAACTTTGTATTTCTTTCCTTTAACTTTACTTCTGGGAATACAGTGTACTCTAGTCAGCAAGAAAAAAGACAAGTGTCAGAGGATACCAGCAGCAGCGACAGCTTTGTAGCAGGAATGCAGCTTGTGATTGCATTAGGAGAGATCTGCAATCAAATCCAAAAATTTATTTATTTAACTTTTTGCTGCTAATTGAAATGCTGGTGCACAGCTGTAGTTCTCGAAACACTGTGGGGATTTTATACGCAGTAGCTGTTGTTCTTGGGTACATTTACCAGTCCTTGAAGGTCTTTCCAAGTTCTCAGACCATGATCAATGATGAAGTATTAAGCAGGATTTGGCTGCACTCAAAAGTCACAGAAAGAAGTGAAGTGGGGTCCAGAGATAAGGAATGATCCCAGCAAGAGCCCTTGTTTGTGTTTTAGTACTATGAGGGTTGCATGTTCTTCAAACCATAACTCAGGACTGTGAAGAAACAATGCAAATAAACCACAAATTTCCTCTCATTAAAATATTGATAAGTTTGGTAATAAACTTTTGGGAACAAATTAAGATACCTGTTAACCTTGATCACACACTGGTTTAGGATGGAAGGAACCTCAGAGATCATTTAGCTCCAATCCCCTGCCATGGGCAGGGACACCTCTCACCAGACCAGGTTGCCCAGAGCTCCAACCAACCTGGCCTTGAACGCTTCCAGGAAGGGGTCATCCACAGCCTCCCTGGGCAATCTGTTCAACCTCAATACCTGAAATGTTATGTTTGTACCTCATCAATATACTGTGTAAGAATAATTTGGAACAGGACATTTGTATGTGTTACAAGGTCTTGTGAAATTTGATAATCTGTTCTAAAGAGGAAAAATTTTACAATTAAACATTGGTCATAATTTCCTATGAAATGATTTTTCATGAAAAGGTGCCCTGTTTAAAAGATGTACATTAGGAAGATTCTTCTTTCAAGCCATAAATTGAATAATGCAGTTTATTGTATATAGAAAACTGTTTGAGATAGGTTCCAGAAAATGAATATTAAAGGAACCCTGGACATAAAGCAGACATTCCTAACAACAGGTTGCATTTACAACAGTAAACAATAGTACTATTTACAACAGTAACAATATTGCTATTGGGTGGGAATATCTGTTTGAACAGCATCCCTGATTGACACATGAGAAGAAAGTTGTAGTTGTCAAAGTGAATTTGGAAGTTGAAAGGAGCGGTCCATGAACAAACTGCTTCTCTTGAAGTTATCTTGTCTTTCCAAGAACATGTATTGAACTTGTTGAAAATCTTGGAGGGTCTTCAGTGTTTAAAGGTGTTAGGTGTCCCCTAGTTACTGGTTCCAAAACGTTGTTGGCCATCATTTGGTGTTAGTCTCACAGTTGTCTTAAATTATATTGGGGAGCTTTCTGTAACATGGAGACACAGAGGTGTAATTGGACGCGACCATCTGCTAGTAGGCTTTTTCCTGAAAGCATGTTTTGAAGCTTTATGAGGCACTCCCCTTCTTCCGAAACAAAAGGAAAAGAATTTCCACTGTTCTTTGTTTCTAGAAATGCTATTGCATACAAAAGTTACCTTCAGATAAAGTCACAGTCCCATTCCTGTCGCTGTGGAATAATACTTTGGAGCCCTTAAATCCCTCTTACTTTGCGTAAACTCTTTGCGTGCACATGCCAAAGTGCAAATTGTGTGTAGCGTGTGGTCGTTTCAGTGTTGCATGTGATTTTGTGGTTCAGTGATGGGTGTTCCTGTATGGGTGTCCACAGATGCAGAACTCTGAGCACTGACTTGTGTTAAGAATTGAGCTAAACACCGCAGTGAATCGGATTTCCAATTTACTGATGAGCTGTGTATTTGGGTCACCAGGAGTACTGCACATGTGAGATGTCAACTTTGGGTTGACAAGAGCATATAGAGGCCATTTCGGATCTAGGAGATGGTTCATTATGCACTGCAGGGTTATTGAGTGGAGAGAGAGATAACACTATGGTTCATACTCTGTGGATATGGGCAATCAGGGTATTGGGGGGCAGCTGGAATTTCTGGTATTGAACGTTTTTCTTTCTTTGAATTTCAATTATTGAAATAATTATTTCAATAATTATTTCAACTCTACCCTAGGGGGTTTGTCTGAATTTTTCAACAGGGCTTCTTTCTTTCTAGCAACAGTTGACACTTCACTTGGAAATTTCTGGTGTAGTCTTTTGGTGTGACATTGTTTTGGTTTGGTTTTATCATGTTTGGATCAGTTTGGTCAGGCTTATGTGTATGTGTGTACATGTGCATCTAGGTACATAGCCAAGATGAATGTTTTATGGGTCAAAATCTTTTTCTAATTTGCTAGGGAAACCATCTGGAATCACCGGGTCAGGTTTCTAGAGGACAGAGTCCTAAGCTCCTGGACATCATTCACCATTTGGAATGCTGGCAAGCAGGGCAAGAAGCTCTACAGAAGCTTGTCACCAGCTAATCAGAAAAAGGTGAGCTACTAAGACAGTTAACAGCTGTATTCTCTGTCCTGTGCCTCTTTGCTGCTTCTAACATAGTACAGCAAAATTCTCATGAGATACTTTGTTCCACAAGCACTAGTTGGTGATTAGTATGACTTGGGGGAAATTCTCAATATTCTGCATAGTGTATTTCTTCTTGCAAAAGTATTACTACTTTTGCAGTGTACAGCATAAGCATCTCTGTTCCTGGGTGACTAAGACAATAATGGGTTACACACACTGAACTGTTCATGGCCTGCTGATGGCTGGGTAAGTGTGTAGTAGCCGGGTGTCTAAAGTGTAAAATAACCCTTTCTTTGCGTGGTGTAGTCCCGAACCACCTTGTCCAGGATTATTCATACACATAGGGTATTTCCCAGTTCCCAAATGGATACAAAACAGGTCCTCATCAGATGCTGACCAGCCTGTTTTGTAAAATGATGAATAGTTTTACTGTAGCTCTGTAACTTCTTAAAATAGGGATGGGGAAAACAGAGGAGTAGAAAATATTGTACATGAGTGAATCAGTTTACAGTCATTTGTAAATGTGGAGGTTGCTTATATTTGGCAATGGCAGATATTTCTCAGGAAAGATTTGTCCAAGAGCTGAAATACCTAACTTCCATAGCATTTTCTTTTGTGTAATAACTTGTTGCTAGATAGAAGCTTTAGGGCTAATGTCAAATGGCTGATTCTTATCAAAAGCCACTGAATGTTCATTTTATTATTGAAAGTGTTTTCTTAAAGATATGGATGGGAAGATAACTGACAAATAAATATATAAACTTAAGTAGTGTTATGGCTCACAGACCACACACGTATTAAAAAAAAGAAGAAATGTGTGTACCCATAGTTGAAATTACCGAGCAGACCTGGAAGACGCTCACACAGTAAATACACAACACAAGAACTGAACTTGAATTTCCTGCTTGACATTCCAGTGCCATCATCCCTCTCTCCCTGCCATCACCTGGCAGTGGCTGAAGTGTGTGAGGGAAGATAATTAAATGCTGCATGTCTCCAAGCAGTGACTTCATTCAAAGGGTCCAGTACTGTCCATTAAACACATTGAGTTATTTGGTCATGCAGTGCAGTGTGTGCATTATTTTGGGGGTTTTATGAAGAAGTCCTCTTTTGTAATATTTTGCACAGAACTCAATCCCACTAACTCACTAGCTGCCGTGTGATTTTTCTCTCTGCAAAATTATGAGGATTAGAAAATAAGTTCTGAGGGAAGAGTTGTCGGGTTATCTGGTAGATTTTTGAGATGTTCTTGTAGCTTATGTCTGACCATTGTAGCTGTTGGGGGTTTTTGCTTTTTCTAGTTTTTTTTGTACCAAGGCAAAACAGAGGTTGATGTTACAGTAGGCCCCTATCTAGCTTGGGGTTACATTTGCCATCAATTCTAGAGGCGATTCATTGAGGATTTACAATCCTGTTGAGCAAACACTGCTAATTTCAAGATGACAGTACAGAGATGATAGAAAGGGCAAAAGAAAAAAAAATATTGGTGAGTTTTGACATTTTTCTGCCAAAGAACCCAAGCTTACCTCTTGTTCAGCAAGGAGCAGTCTCTCTTCCCGTACATCAGTGCTGGTTCTAATTAACCACATCTTGACGTTCGTTCCAGCTGACCTTTACATAACGTTTGCTTTGGCAGTGCTGCAGGCTGTGATGCTGTTTTGCTTCTGTCAAGGTTACAGTTGCACATATTCCAGTATGCTTTAGTTTAGTATTGAAATATTACATTGAGCATTAACCCATTAACATCTGAATGCTATTCCAGACACAGCCATCTTCCACATCAGATGCAGCTGCACATGCCAAGTGTGACTCATTTTGCAAACACACTGGAGAAAACTATTGCTGAAATGCAGTCATGGTCTAATCCTTTATGCCTTATATAGAGTAATCAATCTCTTTCTCCCAGAAATGAGATCCCAAGTCTTGTCTGTCTCAGTCAGAACTTCAGTGATGTACTAATGATTCTTGGTAAGTCATTGGCAAGAGGCTGCACAAGTAGTTAAACTGTCTCACCTCTCCAAGTGCTAATCAAAGGATTCTGCTGCTGGAGTTTCAGGAAATAAATTCATAACATTCGCAGTAGGTAATTCATGGCATTTTTAATTGTATTCTAAGTTAATAACAGTAAAAGGAGGCCACTTAAACACCATGCTATACTTTTCCTCAAACATCATTCAGGTATTTTGTGATTAACATCAGCTCTTGCCAAAGACTCTCAAATCCCATATGAACAAAGGCTGTAAATAGTTGTTGCTTCATCCTTTCCAGCCCTTAAAACAATAAAATATGTTTCCTGTCTCATCTTTTAAAGACTACATTAAGAAGATTTAAGAATTCATATACTCTGTTAATTATGGGAACACTAGGGATTCAGTATCATTATGAATCTGCAAGTAGAATCTAGTGTAGTTTTGTAAGAGGAGGCCATAGGATATGAACTCATCAATTATGTAAAATAGACACCTTTAAAATACAATTCCTAAAGTCTCTTAAGACTAAATAAAATATATTGCATCAGTACTATTACCATTTTCTCCTCTGAAGATCCATTTGTGTAGAACAGTGTGATCTTAAAAGGTCTGAAATGCTTTGAAATGCCAAAACAAGGGTATAATTTATCCATCTAAACTTTTCAGTGTTTTTTACACTTTAAGTAAATTTAAACTCTTGAAAAATGTGCTCTGATTCACTGTTGCTGCATCCTCTTACTGAGATTCGGTTTCATTAGATGTCAGGAGACTGATTTCGGTTGGAACGCGGAATCACAGCAGAATTGTTTTCTAAATTGGCACAAAGTACTGGTAGAAAATGTGGGACATAGCTCCTAGAATAGAGAAAGAAAAAACCCCAAACCCCTATTACTTCCATTTTGTAACTGTAAAAAACCCTAAGCTCTACTGAATCTTCAGCAGTAGAATTAATTATTTTGAGCTATCAAACTTGGGGCATGCAAGAAAATACACTTATAGAAGAGAATGTTTCTAGTATTTTTAGAACCTGATAAACAAAGCAATTTATTTCGTACACTGAGCAGGGTTTTGTGTGGTGTTTGGAAAGTAGAAATATGTGTGTTGAGCAGCCTTGTTTGTTAGACAACAAAATGTTGGCAATTCCAGGAGGCAGCAGTCTGTGGCTGTTCATACTAACAAATTATTTAGTCTGTCTGGAAATCAGTCTGAATGTGAGCTATGACTACAGTAGAAGAGAAAAGGACCTAAGCAGTACTACAGCCTTTACCTTCAGATATCTGTACAGGGAATATTCAAATAATGCTTTATCTCCAGAGACTTCAGGCACAAGTCCAAGGCTCAGTATTTTTGCTAAACAGCAACACAAGAAAAAAAATTATTCAACTTGTAGATTTTTTTTGTTATGAATTCATTACCAGGGTCTCAGTATTCTTAGGGAAATTCTGTTTCCTGGCTGTCCCCTTCTTGATTCATGCAGTTGACAGTGGTTCAGTATTAGCATTTCTGCAAGAATGAAGTCAAACAGACCTTTTTTTGTTTAAAACACATCCGTCATGTCTATAATTTGCCACTGAAGATGGAAACCAAATGTTTTTGGGATGCTCCATGTGCCTGGAGGTTTTTCTGAGCTGTCTTGTCTGTTCTTTATTCTCCACCAAACTTGAGCTAAAAGGAGAACTTCAGTATTAACATTTCATGTCATTTCCGATAGCTGAAAATAGCACTTCTGTAGCTAACAGACAGGGAGGGGAAAGGATGAAATAAGCACCAGCTAATTAGTTGCATGGAGACAGAACTAGGACGTGAAGCTTCTCTATGACAACCTTGTCTGCCAGTGACAATCCTGAAAGATTCAACAAAGTATTTTGTGCACCCATTTGCCTCACTCATTAACCATCCAAAATCATCTGCTGGTTTCTCCTCACCTTTTTCTAAAAGAAGTATAACTGAACCATGTGTTTCAGCTATGGTCCCTGATAGCTTCCACTCTCAGCTCACTCACAAAAGCAAGACATGTCAGTTCTGTAGTATTTTCACTACTGTAAAGTACACCAGGGCAGTTGGAGAGACTGAAGTGGGGACATGTAAAAGCAAATAAAAGTAGTTTAAGGCACTGTGGAGTGAAAGAATGACACCATGAAAGTGAGTTAAGAGAGCGTACAGGACAAGGAGAGAAACCTTGGAAACCTCAGTTAAATCCAGGTGCTGAATGTCCTTAAATGGCAGAGGGTGAAGTAGAGGCTTTGGTTTGGGCCATAGTGACTGCCTGATGCTGAAATATGGGGGAAATCTCCCTGCTGCTTCTGCTGGGAAGAGGTGCTTTTTGCAGTGTCCCTTCTGTCACTGCAGACCACAGACACTCATAGTTACTGCCAGAACTGATGGAGTGATTTGGTCTAGAGAAATGAGGGACCTGCAATGAGTTCCCACACTGTTATGTTGTATGTTGCCTGTAATAAGGGAAATTTTGTATGTACAGTGTTTAGAAGCTTATTTTGCTTACTGAATTCTGTTTCCTGAGCAAGTGGCTTGCTAGGTTTGTGGCTTTGTTTGTGGCACACTGGCAGATGTTTATGCCACTGCCTGTCTCTTGCTCTGTTTGCCATTAACTCTATCTATTTAAGTTTGTATTATAATGCCTTGGCTTGCTTTGTTTTGACATGAATGGCCCAAATTGATGTAAGTTTTGTGGAGCTGTGTATTAACTTGCTTCCGAGGCTTTATGTAAGTTTGAATGAAGGATTTATAAATAGAAGAATCATCAGGGTCACATGAAGTTTAAAGTGGGTGAAGGACTGCAGTGAGATGTAGAGAGAAAAGCAGTGTGGGGAGGGGCTGTTCGTACAGGATTTTGTGGGGAGTTTGCAGGATGTCTAAAAATAAATTTTATGAGACCAATTGATGTAACGAGGAAGGAGAGGAGACAATGTGCAGGTGACTGAGTAACAAAAGGGTTGGCCTTTTCATTTTTTCTGTTTTGTTTCTTTCTGGAAATGATCATTGCAGACCTAAAGCAGAAACACAGGTGAAAATAAGATGGCAGAATAAAGACCTGCTAAGATAATTCACTGTAAAAGGACATGGTTAGGCTGCTGAAATCTTTCAGCTTTTCCCTTAGGATGTCTGAGCAGAATGGGAAGTACAAGGAAATGTCCTCAGCAGTAGCCAACAGGGCAGTAAACAAGTCAAGTATGAACCAAAGTATTAATTATCATGCAATAGCAGCAGTGCTCAAACAGCTCCCTAATTATAGTCCCACCCCAGGCCCACTCTTACAGCCTTCTTAGGTTGTAGGTTTGGAGCAGGATTAATCTGCTGCCCATTAATCTCCTTTTAGCACAGGGAGGTCTGATAGTCCCAGCCTGTGTGTCCCTACATGCAGCTGCTATGTTTATTGAAAAGAACCAGCCAGAGAAGGGCTTTTATTTTCCTCAAATGTTACTTCCCCTGCAGAGATTTTTTTGGTGAGTATCTTATCTTTTGAGCCATGTAAACCTTCTCTTATGAGGGAGGAAACATTCTCCCTCTCTCTTTTCCCTCTGTGCTGCTGTTGATGCATGTTGCCATCCATATTTATAAAAATGAACTGCAGTCATGATGTAGTTTGTTTATAACAGTATTTCCCTGTCTCCCCCAGTTTTTAGCTGAGAGAAATAAAAGGCATTTTGCTTTTGCAGAATTTTGTACAAGTGATGCTCAGAACAGAACTTTGTCGTTGTTTATCTATTTTCTTAAAAGCTGAACTGTGATCTGAGGACTCTTTGCAAGCCTCAATGGCATTGCAAAATGGAAAAAAACACAACTTGAGATGCTTTACAACTTTAGAATTCATAGCTTCCTCCCTGGGAGGTTCATGTATGGATAGATGATCTTAATAAAAAGCAGAAGAAAGAAGCCCTTTAAGGCAGGAAAACTCTGGCTTTATCCTAATAGTATAAAGTAAATAGCTCATATAAGCCTGATGCCTTCAGTTCTCTTTACAGGATAAACAACTATGTGTAAGTCCCCTATTTAGAATCCAGCCATAGCTTTTCTTTAATTGGAAAATAAACAGTGTGTGTCACAAAAATAGTTGTCTTACATTTTGGCCACCCACACCGGTGTATGGTCTGGCAGAAAAGTTGCCCATTCCAGTCTGACCTGTTTTATAATAACACTGAACATACCAGATTTAAGCTAGCTGAATCCGTTGAGGATCGTATGTGGAGACACCCTAGTGATTACTCAAAAAAGGATCCGAGTCCATCTCCCAAGGGAGACAGGAAAATCCCAGGCTTACCTGTCAAGTGTTGGTAGCAGAGTTTTTATGTTAGATCAGCTGGGGACTGGGGTTAGGATGACAGAGGCTGTCTACAGAACTTCCTACACATGGCAGTGTGAGTTGCAGCAAGGATTACTGCTAATCTGGTGACACTGAATCTTTGCTTCTCTAATTGTGCTCTGTGCCCTGTCAGGGGTTTCTGTTAGCTGCACTGGAACGTGCTGAAGGTGAACAGCCGATTTCTGTCGTGGACATTACAGCGTAGATAGAATTTCACTTTATCTTAAGTTAAAAGTTTTGGTGTTTTGATTTGGTTTTAAAAATCTATAGAGATCAGCCACTGGAAAAAATCACTTCAGTTATTGGAAGATAAGCCACTGTATTGGCCTGTAACTGTTCCCAGAACTCTGAGTTAGCAGAGAAGATTGTGCTGATTAATTTTGTTTATAATGATCACAGCTTCTAGAACATTTAAAACATTATTGGTGGAGCTGAGATTTGCAGAATTGTTTAGATTTTTAAAGGTGGCTAACAGAGAATGAGAAGTATACAGCTATGTAACTCTATTCTATAGTGGCTTCTGCTTATTTCCTTCATGTATTTACATGGGAGTGTGCACGCATATGTATGTACCCCTATAAATAAGATGGGTAGAGTGAACTTTGGGATGTTGTTTGCTGTGCTCTGTCCACACCAACTTTTCAACTACAATAAAACATTCCCGTAGTTGTGGAAATAGGGCCAGGGAGGTACACAAGTTTTAACTCGTGTTCAAGACAGAAAAGAAAGACCCTGGTTCTTAGTCTGTGTGTGTGAAGGAGTTGTTTGTGTTTGCTATAGTCTAACCCAGCCACAAAGATCTTGTACAACATCTAGTACTGCCTTGAATGATCTCTCTTTCTATTCTCATAATGGCTGGTCGAGGGGGAAGTCCCTGCATCAGCATCATCCGAAGTCTGGCTGCCCTGATCTGAAGTGATTCCTTCAGTCGTGCAGTCCCAGGCAGAAATTTGATGTTTCCTTGATGTTCTTTTCTTTATTTTTGTGGTGCCTGTTTTCAGTCAGCCTATTCTGTAGGCAAATTGCTTAGTGGAAACACCCTGTATAAACCCTTTTCTGTTGCAGCAAAATGCAACTCTGTGTGACCAGTTCCTGAAAACCCAGTTCTGTTCCTCTGCAGCACTGCCCCTGGACTATAAAGATGGCTCTACCCTAGGCTGCGCAATAAAGTAGGCACCAGCTCAGCGTGATGACACCAGAGCTCTTGTGTCAGTGTTTTCATCAGCACAAACAGAATGAGGTCGCTTTAGGTAATAGAAAACTGTCTTAAATGTGAGAGAGATTTTTCAGGCACAGGAAGCGAGCCAACCCTCTGTAACCTCTTCTGATTTAATAAATTAATAAACAGCTGTTTGGCTTTTCACATTTTCTCAGCAGTAAGTGTTGTTAATCAATTTTTAATGCGACAATTAAAAAGATAGGAAAACTGCTCTCCAGCTTCCACCAGAATAATTGATTTCTGCAAGACCTTAACTCTCTGAACTGTTCTGCTTCAGTGTGAGAGTGCTGGTAGATAATGCGATTAGAGACAATGGAAATCAGAGGAAAACGAAGCTGTTTATTTGAGAAAGTTTTCTGAAATGTTACTGGAGACATAATGGCTCAAAAAATGAGGCTGCTGTGTATTTTGGATTTAAGACATTTATTCTGCCTGTGTATTTATGAGGAATACAAATGAAAAACCTTCTGAAATACTTGGTAACAGGGGATGCAAACAGTGTAGCTGTAATTGCAGTAAGGGTAACCAAAATGGAGCAGTGATAATGTGAGTATATACTCCACATCTGCTGAACCTTCCTTTGAAAACACAGAGTCCAAACCTATAGGAATTCCCAGACTTGGTGTGTTGAGACCTAGAACTGACGCTAGTATCAACAGCAGCTTCAGCAATGGAACAGCACTGCTACAGTGAAGTACATGCCAGTAGGTGATGTGTTTGGGGTGGGCAGAAAGGATGGCTTGTGTTGCCTAACCTCAAGTGTTTCATGGAGGTGCCAAGAGGCAGCTCATTGCTGGTGTTAACATATTGCTGAGGATGAAAGTGGTGCTTGCCTAGATTGTTTGCACAGTCAGAAGCTTAGATCACGCGATCTCACGTTGGTAAGTACAGAGTGTGCTCACTGACAACTGCAAAATTTGTCCTTGTCTTAAGATTCACCCAGGAGGGATTTAATACCATTTTGAGGGAGGAATGGGTTGCACTGTCCTATTCCCGTGCCTAGTCCCATGCCTGCAGACTCCCTGCAGGTGAAAAATCCAAGGGTAGGAAAGAATGGTACTGACATGTTCTGCTCCTGCTTTTGCAGGTAACTGCATTTTGTGATGTTGATGAAAAGAAAATAAGAAAAGGATTCTACACTTACGAAGAGTCTGAGGTCAGTTATGATCACATATATAATTACATCTAAGTTATCATATGTATTTTTACTGTGATCTGGAAGGGGTTTGTGAAATGTCATGGAAGAACAGATCACTGATGCTAAATATTGTCTAACTCATTTTGGTGAGGAGGCCATGACAGAAGACTAGAGAGTTGGGACAGGCACTGGAGTGTGAGCTGTGGAGCCAGAACTGTGGACCTTGCACTTGCTGAAGTCACTTTAGTGGACTGTGCAAGGCTTTTGATGATGTAAATAGAGCCTTCACTGACCGGTTTGTCTTTCAAGTGGGAGTCAAATTTGTAGTTACGGTGTACGTGAACGGAATTGTGAAAGGTTTTAGGGAGCCTAAAAATGCAGGCAGTGATGTTTTACTCCCCAGAGAAGGAAACATGGTATATTGATGGCAAAACCCAAACCATATAGGAAAAAAAAAGCAGCAATCTTGTTGCAGTATGATTTTTATGATAGCAGTTAGCTCAAGACATGGAGTAAAGTTTCATCCAGACTCAGCCCCCACAGCCATTGGTGCAAAGGCAGTTCTTAGTTTCACTGGGGTGTTGGATCAGATCCTGCGAGCCCAGTGGATGTTCCAGCTTCTCCATTCTAACTGCAGGGTGGTCTGACTGTCTCAGCCACCCCCCACTGCTTTGTTTACCATGGGTCTACAAGTCTTAAGGCTACGGGATGACTTGACTCAGTTAGCTGAGCTGGCAGGAGAAGAACCCTCAAAACAAAAGGTTTTCCAGCAAGTTCTCTTGTGAATAAAATTACCCCAAGGCTGCCCCATCCTTGCAACTGATGGGAGTGGGACTGAGAAGGGAGAAGAGGGAGAGGAGGGGCATTTCCTCTGATACACCCTGCGGTTAGGCTAGAGTAACTGTAAAATCCAGTTCTATACTGGGAAGCTAACGAGTACCTTCAGCTGCATGAATGCAGTCAGAGTTTGGGATTTTGACCAGAATGCTGTGGACCCACGAGAGCAGTAATTCTGTTAGTGTCACTGTTTCTAATCCTGTGCATTTGTCTGCCTAAGCCATAGCCATGTCTCAGATCAGTCACCAGGAAAAGTGTCCTACAGCCAGTTTGAATCCTTGGAACATTGTGCAGTTTGGGTCCCAGTGAAGTCCCAGGTGGGCACAAGCCATTTACCAGCTCCCACTGACAGGGAAAGGTTCTCCTTTGGATTCATGGCTGTGGCTGGTGGCACCCATTAAAGTGGCAGATGAAGAATCTGCTAAAAATGGACAGACCATATAATTTATGGGACGGGGGACTCCAGAAATGGACCTTATGATCATAATGGAGATAACTGCTGAGGAAGGACTGCTAAGAGAGCTCAGAGTTGAGGAAGAAGCAGGGGAGGGGAGGAGTGAGACCTTTCAACAGCAGAAACATCCAAGGTCAGGGTCTGGTGTCACTTGTGACCTTGTCCAGGAAACACAACTGTACTGAGAGATCATGGTAGTAAAATAAGAGGGATTGAACTGACTACCAAAATAACAAGTGCATGACTGCTGAGCGTGATGTCCCAACTTTTTACCCTTTTAGTGTTCAATGACTCCTAAATTAAGCTGTGGGGGAACCCTGGGAGCTCTACTGAAGTCTCTGCTTTTTGCTACAGGAGAGACCAAAACCAAAGATTCCTGTGTGTCACTTCACTGACGCAGTTCCCCCGCTCATCATCTGTGTGAAGCTGGTGAGTGTCAACTTCACCCTGAGCTGCTCATGCAGTATTTGCTCCTGGTGCAAATGAATTCCTGTTGACTGTGCGTAGCTTGTCCCGGAAGCTTTTACTGTGCAACGGCATGGTTATTTATATCAAATTGATCAGCAGAGTATGTCAGGGGTTTAAACTAGCAGTGATAAGGAGAACTAAGGAAAGGTAACGCTCCTTTTAAAGAAACTTGGGTCTGGTTTACTTTCTTCCTACTCAATGTTACATACACAAACGTTTTATATGCACTGTCAGGCACCTGCCTCCCCAGATCCTAATATTCTACAGCCCTGTGTATGGCAAAGGCTTTGGCTTTTAAATCAGACCTTAGGAACCATTTTGTGTAGCACTGCCAATTCTGAAGCCCCTTCTGAGCCCAACTGTGAAAATGTTATTTCCACTGGTTTAATGGACCTAATATCCAGTAGTTATCTTACTGTCATGCTTAAAACAGCAAAGCATAGAAGTAAAACAGCAGTTCTAGTCACAAACACTAACTAAAACCTGCAGCTCCATAAACACTGGCATTCCAGCACTGCACTAGGTGTGTTCAAAGACTGATCAGCTAGGTCTCCACTGGTACAGTCTGATTTTTAACTATCAGCTCTGAGATCATAACTGAGTTGTAAAGCCAGACTGACAGTACCTTGGGGTATCATCATGTACTGCTGGTTGATAAACTCTTGGATAAGCCAGGACTATTGCAACTAATTTAACGTTTCATACTACATAGAGTGGTGGGTGGAAGTCCCTGGACAAAACATCTGTGACATCTGTGCAACCTGTTATAAAACGTATTTAATTTGTGAAGCCCTTACAATGAGACTGTTATACAATGTTTAGCCTGAAAATCCCGGCTCATGGCTTCAGTCAGGACCTCAATGGATTTTTCCACTCGTGGCCACTGTGCAGTGTCTGTGCGCTGGTTGCTGGGCTCCGCAGGCCACGGAGTGTCATTTAAGCAGTGAGCAGCTTTTTCAGTGGAAATAAAATTTCACCTACTTGAAACAGTTTCAGAGGTTGTGAAGTTGCTTCTGAGGTTTGGCTTTGAGAAAGAGTAATTTTTAGGAGAAAGTGAGAAGTTCAGTAGCTGTTCTCCAGGAACTGCAGGCAAGTGAGAGGGGTGAACCACACCCCTCTCGCTTCAAGACTGAATGATGCAGTTGGCTGCTGTGAAAGTTGGTGTTACAGGAGCTGATGGTAAACGCACCCCAATGCAGAGGTAAGGAACCATCAATGCACACAAGCTCCAGCAGGAAGACAAAAGAGGGGCCAAACAGGCAAGAACAATGCTGAGAATAAGCTTGTGGGACAACAAGGTGAAAGCCTATTGTGAATCTGACTTATTCTATATTTAAACATATGAATGTTCGTTAATGTCTTTCAGCCACTGCTGTGCTCGCCATGTTTTATTACTGTTATGGGCCCTCATCAGGGAGACTCTCAGAGCCCATAAAGTCCTGCTACTTCCAAGGTTGTGGGTGGATTGAAATGGTCACAGTTTCTAGTAGTATTGCCATGAAGTCTTCTACCATGATAAAGCAAGTTGATAATATCTGTGGTGTGAAGTAACCAGCTCTGCAGTCTGCAGCAGTTTCCCAGCTTCCAGACCTGATCACTGTAGAAAAGGTATCTCAGGGGACTGAGAAAAGCAGAGAGTTGAGCTTTTCCATTTATCTGTGCCGATGCTGCACAGCACAGTGTGATGGTGAGGGTCAGTCTTTGCTGGGTTCAGAGGTGGAGTTCGTTGTTTCTGTGCTGCCCACAGCTGAAGGAACAGGAAACCCCCAAACTTCCCACTTCAGCAAGTTCTTTTATCACCTTTTCTCCATTTTTTCTTCCACTGTGGTTTTTGAAAGTGGGAGCATGGGGAAAAGTAGGATGCGGTTAAGTGCAGAAAATACTAAGCCTGTATCAGGTGAAAAATGCCTTCATTCACAGTAGCTGTTGCCTCTCAGCTGCCACTCAAGAACTTTATGAAACCCACTCTGTGCCTCAGGTGTTGCTGTTGAAGTCCTAGGCTGATGTGAGAGACAGACATAAAAATTCCTCTGCAGAAAACAGGCTCTGCTTGTGCATCCTATGGGAGAACCCCCAAACTCTGTGTTTGAGAGGCTACAGGTGACCTGGACTTTCAGACTGTTTAGGGCAGGCAGTTTCACCCAGTGCTGTGGCTGACATTGTGCAGTGGACAAACACACAACAGCCTGGTGAAACCCACGGACAGCTGTCAGTGCTGCAGCCACATACCGTGTGTGTGGGACGGTGGGAGGTTTGTGTAAGGCAGAACCTGCTGCAAAACTCTCTCCACTAATTCTTTTAATGTCAGTCATTAATGACTTCCTAAACTTCCCTGACTTACAAATTCTGATTTGCTGTCTACCGGCACAACTTGTGCACCTTCTCAGCAAGTGTCCCGAGATCTTGCTGTCTTGTGGTTTACAGCTCATGGCAGAGGACTGTTTCTAGCTCTGCTGTAGACGAACCCCACATGTTTATAAGCAGCTCTAAGAGGGTAATTCTGAAGAATGGATTTGTTTATGAAGTGGGTTGTTTGCACGAAACAGCTCTGCTGGCCATGTACTTGGAGCAGTGTTTGCTTATTTATTTTTTCAGGCAGTTCCTCCCTCGTGGGGGCTCACATTCTCAGGCAGTGTCAAGTCTCCTTGAAGAGGGGGCATCCACTGTGATCTTTGCTCACTCTGCATTCAGAATGGCCACATGAGAGCTGTAGCTGGAATGCTGCTCTGGGTGGATGCATGTGGGCAAGTTCTCACTGAGAACTAAACTGAGCTCATCCAAGCCGTAGCTGCAGCCTGCAGAACCCCTTCACCTGAGGGACTGTGCTGTGGATTTTTCTCTCGCTTTGAGGTAAAAGCTCAAAGCTTTTACCTGCTCTGGCATCAGGTCTGAGTGTCCCAAATAAAGGGGACTTCTATTGTTCTGTCTCAGTATTTCAGCAGTTTGATTGTGCAAAGCTTGCAGTGTTTGCCCAGTAGCTGTAAAACGTTGCCTTGTTCTGTCACCTCTGCCCTGTGCTGGGGGAATGAGAAGATTTGCTTGTAATGCTCCCGCTTCATTCAGCATCTGGACTCCTGTATTTTTGTAACCCTTCTCTAGAGCATGTTTATGTTTCAGCAAGCGGGATGTAAGCGTTCTGTAGCCCTTGTCATCACACATCTTGGGTTTATGAAATTAGTGGAAGTTGACGTTCCTGAGCAGAATACCCTGTTGCTGTGAATGGCAAGTGCAGGTGGACTGACTGGTGGCACTTCAGGGCCTTGACTGAATGATGGAGCTAGGACCCAGTTAAATTGCATCAAGTATCCGTCATTTCAAGGAGTAAAGCAAAAAGTACTCAACATCTTTCATAAACAGGGCCTTATTGCTTAAGTAAGGAATTGGTTACCTTGGAGCCATGGCTTCAAAAGCCAAGAGCCCCAGGCCCCCTCCTGCCCCTCTCCAGACGATCCGTTAGTTGTTCTCTTTACTTTTTGGATATTAACCATCAACGCTCCATTATGAAGCGTCTGGCTGCTGGTTGTGGGTGTGTTTGATGTTCTGGATCACCTTTGTTTTTCTGGCACTGCTAGTGAGACTGGAACACAGCCGGTTACCGAGGATTGTGCAGGAGAGAGGGGAGTTAGTTGTGATCCTGAGGCACTGTGTGCTGGATTAGAAAGGGCTGCAGCATCCACACCCTGAGTCCCTTTCCTGTGTAATTTTAGGCAGCAGAAACAATGCGGAGGTTTGGAGAAGACAGGTCAGCTCGTTTTGTTATGAGGCTCCCTGCTGATAGCAATGGCAGTGATCCTTGGCTGGAAGGGCTCCAGGCAACACCCAAACACTAGTGAGTGCATTTATGAGCAGGTCAGGCCCAAGGCGAGCTGGGAAGCTGTCCTCCACGTGGGACAGAAGAGTTTCCAAACTCAGGTTCAGTAATGATCCCAGAGCAATTTTTTGAATCTAGTTATTGCAGCCAAGGCCCAGTATTTCACCTCCTCTAATTCCAGTTTCCTCAGGACTTGCTTTTTGTAACTTCCTCTCCTAAACAGTCACAGTGCTGCTGCATGTTGTTAAACCTCGATTCTGCTGCTCTGGGACAGCCAAAGGAACTCAAGCATCTCCTCACCTGCCTCCTGCACTGCTGTCAGCTTTGAGTCATTAGTGCTGCAGTGACATTCCTGAAGATCTGTAAAAGTAAGGACTGCAGGAAGACCACAGCAGAAAGGCTCAGAAATGCTGCACCTGGCACATTCCCCTGGGAACAGCACAGTTCATGGCACAAAACCACCAGATTCCCGTTTAGAGAATGTAACGGGCTCAAAAGGAAACACCCTGAACTGTGCAAAATATTTGAGTTGATTGGAGAGAGGTCTGTTTCATCAAACTTTGAAAACTGAGGAAAAGGACAGCTTAAAATGTACAAAACTCTCCAGTGGTCAAAGTCACTGACCTGGTCTAGTGTCTGAATAGAGAAAACATGCTGGCAGCTGAGAGCTCAGCTCAGTGTCACCCTTGATGCTACAGAGCAGCAGCAGAACAGGTTGTCTAATACAGGATTGATTCAGTATTTAGTATGAATTCAGTATCAGTTGAATTGAGACATTAATTCAAACATGAGGTTTCAATATAAATGTCTGAATGGAAAGAACTCCGAGCTTTGGTTATGTTTAGTTCAGGAAATGGGACTTCTGTATCCAAAGAACAAAATTGCAAAGGCCTGTTAGAGCCTGAGATGAGTTTGGCTGATCCAGTTATCTTTTCTTCCCTCCCAGGATCTGACAGGTGGAGCATTCGAAACAAACCTGACCTTGCTCAACCTGAAGGAAGGGCTGGATTACCACCACTTTAACTGAAGCCAAGGTAGGGCAGTGTTACTGAAGCTGCATTTTCCTCTCTGTATCTGTGTGTAGGGAAACCAAAGCATCTGGAGGACTAGAATATTTTAGTAATTTGTACCTCATTAAGTGAGTTTTTGTGCTGCACACCCCCTTCCCAAGGGAAGCCTGAGTCATCCCACAGATATTACTGTTTGCTCAGGTCCCTATTGCATATCCCTTGTTTACCAAACCCAGTGTGATGGTTAAATTGTATTTCTGATGTAAATAACTACCAACTCACGGCCATAAGATCATAGGAGCAGTTACCATAGGGAATCCCTAAAAATGCACCAAGAAGGGCCTGTGACCACCAGCAGTGGGAGGAGATGTTTTTGTCAGGCACTGCTTGGGGCCCTTGGCCATTCCTGTGACATCCCCAAACCGGGGGGTGCAAGCAGTGCTGTTGTCTGTGTATCAGCCAGCTCACACATACAGACACTCTCCCTTTTCAGTGGAGTGTTGCTGGTTGTCTGGAAAGAACAGACTTTTCCCCACATAGCTCATGGCTTCCTGCTGGAGCAGGGACCAACTGCCACTCCGCAAAACCAAGAGCTTTCAGGAAGAGACCAGCAAGTCCCGTTTTGGTGACAGTATAATGATGGAGTGCAGCCTGTTGAAACCTGAGCTTTATCCCCCAGCCCAGGCTGCTTAAGTAGTGACCGATACAATTTATAATTAATTATCCTCTTAAAAGGGACAGTGATTGTAGAGAGGGGCAGGGTCTGCTTTGGAAATGAGCCCCTGCAGCACAAGAGCTCTGCAGTTTGCAGCACATACCTCAAGGATAAACTGCCTGAATTTTTCCTTCCCTTCAGCTTTCCAGAGCCACTCTTCTACTGAAGAGCTGGCATAGTGGGGTTTAGTTCGTTGTGTTGCTTGTGCATTTGTCCTCCCCATCCCACTAGTCTTCTTACTGAAGACAAACGTTAGAGCCAGCTCATTTGCAGTCAGTCAGAAATGATCCTGATTCTTGGCAGTTGAAGCCCTGCTCCACTTCTGCCCTTCAAGGGAAGAAAATATAAAACTTCAGTTTCCTAAAGAACCACAAAACCCAATTTGCTTGAATTAATTACAGAAGAGCTGTAAGAGGGGATCTGACTTGAGCTCAAGTGAAACTTGGTAGGCTTTTTGGACGGTAACACAAGAATGAGAGACCCAGCCGCAGAGGCAGTGGGGGAAGATTTTATCATCACTACATGTTGCCATTCTTCCCTCTGAGAAACAAATCTTCTAGAGACAAATGCAGCAAGTCAGGTTTAATATCTGGGGGTGAACAGCAAGCACAGGCAAAATGGCTCCGCTGGGAGTTGAACAATATAAATCAGTGACATAGAAAAACCCAGGTCAGATGTGACAGGAGAACGATGAGAATTAGCCATCTCGTGGCTACGGGTTGTAGCTTTGCAAACAATAAATCAGTGTTGCCTTCCCATGGAGTGTCTGCAGGATGCTGTTAAGACTTCTCTCTGCCTCTCCTCTGACTGAACAGGGCACTCCGCAGTGAATCCTGTGTGCCAGACTGCCGCAGCACAACCTCCTCCAGTCCCAGTGGCATCTGAACCAAGAACTTTGCTTTCCACACCAGCAGCCAGTGCTTGCAACTTCATTGTGCTGAACTCTACAGAAAGGAGAGCGGAAAAAGGTCAAGCCTAGATCACTGTTTTAACAGTATTCCCATCCTGTAATTAAGGAAACCAAATGGAGAGGAGCAGAGAATAGTACAAAGCTGCAGTATTTACCCTTCTTTTAAACGCTTTAATTTTTAACTTCCTTTAGAACTTGTACAAACAGAAGTTGCTAAAAGGAATGGTAAGTGTTGACTTCGTATGAAAATAACTTCATTCACCTTTTCCTAATGCAAAGCTTGGCTTCGTCTACTGTTTCTCCTCTGTTCTCAGGCCCCAGGAGCTCTTGAAGAGCGGAGTGCTGCACACCCTGCTGTGAGCACAGGGACATGGGGACAGCTGTGATAGCCCTTCATGCTGGGTATTGCTGTGAGTGAGCTCCACCAGCTTTAAGGGCTCTTTCAGGCTTCTTTTTGCCAGAAGTTACACAAGCTGTTTGCTGATGGTGGAAGCTGAAGTTGTCATTCCACCTGGATCAGCCAGAGCTGCTGTGCAGGAGAACATGCAGTGGAACTGTGCAGGAGAACACACTGCTTGGCGTAATCGCAGTCATCACACCAAACGTCACGGTGGTCAGACATCTCAGGGAATGAAGATGGAGCCTATTAGCAAAACCCTGGGGGAGACTGCACAGGTGCTGCTATTTTAGAGATTACAAAGGACACCACTTTGTAGAACTCTGAATGCAGAACACTAAAGATTCCAGAGGCCAGGAATCAGTGCAGCAGGATGGTTCAGTGCAGATAATAGGCTGAGTGCCTGGGTTATGAGGGAACTAGCCTTGGGTCAGTGAACCTTCTCACTGTCTTGCATTATTCAAAGTACAAAGAGGGGTTTTTTTGAAATTGTATGAATCCAGGCATCATTCTGCCTCCTCAGCTGCAGACAGAAAGGAAAAGACAACCCTCAGCCATACTTCCCAAAGCAGAAAACAGCATAGGGGCAGGTCCAAACTATCTGCTTTAAAATGAAATGTGACCTCCAACAAGAGAGGCGATTGTCTGTCTTCTCATGGCTGTGTTAACCTTTATATTGTGCTCTTCCTTTTGGGCACTGTCAGAACTCTCTGGTTTGCACGTCTCACCTTGGAGTTTTGCTGGTGAAATTAAGGGGGAAGTTTTGTATCCTTATTTCTTTCCCCACAAAGGGCAGACGAGCAGTTTCTGAATCACCTGCACTGCTACTTCATCCTTTCAGTTTGTCTGAGTAAGGAGTCACACTGCAAGTCTGGAACATTCTCAAGAAACAAGGGTGGAAGACCTTAAAGCACCAGTCTTCAGCAATTCCGTAACTGCTGATGGTGAACTGTGCGGCTACTCCCCCAGCACACACTGACATTCATGAACCTGGGAAGAGCTGATGCTGTTGCACTGAAGTGCCCAGTGGATTGGGTGGAACAATTGATTGTTCCATTGTTTCTGTGAAGAGTCCCTCCAGAGGTTTCTGTACTTTACCTTGGACACCAGCTGGGGTCTGGGCACTTTCAGGAGGTCACAGAGACAGTTGCGTCTGGCTCTCACTGCTGGCAATTCAGCTTCCCTATGTGGGAAAGGGAATCCCAGTTAATTCTAGAAGTAAACCTTGAAGTTGGCAACATAGGTGCAACTTCTTAAGCAGCTCTGTGATACTGTTATCACATTGTTACTGCAGTTCTATGAGACACCAGTCCTTTCATGAACATTTCAGGTCGCAGAAGGCTTGGCTGTCTCGCATTTTAAGGATAAGGTCACGCTTTTGCACCACCTTAAGCTTGGTAAGCAATAACCACACAGCAGGTCACCCAGAAGTGACCAGTTATTAGTGCAGTGTCCCAGACCAGTCTTTATGGCGCTTGTATTCAAAACAAGAACAATTATTCATAGCGAGTTCCTACTTACAAGGACTCTAATATATTCTCTGAGGTCCTTTTTGCTCAAGAAGGTTTAACATCAAGAGCTAACATAACAGTCTCTGGCTTGGGAGAGCATTCTACAATCCAGAGTAGCTTTTCCTGAGATTGGAAATCCAGACCAAATCCTTTCTGCAATTCCATGATGTCCACACACACTTTTCCTCAAGACCTGTCAGTTACTCAAAGCCCCCAAATACCAGAAAGCCCTATGGGAAAACATTTTTTTCCCCCACCCCTCAAACTGGGCTGCTGGGAGGCTGCTCAGGTTACTCCCCATTGTTTGTTTTTTCTTAACCAGTTGTGAATGAGCCATTCCAAACTGCACTCTCAGCAAAATGGAGGCCCAATCTACAGGGAAAAGCACAAAGGGATTGTTAGAAACAGCAAGAATTAGACACCTTGATCAGGCTGCTGTACTGAATCCCAAAAACCTTCCTATAGCTAAATGAACCCTTGTACTGGTAATTTGTTTAACCTGCTTTAGACAAGTGCACGGTGAACTGTCCGGTTCCAACAAGGAACAAATGTGTGTGCCTGTAATTAGCATCTTCCCAACTGGCAGTGTCCCAGGCACATTTAAGCTCCAACTCTAGAGATGCACCACAAGTTCAGTAACATGTGGATGTGACAGGGCACTGGAGGGGGCTGCCTGGGGGGGCTGTGGAATGTCTTTCTCTGGAGATGTTTGAAACCTGCCTGGACTTGGTGTGGGTGATCCTGCTGTGGCAGGGCGATTGAACAGAATGATCTTTCGAGGTCACTTGCAATCCATAATGTTCTGGATGCTGTCTATAAGGACCTGAGCTGAGGTGTCTGTGTCCTTGGTTTCGTGTCCTTTCCATGAAGTGTCAAGGAAGGCAAAAAGCTGCTTAACAAAGCTCTTAAAATAAAGGATCTATTTTTTTCTGTCTCTTCTCATAAGTCTGCTGTTTGAGGGTGGGTTCTGGGCTGGAAGAATCCAGACCCAGGACAGTCCTCTGTAACAAGGGGTAAGTATTTAATGTGGCAGCAAAACCAATAAACTAACTGGTATCTCAGCACTTGGTGTCTCCTCAAAGAGCCAACACAGCCTTCCAGAAACTTCTCCAGGTACAGCACCAAGTTAAAATCTGCAGGTGGGGGAAAGCCCAGCACCAAACTGGTAAGAATTTCCCTCCTCCTGCTATTTCAAAGGTGCCAACAGAACAAGTGTCCCCTGCCCCAACAGACCCTTTGCAGTTCTGCTGCCTCCTGCTCATGGGGAGCCTACCACCACCCCCTAATGTTACAGACAGCAGCTGGGGAAAAGATGGTTACAGTATTACCAAAAGGGGTGCTTGATTGATTCACACAGCCTGACACTTGGGAAACAGCCACACTGCCCCGGATTCAAAATACTAACTTGAATGCAACGTTTGTAGCAGTTTGAGTAATTAACGCTTTATGGGAGATTCGAGTTGCTCTGCTAATTCCACTGTGCTCCAGCTTGCACAGATCCTTCCTTCCCCCAAAGCCTGCCTGTGCTCAGAAATGCCTACAAGCTGTGCAGTTGAAGTTTGACTGCTTGCACAGCACAGTCTCTGTTTCATGGAAAATTTCAAAGATCTCCTCCCTCTTTATGCTGTTGGGAAAAGACGGGCATTTTACTTTATCCAGAGGTGATTTTATTCACACCCCTCACATGACACAGGACAGTTCTAAGAACAGAAGGTCGATCCTCAACGATGCTTTTCTGGCCCAGAAGCAATAAACAGCTAAACCTACAGTGCTGCTCCTTACAGCTTCCCTGCCATCAGCTTCCCAAGGCAGCAAATTTTTATCTTGGTAGAAAAAATACTTCTTATTCCTATTTCTTACTTTGGCAACACAGTCCCTTACCAGTTGGTGTCGCTGAGTATGGTCATAACCTCATCCATAACAGCAGGATCCACCACGTCACTGTAGGTTATTAGCATCTCATACACCTGACTGGACGTTGTCTTCCGAATCTGCAGCGAGAGGCAGAGAAACCAGAGAGTCAAGCAGCTGAGTCCTATCTGAAAGAGCCCAGTGCCAGGCAGGAGCTTCTGGCACCATTTTATGATGGCCAGTTGGTGATACTCAGAAGCAGAGGTGCTGCTGCTGCATTACTGCTATCAGAACTGTCACAAAACTAAGAGCAATTTATCTGACTGGAGCTTTCAGGCAGTGACCAGTGACCAGGTGTTCCCTGTGCTGGGTGCTGCATGAGAAAATAATGTTCAGGCACCTAAATCACTTCTCATTGTAAACACTGAGGACAGAGGGTAGACGAGCGGGATGGGGATGCAGCAGCTCATGGCAGATGGCAGCACTGCAGACAGCTGATCCTTGAGAAATAAAACTCACTACTATTACACACCTTCCTGTGTGTTCCAAAGGGACTAAGCAGTCAACGTGGACATGCATTTGCCAACCCGCGGCGGCCAATACTTACTACAGGAAACGGATGGCAAAGGAGGAGAAACAACTGGAATAAAACTTTCTCTCTCATGTCTCCCTGAAATTGAATCAGGCCACAAAACCTAGAAAACATAATAAAAACAAGCTCTTGTGCAATAGCTGCAGAAGTACATTTTGAGAATCAGAAAATGGGGTGGGAGGGGAAGCTTTGCTGCCCCAGGAAATCTCCTTTCCAAGTGCTGTGGGAAAGCAAACACTGAGGGAAGTGTCCTGGAATCCCCAAGGGTTTGGAAGGTGCCCCACAGCTCTACCAAGTGCAAATATGGTTTTAAAGCTGCTGATGGGCAGCACAACCATCCACGTGCTAAACCCCAGCACACTCCAGCGCTCACACACATGACAAAGGTGAGGGGTTGGCCAGAAGGTTCTGTTTTTATGGTCTGGTCAAGCAGAAATGTTAGCTCTGGCTCACTTGGGCTTTCCTGCTCACGGAAAGTATCACCGATAGTGAAATGACAGAAATGTCAGTAAAATCTCTGCTCAGTACAGTTCTACCCAAAAAATCCTGCCAAGGGCCTGCCCAGGTCAGCTTGCAGAGCTCTCCACCCAGCAGTAGCACTTCTCTGGCTGATGCCTCTGCTGGCTGCAGCAAGGGCTGTTACTCCAGAGCCAGACAATCATTCTTGCAGGTGTTCTCGGCTATTTCAAGTGCAGGTATCAGCTCCGTGCAATTACCTGCACTTTGCACTGGCACCGAGTCAAGCTTCATGCAAGAAGCAAATGATTTATTGCAGCTTCAAGAACACCAACAACACTGTTAAAGCAGTTAAGTTTTATCAGATCATGTTTTCACCCCAACCACCCAGAAGCACATAAAACCCTCATAGCTCTCTACAGCATGTAGTCGTGTGCTCCTTCCCTTTAAACTGCACGGCTGACAGACCAAGCTGGTCCAGCTGCTCATTTACACCTTCTTCGCTTTATATGAGAGAAAAGATTACTTATTGCATCAACTCACACTCCTATGCTGGAGCGAAGCTTTCGGATGTCCTTGGATCTTTTGATCTCTTCTTTACAGAGGGTAAATAACTTCACTGAAAAGGTGTGGCTGAAAATGAGCACAAAAAATGCAGGATTCAGTGGAATTTCAAACACACTTATTGATTATCAAGATTCCAAATGAACAGTCAGAGCAGAGGACAGACACAGTGTGGAGCAGCATGTGCTTCCCCAAACAGCACTCTTTGTGTGGGGGTGGCCCTTTGCAAAGTCTAGGGGGAGACTGGCCACCACGTTCCTGAGCCTCAGGGTTTTTTTTCAAACAGGAAAGGACAATTACCATTAATCATTTACATTGCTGCTACCTCACTGCTGAGGTGTCTCCTACATTTCTCCACACTGATCCGGCAGACGCCTGATGAGCAAGCGTCTGGCCATGGCTGATCAGAAATACAACATCAGCAATTGAAACACTGTAGAGCCAAATAAAAATGATTCGGTCTGAGCAGCATGGTGGTGCCTTGGTTTCTCCCTGAGGTCTTCAACCAATCTTGACACAAAAGGGGGGGAATGTTGTTCTTAAATCCTCACCCATTTCACAGCCCGAATTCTTTCAGGGATTCCAGACACCGTAATTAAACACAGGGCTCCCAGTTCATTGAGTGTACCAATCATCTTTAAATATATTTAGCAAATTCTTTTCTTCCTCTATCCAGTCTGGGAAACATGATTCTCAGAGCTCTTTCCCAGCCCCTCACACAAACACAAGCATTGTTAGTGTGTTCCAAGGATCCACTGGAGAGGAGTAAAGAGGGAATATTGCTTTTATCCTGGTACACATTATTTAATCTTTCACTTGCTGCACTCGGGGCTGAAGGGCCATAGACGCAGAAGGAACTATTTCATATTTGCCCAGCCGGCACAAAGGCCTCGAGGCAGCAGTTTGGAAACCTCACGCTATGGGTGTGCAAAGCGGAAAGAAAATATATATTTGCTTTCTGCTGCCACAACTCAAAGCTGTTGACAGAAACTACCCAACAAAGCTGCTGAAAGCCAGAACATTCAAACCAAGAAACGTATGGGTGAGACAAGATGTTCTGTCACATGAATGTACCTTGTTGTATGTCCATACATAGTCTTCCAGGCAGGAGTTTGTGGGTTTTAGTTCCTTTTAATATATTCAGCAAACTCCTGGCACACACTGGAAAATACTGACCTAGTTAAAAAGCATCTGCCCACTGCTCCAGAAGTGTTAAGGTAAACAGCACTGACCATAGCTGGTCTGGACTGACCAGAAAACAACGCTCAACAGTAAACACAATTGCTGCGTTTTCCAGGTTTTTCATTAGCCCTTTGCAGAACTAATTGTGGCTTTCAGGACCAAAGAGCTTGGGAAGGACCAAGCTAAAGCACCTCCATCAGCTGCTGAATAAATAGCTTCTGTGTCACCCACTGCCCACAGTCACACCAGCAGGTTCCACACACTAACTAAGGAATGCAATAGGCACAGGGGTAGGGGACACGATGCCAGGGGCAGACACCTGCCTCAAGGAGCCTGGGGCTGTGTCTGTGGACACACTCTTCTGGACAGACGGGGGAAGAGTGTCTCTCTCTTCATCTCTAGATGAGGCAGGTTCTTTCTTACCTTGGTGAAATTTCTCCTCCCCCTCCCCCACCTACACAAAGACATTGTTGTAGACAACCAGTTCCGGTACCTGCTGCATGCCTGGCTTTCAGCACAGCACACGTGATACTGGGAATGAGGTGAGACTCAAAGTGACTGAACACCGGGGACATCACTGAGCAGTGCAGCAACAAAGAGACCAACTGGAACTAGAGCATCTGGAACACATTTAATACACAGAACCTCATGTGCAGTACTGTGAGGCTACACCAGATGCACTTTCCTTTCGATCATCTGCCAATTTCACATCTGTAATAACCAAACCCAACCTGTGTGTGATCTCCAACATCTCAAATAGTTTGGCCTCTTTAAAGGAAATTGAGAAAATTCCTTCTCCTGTGTGGGAAAGGTGCCAGCAGAAACAGAGGCTGCATCCAGGGAAAACAGATCAGCCTCGACAATTCGTTAGGTAAACTGGGTGCACAGGGTGCTGCATAAAGGCAGCAGCTCCTTCATCAAAACAGTGAATGATGTTCCAGTGGCTCAGCTGGTTATCACCTGGGGGGGTGGGGAGGGCAGCCCTGCCACACTCTGTGCCTCATGGCTTATTACACATTAGCAGTGTAATTGCTTGGAAAAGTCCACAGGTAGGTGTAACACACAGAGATCACTGGGGACAAACCAGCCCGTAAGAGTGGCAGAGAGATGGTGTAACTGCACAGTGCCTGAACACTTCTGCTGAACCAGTGAATGCACATGAGAAAGTCTACTGTCAACTGACAGCTACAGAAAGCATCAGAGCCTGAACTGTCCTTCACAGGCTACTCTGCTCACATGGCAGTCAGTGACTCTAACTCCACTGTACTCGCTAAGGCACGAGCAGCCTGTCTGGGCTCTTGGCAGGCTGAACATCTCTGGTGATCACTCACTCATGAGGCAGCGGAAAAACTCCTGCAGCCACAGAAGCCATAAATAGAAAATAGTGCTCCAGTGCCAGTTCTGCGAGTGGCTTCAGTTCCCTCTCCTTTATTCTCCCTCTCTCATCCCCTCACCAGCAGGGAGCTGACAGTTACCACAATCTTTTAGGAGTAGCCACTAGCAAGCCTAAAAGAGCCCTATATGCTCCACTCTATTCCTGACAGCCCTGTTTCAAGGGTGCTGCCCTTTGTCTCCACTACCCCAATCGACTAACACTCCATGACTTCAGAGGCGGCTCCACAAACACACAGCACTCGCTGAGGTGAAATCGGGAGGTTTCAGGTTGTGGTACCAGACAGAAGAAACTGCATTTCACTGAAAACAACATCCCTGTTTGGAGCAAGGGAAACAGCAGGTGGACGATACTGCAGTTTCACAAACCCAACAGGGTAGCACAGACCTGCACTGCCTCCATAAGAAATGGGATTCCCTCCACTTCCCTCCCTGTTTTGGCACAATAGGCACAGAGCAGAGCAGATCAAGGAACTACTGCTTGAGGTTTTCCTGTGAGAGGGATATTTTTAATCTGGAAGACTTTTCCAGTTCCATTCATCAAGCAGCAATACAAACCATTCCAGCAGGTTTCTGCTGGACATGCAGGTTTCTGCCAGCCACAGGAAGAAACAGCCTGACAAACAACAGGCAGGGCTTTTCTTCTCTTGCTACAGATTCAAACTCAGCCAAGCTCAGCAAAATAAAATTGCCTCTGATAGCCCCTCATCACCTGCGGGTACTGAGGTTGATTCATTTCAGGCAGTGCTGGAAAGGTATCTCCTTGTCCCTTCACTTCTTTGCAAGCACGTTCTGCAGGGCCCTGGCACAGAAAGGACTCTCAGCAACAAATGAATCACCTTAGGAGCGAGCCATCACCGTCTGGCAGTGGAGGAGAAACACTCGGGGATGCACTTGGCCTCCACACAGAGATCACCCAACCTGCCTCATGGCACTTCTAACCACTGAAATGCATTCACAGAACCGCGTCAGACAGGCCAGGCTGCTCATTCTAAACTTTATGAGCTCCACGGTGTGAAGAGGCAGGAAAATACACTGCAGGCTGCACCTCTGCGGGGCAGGAGTGACACCATGTGGCAATTCACTCTAACTGGAACACTGAGCTCCTAAGGTGTGTCAGGGTATTATTACCTGCTCTGTAATGCTGATGCTTCATAAGGAGGGGAAAAAAGGTCCAAGGTAGTGCAATTATCAGTCTGAAACTTCCAAATGCATTTGCAAGTGTTTTAGTGAGGTGACTGCTGTAGGCATCACCCTGATACCAGAGATGCTGCAACCCTTGTTCCCCCACTAAAACTTCACTCAGCCCCAAAAGGGTAAAAAATTATGGGAGGAGGTGAAACAGGAGCCAAATACCCCAAGGAGAGGTCATGTTTCAGTCCTAGCTTTTCCAAAACACATAAAAAGTTCACAGCAGACCAGAAACACCAGGGAAGCTGCTCACCAACACTCAGACTGTTTTCTGAAAACAACCCTCTTCCTCCAGGCTCTGCTGTGTTGAAGTATTGACACTGCAGCTAGACCTGGCAGCAGACACACTGTCGTTGTCTCCCCAAAACCCCAGTTTTTCTTCCATGCAGAAAGGAGTAAGTAAGAACCCAGGCCCAAAGAAATTTTCCTTCTGTGCAGAAAGGAGTAGGTAGCATCCAGCCCTGAGGTGGGCAAACCTGACACTGCATGACAGAGTTTATGAAATGTCTTTTGATATTACTGAAACAGAAATAATTTTCTTATGAAACATCTGCAAGCACCCCCGAGTTCACACTGCAGTATCTTACCCATGGTTATCCACTCCTCCACTAAACCTTCCCAGAAGACAGAACTCTGTGAGGAAAAGCCAGGATACGCCCTTTTTATTATTCCTATTAGACTCTTGACTTCTCTGGAGGCACATCAACACAAGCAGTATGATTTTGGCAGTGACAGCTTGTCAGAACCAGGTTCTACAGCATCACAGGAGGCCACTGCTGCTGCTAAAGGCCACCAGTGCAGTGAGGAATGAAGTCCAAACAGCACATGTGTAGGACAGCAGGACAGAACAGAAGCTTAACAGACCCAATAGTGGCTCCAAGTCTGCTGGGTGGGTGGGAATTAGCCTACTGTATGTTGAACAACAAACCAATAACCAACTTCTACTCCAATACCAAAGTGCAAGATCTTACCACGTCCCTTTCAAGGCTCCTGGTCCAGAACTTGTTGCCGTTGCCCCACTTCTGGAAACCTGACCCATTACATTTGTGTTCACTCACAGTGCTGCACACCCACACTAGAGCAGATCTGCACTCAGGGCACGGTTTAGGAGGCTGGTTAATGATGGAAAATAAACACAAAGGCTGGCAGTAACTTACTTCTCTTGTGGGGTAAATATATCGAAACAGCCATTTGCCAGCATTTGGTCCAGCATCGTCAGGAGTGGTACTGACACCCTGATGAAAGACAACAGCTGAACAATGTAAATGTACCTCCTGGCACACACACAACCCCACACCCACCATCTTTAGTTAGAAGCAAAGACAGAAACTTCCTATGTACCTATACACATGTAAATTACAACTCTGATTTACACTTAGGTTGCTTGGTAACTCCTGTGTTGGCTAAATCATCCTCATTGGCTGTGAGAGGGATGTTCCCATACAGCCAAAAGGAAGAAACCTCATGAAGTTTAAACTTGCAGGTCCTGAAAACACAATTAATAGTAATAGGAAACATTAATGTATTTTCTAGAGTATAAACAAAAGGTGTCAGAAGTTAAGCACCTTCTCACTACAGGTGATTACCTTTGCACTGACACACAAGCTCTCAGGAGGAATGACTGAGGTTTTTTATTTCAGCAACTGAGACAAAAATAGAAAAATAAAGAAACCTGAAGATTCTATTAATAGTTGTGGGGTTTTTTTTCCCCTAGAGAGTAATTTCGGTTTGACACATGTTTGATCACTGAAGCTTAAAGAAATTCATCTCATTGTGAAGGAGTCACCTTGAAAAAAGAGTCCTCACAAGAAAATGATACCTCAAGTATTTGTGAAAAAACCCTGCCCAAGCAAAAGGACACAGTGAGCAGCACCAATCCTGACTGCACCATTGGTGCTTGTCACATCATGTGTGACAGTAAACTACAGGGAATTCAAAACATTCTACCACAGCTCCTTTGCCAAGTGGGTTAATAACCAGATGTGACATACAGCTCACCCCACAGTTCTGCTGGTAAAGATAGAAAAGCAAAAGCAATGCGTTACCGATCATTGTGCAGGTTGTCCTCAAACACCTTCAGCAACGTCTCACAGAAGCTCTCCATCACACTGGGGTCATTCTGGATTTTCTTCATGTAGTCAAACAGGCTCTGAGCAGAGTATCTGAGCTATAACAGAAGGAAGCTCACATGAAGGTACAGGGAAGACACCAAAACACCAACCAGACAGAATTCTGTGCAGCTCTGGCTCTCCGAGGTGAGAATCTGCACCATGAAAGCTCTGCCCACAATATCCCAGTGTATAAATTCTGTAACCACACTTGACAGGAACAAGACTGCTCTACTTTCATTAATCCTTTTTCAAGGAAGGGGGTTTTCCCTTTTAAAGCTTTGCCACTGCAGGAAAAAACAACCACATTAAAGCTTCCTTATTTTCATTCTCTCAAAATAAACCATCCCCAAACCACTATGATTACCCTGCTTCATTTCAGAGGATAACAGTGCTATGGCCGCGAATGCTCAGGTGCACACCAGAGGTTCATGAGGTAGTATTTATTCAACAAGCCGATGTGACTGCAGAATTCAAGGCAGCCTCTCGGGCGCATGGTTCAAGCCACACAAACCAGCTGTAAACTCGGGTTAAACATAAAAAAAACCCAGAAATAATCATTCTTGGTTTAGCATCATAATGTTAATCAGCTAGGTTAGAGAGAGGCAGGAGAAGGTGGCAGGGCCCACATTTAAGGCTCAGCTAGAATCAGGCCTTTTGAGTCACACCAGCTGTGAACTATCACTGGATACAGCCATTGGTTCACAGCTCTCTGCTCCTGCTCCCAGCTCTCCACACCCCTGAGAAGCAGGGTAAGGCTGGGGCCTGTAATAGGCTGTGCGAACACTGCAGCTAACAGCCAGATTTTCAACCGCTGGGGGAGGCAGGGATGTGATTGCCAGGCTCATCTCTTAAAACACTAGGCACTTCCCTTCAGGATAAGAAGAAAAAGTTTACTTTTTTTGGTTAGAAGAAAACCTCTCATCAAGGATTAACATAATCATAAACATAATCACAGAATCCCAATGGTTTGGATTGGAAGGACCTTTAAAGCTCATTTAGTTCAACCTCCTTGCATTGCAGTGAGCAGGGACATCAGACATCCAGACCAATTCTAAGCAGAAGGAAGGTGACATCCTGATAATCCCAGTCTTAAAACACTTAGGGTTAAATAGGGAATTTGCTCTCCCATTTCTCTTGTCTTTTCACCTCACAGATCTCTCATCATTTTTTGAAGACAGCTTAAATGGCCAGAGCTTCTCCTGCAGGTTCCAGTGACTGAAGGCAAGAATGGGCACCGAAGAGCTCAGACAATACCAACTTCAGTGGAAGAAACTCCAACCTAACAGGGTAACATCGACACCTTAAATCCCCATTTTGTCCTCAGGTGAAGACTCCTTTTGAACCAGGTAACCAACAAGGACAGCATCTGAGCTCTAACCTTAACTGCTCACAAACTTTTGCAGAGAAGAGCCTGTCCAAATTCCTCCCTCCTCCATGCAGAACACACGATTTTCACTGTATGAGCTGTGTGACATTTACCTTTCCCTGGGGTTCCATGAGGACTGAGAAAGGAAATTAGGACATTAATGGGTTGGAACCAGGACAACGTTTTGGGTAAGAATTTAAGAGGATGCCTAGAAGTGACCTTGTTCTTGTTAAACACAGTTAATACAGGGCTTGCCAAGGCCTGACTCTCCCAGCGTTTAAGCCAGTAGTAGACACTCCAGCAAAAGACAACACATGGTAAGGCCAACAGTGCTCAAAGGGACTATTCATCTGACGAAAAAATTAAAGTCCTCAGGAAACCAAGGGAAAAGTACAAGTACAGCTACAGGAAGGGTGAAGGCAGGCATGGGCAGGTGTATGACCAAGTGACTGCACAAAACTTTATTAAGTGGTTTTCTAGTCAGCTTGTTGCGAGACTCGAGTACAAGACTTCTAAAAACAGTCTTGAGGCAACAAGTGGGACTGACATGGTCTAAAGAAAATTAGTTTAGGCATCCAGCTTGTAACAGAGCACTCAAGATCTCAGCTATCTGCCAGCTGTAAAGCTGCCCAAGCCTTCTGAGGGCTCTGATTGTTACCTGGTAGCACTCTGTTGGACAGATCTGATAGAAATGCCAGTAAAGCATGATGAAGAAAGAAGAGGCTGTACTGAAGATGCTCAGCAGACTGGCATACCCCAAAGAGTTATTCTGTTAGGGTATTCTCTCCTCTAACCAGCCTGCTCAGCCCCAGAGATCTTAACAACATTGATCCCTCTGCACCAAAGGCACGGGGGCAGCCTGGATGAAATCACACAGATGGGTTATTGCTAAGGACTCCTGTTCTCATAGAAGCATCTCACCAGAGCAAGACCTATGGACAGAGGGAGAACATGCCTGTAATGTGTGCAGAAGAAACCATGTTATGCCCAATAGCACCAGTTCAGGATCATTTCTAACCCTGACAAATTTACAGCACTGAGGTGGCAGCAGTCTGTTTTTCCAGTAACTAGAAAAAAACTTTAGATAATTTAAATTTTATGACAAGTGAAACCATGTCTCCCCTTGTTTCACTGGCAACACTCCTTTTAATAAATGAAATCTTTGGAGGCCAGTAATTCTAAGACTGGAGTGGTGGTAATTTTATGAGAGGTAGCAATATTGTAATTCCCACCATTTTGTTTCTTTAAAAAAATACTATAATTATTCTGAAGTCTATTTTCCTCAAGATTTGACAACCCAAAACACTGGATTTAAGGCCTGCTCCTTCAAAACAAACACAAAGCAATCTGCACACAGTTTGTCACAGGATCCAGATGTTGTACAACAGCATTGATGCTTGAAAACCTGGTTTAGTGGCCAGGGTGGAGTTGATGGTTAGACTTGATGATATTGGACGTCTCTTCAAATGTTAATGATCCTCTGGTTCTATGATAATCTACGAATGTCCCAACATTTCCAGCTGTAATCACTACAGGGCTGTGTGAAGCCCAACCAGGATGTGCAGTCACAACCATCACTGGCAAACAGTGAGTCCCTTTGAGGGACAGGAACACACAGATTGTAGCATGGATCTGGCACTCAGGTAACAACCACATCCATACGACACAGCCTGGCTTTCATTACAGCTGAGTGCTTTAACACGTGCATGAATTTGTCAGAGCATTTTGGAACTGGCCACTACACTTGTTGCAAGTGTTTGGCATCTCACTTTGTAATCCTGGCCCTGAACTGGGAGAAAACTTACAATCTGAAAAACAGGTTGATGCTTCTGTGCCTTTTTTTTTTTTTGTTTGTATGGTTTAATTTAAGAACTGGCAACAGTTTAAAATATAAGTTTCAGTCTTTATGGGGGAGAGGAATCACAGGACATTCTGTGCTTTCAACACAATTTGAAATGTAGTTCAACACTAATGATATTATATCAGAATTCTATCCTGACCCCTGCAAATGCAGGGTTTGTGGAGAAAGAAGCCCATTGTATAGTTCTGATGTCCACACACTGAGGGGATGTTTGATGCAGCCCTAAGAAATGTGCATCAGTGTGGGCCAGATATATAATTAGAAGATTCTTTTACACAGAGAAAGTGCCCTTTGAACCAGGGTGCTGTAGCAGAATGCCAAATCCCAAAGGGAATGACATCTTCTGTTTTTCCAGATTACTTCAAATGCTTGAGCTATAACTCTTTCAGCAACCATGTGGCCACCAAAGTGTTCTTGAGCTACCCCACACAGCTCATTTCAGAAAATCTCTTTAAACAGCAAAACAAAGAAGTATTGCTAAATATACTGCAGAGCAATTTTAACTATGGAAGAGTAGCCACTGACCACTGAGGCACAATGGAGCCTTTCTCCTACTAATTCCCCAAGATGACCTAAAGACAAACTGACATTTGAACCCAGATTATCTTGCAGCATATGAAAAGCTTCTAGCTCTCTTACTCACTCTAGCCACACGTGTATGTGCATATATATGTATTTTAAGCAAGAAAGGGAAGAAAGGAGAGAATGGAAGAATACATATTGGGATAATCCTTGTACCCAAGATCTAAAAAATCTGCTTCTTTCATACAGATTGAATGGAAACACTTCTTAAATTTTTCTATTCATGTTTTAAATCAGTCCCTGGATATTCAGAGATCACTTCAAGCTTTGATAGAAGAGTCTGAAACACAAGTCATGATAAGACACTTCCAACTTATATTTCACATTTTAAACATTGGCTGTAATCCCCCACAGCAGTGTAACTACTCTAACACTTTGAGCTTCCCCTGCACTTCTGCCACCCTCAAAAGAGAATTAGTTCATCTGTTTTCTGAATCCAAAGCCCCTGAGAATATTTTAACCAGAACAAGCCTGTAGCTTTAAACAAAAAAGTGCAGGGTCACAGAAAGTTGACATTTCAAAATGTTAGTTTAGAATCAGTACAGAAGGTTTTCCTTAAATCCACTAGCAGATGGCACCAAGGGAAGGGATGGTGAAGTGACTGAACTTTCAAAAGAAAAAAAAAAAGAAAAAAGTTATTGAAGTATTGACTGAGAATTTCCCTCTGACCCTGGTTAGCAGTCTGTTTCTCCACAACTTTCCTCCCATTTTATACTTACAGAAATAATTTTGGCTTTGGTGGAGCCTCCTATAATTAACTGTGTTTGACTAAAAACTGAAATTCATGTGCCTGTCTGCCATTAAAGAAATCTGTTTGGCATTACATTGTCTCTCTGATAATTACTGTCACAAACCAATAAGCATATGTTTGCAAAGCTTTAAGCTACATAATTAGTTGCTATTTTAGAAACACTAGAATTCTCAAAATTGGTTTAAATACACAAGACTGCATGAACACCAAATTGTCAGCCCCACAAACCCCAAAAGCATGGGTATATCTCCTGATCATAGGCACAGAACCCATGGCACCAGGCAAAACCCACAGTCAGGGCAGCCTGTGCTGAGGCTGAGAAGTGCCAGCCACAGGAGACGAGCTTGAAATTATTATGTCCCTCCTTCTGGGAGCCCAGCAGGAGCTGTTCTCTCCCTACAAAAACTGTTTCCTGACACTTAGCACTTTTCTACCAGCTTTATTAATTAAGAGACAGCAACCTTAATCAGAACCACTCTCATGCGCTGTTGGGGTGCTGACTCACGACCTCCTCCTCCTATGACAGGAACACTGCAGTCTGAAGATGGAAGTGCCAGTCCAGCACATTCTATTACGGCCCGGTATTTCTCTGTAGTGTTATAGTGAACCATGTCCTCACCCCAGTAGCTGTTCTCACCTATGTTATATCTTTGGCTACATGAAATAACAAAAGAGTTTGAAACCAAGGACTGTGAAACAAGCAACACAAGCTGTAACGTGAAGACAATAATTTTTGTTGGAAGAGATCTTCAAGTTCATCGAGTCCAACCATCCACCCAGCACTGCCAGGTCACCACTATACCATGTCCCTCAGCACCACTTCTACATGTCTTTTAAATCCCTCCAGGGATAGAGACTCCACCACTGACAGCCTGACAAGTCTCTTGAGGAAGAAATCTTTCCTAATGCCCAACATAAGCCTCCCTGGTGCAACTTGAGGCCGTTTCCTCTTGTCCTATCACTCATTACTTGGGAGAGGAGGCAGACCACCACTTCGCACCACATGAGCGGTAAGGTCTTGCCTAAGCTTTCTTTTCTCCAGGCTAAACAATCCCAGAAGGAGACAGTAAAATTATAATGAAGTCTGGAAGATGCTGGCAGCACAACAGCCTAGCAAAGCCAGCAATAATGAGGTTATTCATGCACACAAGAATGAAACAGATATTGCAAAGATGGAGGACAGACACTTAAATGATATTTCTTTGCAGTATAACTTCTGGCACCTTCCTGGCTCTTTTCTAGAAACTGTGTGTATGTATATATATAAATACATAAAATAACCTGAACAGACTGCTAACACACACTGACAACTAAGAGTTAGTGTCTCACCTCAGGTTATAAATGTAAAGAGGTATTCAGCTCATTTGAGAAGAACCATCACACTGCATTTAGCCACCACATTTAGAAGAGGCTCTTTCTCTGTTAACAACTCAGAAGGATGAACAAATAAACATAAGAGCTGACTGAGCCAACCAGCTCGAACTCTCAGGTTCAATCAGGACAGCAAATGAGAAACAAGGTGTCCTCACTCCTTGTTTATTGCCTGCTTAGTAAGTCCAAGAACACAACACTCTTCAAGCAGAAAAACATAAAGTCCATAAGGTTTGAAAGTTTGAACTGGCTTCTAAAAAATCTTGAATCTGAAATTTCGTGGAACTAACCCCTGGCACACTATCCGTTGTAAGTCTCAGCACTTCAGTCAATGAATTTATCACAGAATGTTAGGGATTAGAAGGAACCTTGAAGGATCATCCAGTCCAATCCTCCTGTCAGTGCAGGATCTCCTAGATCCAGTCACACAGGAACAGTCCAGGCAGCTTTTAAATATCTCCAGAGAAGGAGACTCCACAACCTCCCTGGGCTGCCCCTTCCAGTACTCTGTCACCCTCACCTTGAAGATGTTTCTTTTCATATTGATGTGGAACCTCCCTCTGACACCTGTTGTCCCCTGTCCTATCATTGGGTGCCACTGAGTAGAGCCTGGCTCCTTCCTCCTGACACTTGCCCTTTCCATGTTTATAAACATTAATGGGGTCACTCCTCAGTCTCCTTTTTTCCAATCTAAAGAGACCCAGCTCCTTCAGCCTTTCTTCACAAGGGAGATGATCCACTCCCTTCCTCAAGTCAGTGCACTCTTCTACGAAACAGGACCACTGCTTTTTTACCGTTGTCTCTGTTAATCCACCCACAGACACTGAGAGGCCCAAAAGCACGTAGTATTGGTACGTTGGCAAACTCAAAAGCTGGGTGATTCGAGGGAAGGCTTCTGATGCAGCATTCCAGTTTAGAGTTTCTTTCTCTGACCTGGAGAAAAAAAACCAAAAATAAATACCTGGAATGTGTACACTGTCTTTTGTCTCCACACATTCCTGTGACAGGTCCTCATCCTCAAAGCAGCACACCAGCTAAGTCTCTAAATTACCTAAAAATCAAACTAATAATCAGGTTTTATGCATATGGGGAAAATACAAATAAAAACTTGAGCCACTCCCAGCAAGACGAAGCAATCTTCAAGTCCATGTTCCAGTACACTTAAGAATTTTGAACCACAATTTCTTTTTCAGAGACACTTTCCTCTACACCAGGAAAACAAGATCCCTTTCTAGCATTCCACTCTGGGTTCTTTCCCACCAATAGCTAGTTGGCAACTGGTACCATGGCAGAGTGAGCCCAGGCAAGGCTGGCACAATCAGAGCCCCCACAGGCTCAAAGCCACAACACTCCAAGTTCCACGAGGTTGAGATTCTGCTGAACAAGCAGAAAGGGGACACAAAGTTCCTTATCTCAACCAGGTATAGTAATCCCCATGCAGGAATGAGATGCTTTCATTCTGGCTTTAACTCAAAATTCCATCTCGGAAAACTACAGGAACTAGAGCTTGGTTAAAATAATGCAATTCATTAGATATTATCAGTATGATCAGTCAGTGTTTTCCAGTTGGGGAAGAAAAATTCATGGGCATGCCAATAAATTCCAGTTCTCTTATAATGAGGAGAAAATGAGATTATAAACCAGACAACTTCTATAAACCAGACAGTTCATAAACAGCAGGGTTACCAAAACACAGCTCCTAGCAGCTCTGTTTTACCAAAGGTCTCCCATCTACTACTGACATGATCTCTCACCAATCACCAAGAAACTGTCTGATGGCTTCAGAAACTATTCGGGCTGATCCAGAGAAAGATGCACACAGCGTGATCATGGAAGACCTATCTCCTTCCTCCACTGTGGTTTTAACAGGAACTCAGTAGAATTTCTTCAAAAACGTTTTATATGTCTACTGGACACTTCAATGAAATTCTAACGGCACCAGATGTTCCACCACACACAGGCTAGGCATTTGGGCACAAAACTTACATCAGGTTGCTTGTGTTAGGTGTAACCATGTGCACGTACCTTGCACACTCACTGGGTTAGGATATATTTTTCCATATATTACCTTGGAAATATCTTCTCTAGCTCTTCTCGATGAGGTATGTGTGGAACTGGAGGCTGATCAAAATGTAAGAGAGTAAGGAACACTGATCCAGCATGAGCTCGAAATTTATCTATTTTTTCAGCAGACTGTTGTGCCAGCCAGCACATAATCTGTTTGCAGCTATAAAGAAGAAAACAATTAATTTTGCCATTTAATCAGTGGAATGTATGTTTAAATCGTTTCAACAGTATAAAAAATACCCTGCTATGAAAGTATTCTGATTTAACTCTTTGTAAAGAACATGGTAACAGAATCTTTAAAAAGTATTATCTTGCATAGCTAAATCAAAAAATTTTTACATCAAAATATTGACCAAAAAATATTGCTGTCATTACTAAACAATACTTCATCTTTACATATCACCTCTCATCCTAAAGGATATGAAGTGCTTTATGGTTTGTATGAACAGCTACATTTCATTTTCCCAAGGCAAGAACCTTGGGAAAACCACATTTCCAGGTAGAAAACTGCACAAGTAGCAGAGGACAAGGTCCATCACAAATATATATCCCAAACTCACTACTTCTTCAGTTTGGGTAGTCTTTAATAATACTCTATTCTGTCTGCATGGCTAAACTCTGAGCTATAAGGTTCTACAAGGGCCTTTATGCCTTCAGAAAGAACAACTAATGACAGAAAAACCAGCTCAAACAGGTGCTGGTTGAGAATTAAGGAATTGAAAATGAGCAGTTCAGTGTAAATCATCTGTATTTCCCTACTAGTCATTGTGCAAAGACATAAATGAATACAAGCTCATGTCCACGTTATCACATTCCACGTTACTGTTGCAGTGCTGTGGGTAAGAGAGCAGGTTTGCTTTCCATTGAAGTGAACAATCCTGGCAAGCTCCACAAAGGTGGCAAGTACAGACTGATCCCACAAAAGCACTGTGGGTCACAGGTGGAACTGTCACAGAGTTTCTCTCAGTACAGTTAGTCTTTCTGAAAAGCCAGTGCAATATTCTCAGCATCTGCACAGGTGTAAGCTTAATACACTGTCAAAAGTTCTGTCCCACTCAGAAAAGGAGTAAGTACACAACGTATCAGAGATGCTTCCAGAATGCAGTGACAAGAGGTTAAGACACAGAAAGAACACAATTAACATACATGTTGGCATTAATTAACTCCGCTTCCTTCTGAACCAGCAGAAGCGTCACTTGCATTAAACTTGTCATAGCAGCTTCGCGTACCCTGTGTAAACAGAGAAACATTAGAGCAGTTACAGCAGTAATTGTTTAAATAAATACATCATCAGTTAGACGCTGGCAAAAATACAAACGAATGAAGCACTGACCACTGAGAGCAGCCAACAGAGTTTTGGAGGAGTACAGCTCACCCCATGCCCCATTCTGTGAAGTCCATGTTGCACTGAGAGTACAACAGACATCCTTGTTTCCCTGCTTCTCCATCTTATTTCTATTCCAGACAGATGGTCTAGGTTTATTCTTTATTTTAAAGAAAGTCACATTTCGGGGAGGTACCAGAAGGCCGGAAACTTACCAATGTCACATCTGTCTACAAGAAAGGCAGAATGGAGGATCCAGGGAACTCTAGGTCTGTCAGTCTGACCTCGGTACCAGGGAACATTATGGAACTGTTCATCGTGGGGGTGATTACATAGCAAATGCAAGACAACAGGGGGATCAGGCCCAGACAACATGGGTTCATGAAAGGCAAATCCTGTTTCACTAACCTGATCTCCTTCTATGATCAGTTGTCCCATCTAGTGGGGATCAAGGAAGAGTGGGGGATGCTGTCTACCTGGACTTCATTCAGGCATGTGATACCATTTCCCACAGCATTCATCTGGAGAAGCTGGCGGCTCACAACTCAGACAGGTAGACTCTGCTGTGTTAAAAACTTGCTGGTTGGCCAAGCCCAGAGAGTTGTGGTGAATGGGGTTAAATCCAGTTGGTGACTGGCCACAGGCAGAGTCCCTCAGGGCTCAGCTTTGGGACCAGTCCTGTTTAACATCCTTATGAATGATATGATGAGGGGATTGAATGCACCCTCAGTAAATTTGCAGATACCACAAAATTAAGCATGAATGTTGATCTGTTGGAGGTTAGGGAAGCACTGCAGAGGGATTTGGACAGGCTGGAGCAATGGGCTGAGGTTTAACAAAGCCAAGTGCCAGGTCATGCACTTCGGTCACAACAACCTACAGGCTGGGGGAAGAGTGGCTGGAAGGCTGCCTGGCAGAAAAGGACCTAGGGGTGTTGGTTGATAGCTGGCTGAACAGGAGCCAGCAGTGTGGGCCAAGAAGACCAACAGCAATGTGGCCTGGATCGGGAACAGTGTCACCAGCAGGAGTAGGGAGGCAATGGTGCCCCTGTACTCTGCATTTATGAGACCACACCTTGAGTACTGTGTTCAGGTTTGGGCACCATAATATAAGAAGGACGCTGAGGTGCTGGAGTGGGACCAGAGAAGGGCAACAAGGCTAGGGAGAGGTCTGGAAAACAGGCCCTATGAGGAACAGCAGAGGGAACTGGGGTTATTTTGTTAATCTAGAGAAGAAGAGACTGAAAGGAAACCTTATTGTTCTTTACAACTGCCTAAAAGGAGGTTGTAGCGAGGCTGGTGCTGGTCCCTTCTCCCAAATTACTAATGATAGGACAAGGGAAAATGACCTCAAGTTGCATCAGAGGAGGTTCAGATAGAATGTTAGGAAGAAGTTGTTCCTGAGAGGGTAGTTGGGCACTGGAACAGGCTGTCCAGGGAGGTGGTGCAGTCACCATTCCTGGAGGTGTTTAAAAAGCAAGTAGATAGAGCACTTAAGGCCATGGTCTAGGGGATAGGAGGATGTTGGGATGAGAGATGGACTTGATGCTGGAGGTCCCTTCTATGATTCTATGAACATTTAGCAAGCAAGTACATGTATTTTAATCTAAGTGGTTTATCGGCTTCAAACCATTTTCTAAAAAGGCCAACCCACACTATGACATTAAGATATCTAAGCATTGTGTCACACTCTTCTGTGTTTTCAAGCCTAATATTGCCAATATTAAAAAAACATGTGACTCAGAACAGCTCCATTCTCTATTTATGATTAAAAATTAAGACAGCTAAAGAAACAAAATTAGCGTAAGAGCACCTTCTCTACATGAAAAAAAATTTTACACCTTCAAAATGTCTAAGGATCTATATAAAACCAAAACATTCAAAGAATGCAATTTCTATAAAAATATAAATCAATACACTTATTTTAAGCCTCACACATTGTCAATACATGAGCTGTTACAAGTGGTATCTTAGGACACGGGCAACACAGTGGTTCAGCTGGTTTCATGATCCAGAAGACCAAGCAGAACACATTCACTGCATGAATCACTCATGACAATGCCATGCTTTCACAGCAATATTTATTTTTAACTGAATTATTTGCAAAGGTAAACCTGCACACTGTGAAAATAAATACTCCTGTTTCAAATTTCCAAACCAAGCTGAAAATAGTTGCCTGTACAATTGAAAACCACGTGGAACATTTGTTGTTGTTGTAAAAAAGGTAAATGACATAATTTTTCCTAAGTAGCTTAATACAAGGTTGGCAGACTTTCACCAAAGCATGTTTTTGTACCTTTTCATACAGTATCTGACTACTAGATGGTCTGATACACCACCTGTGGACAGATTAGACAAGTCCCAGCAAACAATGTGTCAAAAGAAACATAAAGTTTGCATACGGAGAGTAAAGTTGGTTAAACTTTCCCACGATTCCATTAAAGACAGACAAAAACCATCAACCAAAGAAAAAGAAACAGCAGTTATCCCCATATCTTTCCATCTTAGTCAATGGTTTAGAACAAACAGAACAAGAAAACATGCAGATCTGAGAGGCCACAACAGTGTTCAGCAGCTAGCATTTTGCTATGAGAAAGGATTCCCCTTCCCTTTACATGTTTCTTAACTCAATTTTGTCGAGCACTGCCAAAGAAGCTTGAAAAGAATCTGGTGGTCAGGGCACATCTGAATTTTAATGGGTGTCAGGTATTTAATTTCCTCAGGATTTCTTTGAAACTCTCCACTTCGAGAGTTATGTTTAGGTTTTAAATTAAGACGCAGACAGAAAGATAAACAATAGGTGTGGGGATGTGGAGTGAGAGCTGTCAGATGTGGAAGTTTACTTGAACATCTAATTACACTTACCCAGGCCCTTATCTGCCTCAGTTATCTTACCTCATTTTGAAAGCAAGAAAGCTTTGTGCCTCTTTCCTGACTCCCCACCTCACATAGTTTTTCTTGCCTTTTCTTTCAGCTGCACCTGCCACCCTCTTGTGTTATAACATTGCCTGAGCAAGAGATGCATTCACCTCCCTCTTGTTTGTTTGGCAGCTGAGGAAGGAAAGCAAAATTCCTTTACTCCTTCCACAAGCAGCATGCTTGTTTCCTCTTCTGAAAGGTCAACCAACTCTTCTCTGATTTCTCATCTTATGTTGTTATTTCCCTTGTCACAGGATAATTTTACTAACCGAGGTCTGATGAGATGGGTGTCATAAAACAAGAAAACAAAGCACACAAATACTAACACAGGCTGACAGAAGCAGTCTGGGTTATTTTCCCTGTGCACTTTTCCAAAACAGCTGTAAATACTGCAGTGAAGCAGCCTAAAGGAAGATGGCTACATAATTAATGTGCCCACTACTAACACAGCACAAAATATGCTTCTGCTTTGTGCTGCAGAGCTTACACTTCACCTTGTGTTCAAAGACAGTTTAGTTAAAAATAACCACAGCAAGTCATGCAGGAACTGATTAGATCTCAGCGCTTACTACCAACCCAGCAGAGCAATGACAGCAGTATGAAGTACCCCACAAATGGTGGCAATGAAAAGCTCTTGTATGGAACACGCTGCAATTTTGTGCACAACCACAACTTTTCTTCCTACACAAGCCCTGCCCCTGTCCTCAAACTATCTAATACACAATCCTGAAAGAGGAGGTGCTACTGTAATTACCTTCATTTCTTTTTATAAAGCAAACCTGGGGCTACCAAATAAAATGACAACACTGAAGTCAAAAGGACAGAATTCTAAACCAGACATAACCAGAAATCTGATTCTCTATACGCGTCCCCAAACTCACACAAAGTGAACTTGGCATCGCACGTTCTACCACATTTGCACAGGCATCAGCAGTCTACGCTTGCCTGAGGAGGATGAATATAGGCAGTGCTCCTGAACTGGGCTTCTCTGCTTGAAGCAGGAGAGGGAGTGACTGAGACTTCTGACACAGAAAGGAGCATGACAAGCAAGAAGGACACCTGCCCCTGCAAGGCATCAATTACCATCTCAGGTCACAACCATCATATATGAGCTCTGCTGAGTTTCACTTGCCACAACACCCCTAGACTGGAGGCTTTCCTTTCAGTAGTGCTCTGTCCTTCCTCATTTTTTCAGTCTCAGCTTTCAGTTACAATATGGTACGTGTCACTCAAATAAATTAAAAGGAAATGGTCATACAGTACTGTTGAAAACACCCTTCAAAGAAGAGGATAGTGACTGGAAAACTGTCTACAACAGTTATTTCATATGAACACTCTGGAAGTATTTGAAATTGAAATCAACACCAAAGCCCTTTGTGCGACTTCAGCACTATAAAACAGCAGCTTCTTTAGTAAACTGGGAAAGTAAGGAAATCTTTTCAACCAACAAGTTATTTCACATAATTAATTTTAAGGCAACCCCTCTTCCTGCCTGGAATGTGATAAAAGCACAGCCAGATCCTACACCTGAACAACCACCAGGTTAAGCTGAAACACTGTACATGCATCTGTATCCTGAGATGCTTCATAGTGCAGACTGGGCATATCTGTGCTCAGACACAGAGATGTACCCTGACAACACAGCCTGTGTACTCAGTATTAATTTGATCACCAAGGTTGATATTTCACAAGGTTTTCTAACCTTTGAATTGTACAGGATAGAGTGAATAACATGAGATCATCTGTGCTGCTCTAACACATTCAAAGACCGCAGGAACTTCCAGTCAGTAAGTGATGTTACATTTCCAGTTACAATGTCTTTAGAAATGAAACAGAAACCCAAGGAAGGACATGATAAATCATCTTTATCTATTAGGGGACCTATGAAGACTGAAGAATGTCATACACACTACAGAATTAAACTTACACCTATCCTATGGACTTCGTATTAGTAGATAGTTTCCTACAAAACATTATTTGATTCTTGCAATCTCAGAGCTAAAATGACTGAAACCCTGAGCTTCTAAGAGAATATGGAACATCACAGCACAAGTGATAAAGCTTTTATCCACCTCACCAAAAATGTGTCACTTGCATATTATGCAACTGCTCCCTCTCCTGGAAAACAATCCCCACAACACAAACATGCAATAGGAGAGAGTTTACCATGCAGGACCAAACGTGTTGCTTCAAAGAAACAGAAGGAATGATTTACATCTTGGTACTTTTTACAACTAAATACATTCCTGATATTCACTTTAAGAAAATTATTCATCCTTAAAAACAGAATAAGGTTGAACTTTAGTTTAACACACCCCAGTCCCCACCTTTCTAAGTTCTAATGCAAGGGACAAATTCTTGTCACTTTTTCCTTCCTATCTACACTTAAATCTCTAAAAGTCTGGAACTAGCTATTTCTAAGATTAGTTTTTAATTAGGTATCAAAGATGACAGCTAAGTTTGAAAGGCATCTTACCATCCTCCAACATCTCCTCGGCTGTCCGTGGTATAGTCAGTCACCCCACTAAGCAGCGTAGCATAGATCTCAGTAACGTTCTCTTTGCAGACATATTCTTCTCTGGATCCTTCTCCCTTTACACCTACTGTCTGGCAAACCCTTGAAAAAGAGAAAAGGAGAAGCACTGACATTACAGCTTTGTTCTTCTGCTTAACAAAATTTACCAGACAAACAATATCCTAAGCACAAATGTTACAGAGCATCTGCTACACATGCGGAATATTTCTGAGCCTACTGTGCTCTATGTGACCAGAAGATTTCTAATCAGTGTTTGTGTTTAGAGGAACATTGCAAGGCTACAACCTCACCAGATAAGCTAATATAGTTTATGTTTGCAATACCACAAAAAGGAACGTGCTTTAAGTACCTGTCAGTTCTGAAGTCTCCTCAAAGTGAAGTAAACAAGAAAAGCAAAAGACTAAGACAATGTGCATTGAATTTTATACTGAACTTCTTCACATTGAAGGCACTTTGACTGTTGAAAAACATATATGGCACAATGCTATTTATGCTAACCTGCTCCATGACATGCCACACAGAAAATATTCCTCTAGAGAAAAATACTATTTCTTTAGACCAATTCAAATTTCTTATTAAGAAAAGTGGAAAAACCAGATGTTCCTCATCTTCATTACAGCTCATCAATTGCAGTCCATGAGGAATCACAGAATCAATATGGATCAAAAGGGACCTTGAAAGATCATCTACTCCAGTCACCCTGCCACAGGAGGATCACCCAGACCAAGTCGCACAGGAACATGTCCAGGCGGGTCTTGAACTTCTCCAGTGAAGAAGACTCCACAACCCCTTGGGCAGCCTGTTCCAATGCTCCGGTACCCTCCCTGGGAAGAAGTTTCTTCTGATATTTATACGGAACCTCCTATGTTCCAACTTACACCCACTGCCCCTTGTCCTATCACCAGATGACCTTGAGAAGAGCCCGGCTCCATTCTCCTGACACCCACCCCTCACATATTTATAGACAATAATGAGGTCACCCCTCAGCCTCCTCCAAGCTAAAGAGACCCAGCTCCCTCAGCCTTTCCTCATAAGGGAACTGTTCTACTTCCTTCATCATCTTCATTGCTCTACACTGGACACCCTCCAACAGCTCTGTGTCCTTCTTGAACTGAGGGGCCCAGAATTGGACACAATACTTCAGATGTGGTCTGACTGCTGCAGAGTAGAGGGGGAAAAGAGCCACAAGAACACATTGCTGGCTCGTAAGGCAACCTTTAAAATATACTGTAGTCAGTTGTCAAACTGACTACATCACACCACCAGGTTCTCCATCCTCAGATGCATGAAAGTGCTCTAAATCAAAAATATATTCAGTAACAGAGAAGCATACAGTTGCACTCAAACTCTGTAGTCACTGTAGGGTAACTGATCTCAAGAATGATCCTACAAGCTGACAACAGAAAGTGGAATGAAAGGGAACAGGTTCCCAGAAAGAATTAAGACAAAAATGAAGACAACAAACATACTTTGCAATTGCTATTAGGGCATCTCTCCTGGATGCTGCAAAGCTCACATCTGCAGGGGAAATCAAGGTCACTTTTTTCAAACCTTCCAAAACCTGAAAAAATACAAAAATGGAATGTTTAAATCCAATGCCTTATTCATGATAAATGTCAGTTCTGAAACAGAGCTCAACCACGCAGGAGAGAACCAAGCAGCCAGCAGCGGTTGGTTTCTCAGCAGGACCTGACAGCACGCTGCACTTTTCCCTTCTGACAAATGTTCCATAGCAAAAGGATAATTCAATCATCTGGCTTTTCCATTAACAGTACTATAGCAGGACCAAACTTTAATTATCAGATTCCATGGCAAGCTAAACTCGTGATGATTTTCTGGAGTTACTGTACGTTAAAATCCAAAGCCCTTCCACAAAGACCTTTAATTATGATCGTTATTATTTATTTGATTACGATCATAGGTTTCATTCAAAATACTATGTGCCCTCTTCTCATTAAAATGACCACAGTTGCTCACCTGTTGGAGCCTGCCCTTTAGCAGAAACCTTGGAAGGGCCCCAAGAGCTCGAGAAAAGCCACAACGAATCATTTCCTCTGTGTTTTGTAGTTCTGAAACGTACTGTGTCACCAGCTCATCTAGAAAAAATACAATTACAGACTGAAAAGCTACTACCACAACATCATTATGTAAGTGGCTAACAACAGTGAGGAAAAGATCCCCCAAACGGAGCCCCTAGAACATTTTGTAATTTATTAAAATAAAACACAGACTTCCTTTAATTTCCTACAGAAAAAAAAATACTAAAGTATTAAGATGTTCCCTGTTGCAGGAATGAATTTTTATTTTCTAAAGATGAAGTCCAGATTTGCAGACAGACTAATGACAGTCATTCAGAGTGAGAAAAGACAGAAGCTCTTAATTATAAAATGACAAAACAGGGACGATGGCTCTACAGTTAGCAGCACAGTCAAAAGGCACAAGAATAAACTCAACTGGGCATGGAAAAAGGAGAATCAACAATAAAATGAACTGAGAAGAATGATAGGGATGAATGAAAAATAAATCAAAAAGCCAGGAGTCCTTCAGGAATCTGTACATGCTGCTCCGTAGTCTTTACCATAGACTGAACAGACAATACTTCCTTCAGCAGCCTTTTCAGCTACTGTATTAAATTGTTCTGTAAAACACAGATAAAAACAAGGTACCCCAGAAAAGCTTCTAAGGACAGGTGCAGTGACCACAGGTCTGATTGAAAAAGGAGGAAGGTGGTCTTGTTGATCACCACTGAATCTGCACTTTTCAACCCTCAGAGACAAAGAATTCCAGACCGTAGGCAAGTTACATAATTGTGCCATTGCTTACTGTCATCTCAGATTTGAATGATTGAGCAATATTTGCTAGAGGAAGAAAGAATCCTTACCGTAAGAAACTACACATTAATCATAACTCATGGCTGACTTTTATTTTTTTTGTAAATCCCTATGCAACCAGCAGGCCCTAACTAGTTCCTCACAGCAGGGAGCTGGGTCCCTGTTCAGAGGTTGGCAATACCTTTGTGGGAGCACAGCTCTTATTTAAAAATTTCCAAACCACTACGGTGTCAGAGTCTGGAGGCCATGGGAAGCTGCAATGCTGCTTAGACAGCAGGAAGATCTTAGAGAGCAGGACTATGACAGTCTTCCCTTTGACTGATGTAAATAGAAGACTGCCATTTTAGTCAAATGGCATAAAACTAAGACATGACAACTAGCAAATGAGCAGCTCTTTACTTACAGCTACTTAGTAATTATGCCAGCAAGGGTAAAATGCAAATGCTAATATTCTTCTAAGAATTCAGTTTCATGAAACAACATAGCCTGTGAAGTGTCCACACTAGCCAGGACACCACCCTCAAAGAATACTGAAAGAGAAGTCATTAAAACCAAACCAGAATGCATTAAGACACAAGATGTAAAACAAAGAAAAGGTGAAAACAGAGACAAAAGTAATTCTGTAAAACTGTAATCTCACAGGGACAGATGCAGAATGCTGAATCACTAGTTGGTGTTTTCATCATAACCTGTCAAGCCACAGTCAAACACTGGTTTAAATTTTACCAAAAGCTGTTTTCCTAATCCCCTTAATCATGTTTAGACCTGCTTTAGCCAACATATCTAAGGCACCTGCACTGGTTCTGACTGCCTTCTGCACTGAAGACACATATATCAGACATTATGGGGAAGGTTTTCAGTAGTGGATTTAAACCTCATAACATGTAGAATTTATGGTAATGAAATGCAGTGCTTTCACTGACATGAAAAGATATCTACATGCACTTCCATAATAGCACTTCTGTCACCATGTGTAAAAGTCTTCAGAGAAGTGAAAGGCCGAGTAAAAACATAAAATCAAGATAGAGCTGACAAGAAATTTTCATAGTTTTAGGTTGGAAAAGACGTTTAAGGTAACAGAGTCTAACAATTTTGGACCTTCTTCTGTTCTAACTCACAAGTCTATTACCTAAGTCGTTCACAAAGTCTGATGAGAAGTTTTGCCTGCATCTACAAATTGACTCAAATTATGTCTCTAGACCATCATGGCTGGATCACCATGGTTCCTCCAAGGACAAGGCAGATAAAAAGGTTCCCTAGTGTGAGGAAAGTCTCATTAAACTTCACAGGTAGCTAGAAGAGTCCAGTATCTGAACAGCTGCAGCCACCTACTGCCTATTCTTCCAGTACATCCTCTTTCTCTTTTGATTTTGATATCTGGCTGAGTTTTCTGGCCTGCTTTTACTTTTTTGAAACATCACCCTTACAGATTTGTGACCTATTCACTTTGCCACACATTTCTAGTTTGCTTTCTTTGATTCCTGCCAAGAGAGTTTTGCTTTTACAAAATGCTACCCTTTCTTGAGGTTTTTTGGGTTTTTTTAAGCTGTCTCAGTACCTCAGATGTGAACTTTGCAGCACAGGGGAACCAATACAGGCTGCTTTTATATTTCAGCCATAACTTCTTGGGGCATGGACTGCATGTTACTATATATGTGATAGGAATCAGGTTTCTTCTGGGAGCTACCATAACAGAAAAAGATATGAGGTATTCTGATAGCTGAATGAGGAATGAGTTATAAATGGCAAAACACACAAAAACAGGCAACTGTCAAGCAAATGTAATGTCACTGACACCATTAGGAAAACAAGAACTGTCGTTACTTTTAAAATATCTCTCTATACAATCGAGCAGCCTGACTCTGATGGCCATGATATGATTTGACACTTGAAACAACGAAAGGGTGAAAGATGCTGACTCATACAGCCCTTACAAAAGCTGCTTACTGCTGATCCAAATCCAAACAGGTGAGGTTTTACATGTACATTTAAAAGAAGTCTGGGTATCCTTTTTATCCTTCTTGTATCCCTAACCAATTCTTCTTCAAGTCAGTCACAATCCCTGTTTATCAAAATACAATGTGAAAATATTTCATTAAATATAAGAATGTGCCTCACATTCTTTGCTGCTTAGATTTACATGATGGAATAAAACCCCAATCTCTTTTCCCTCAGACTCATAAGGTACCTTGTATTCACCTCCAGTCTAAACCAAGATAAACCCATGAGACACTGCCTAGTCTTCCAGCTGATTTTACCATTCTTTCCTGAAGCATTTTATGGTCTCTTAAATTTGTGATGCTCCTCCCCATTCTATCCAATACCTCCAAAGTGCAAGGTAGGTCTGCCTCTACTGTGAACATGAATCATTACCCTGCAGAGCTGGATCGGCTTCTCCCTTTTCATTGATATAATACTCATTACACAGTGCAGCCAGCGCAGACACTGCAGACTCCTGTAACAAAGGCAAAACCATGAAGTCAGTGCATTTGCTAAGGTCATACTTTGTAACTGTGCTCAGAATTAAAAGGGTAAGGAAAAAAGATACTATATTTCTCATTTTTTGTATTAGAAAAGAAAACAACCAACAATTTATTTTTATTCCTTCACAATAACAGTCCAAAAACAGTTGAACAGGAAACCTACGGAAGAAATAGCAGATTTTGCTCTTATTGCTTTAGAAGTACCATTCAGCTAAACTAATATTTAAGACATTGCTTTGGAAAGATTCAACTCTACTTTCAGTTCAGCTGAAGAATTCAGGGATGACACAGAGTATTACAAAATACAGAAATCCTTATTTCATCTTCAATGTATCAGTCCCACGCTGATAATGAACTGCATTTCCCCAGAAAACTACAGAAACACAGAACAACCCTCATGGATTGAAGGTTCTAAACCAAAGGCTAAAATCTGCAGTGATCCCCAGGCTCCAGAGTGGTTCAGCCATTGATCAAGACCACAAAACTCATATAGCTGCTGTTTCAAAAAGGATGCAACAAGTTCTCTTATAAAATTTACAGTGTACTTACACTTCTCAGCTAATAATAAAACCAAAATGATAATAAATTGGAGAGCATATAAAACCATGCACTGCTTACTCTATATTAATAGCAGCAATACTTATTAATACTTATGTTCCCCAGGTACAAGAAATCTCAAATAATCCAGGAATCCTGTACAGCCTATTTATTCTGCCCTCAGAGACACCTCAGATTTGCTCTCTGTGCAAAATCACGGACTTGAAAGAGCACCAGTATTCATCTAATGATATTCTATGGCAGACATTATAGTAGCAAAATACATAGAACTATCTAATTGCAGAGTAGTTTAGGTCAGGTGGAACCTTCAAAGCTCAGCTAGTCCAATCCCCTGCAGTGAGCAAGTACATCTTCAACTAGAGCAGGTTGCTCAGAAACTTCACTTGCTAAAGAGAATGGTTTTCAGCTTACATGTATGAAGTACACTGGAGGAACAAAATGCCGTTCAGAAAAATAAATTATTTTTTACTGTCTTAAACATCACACTGAAAATTATTGCTGTCTAAAATTTATACAGAAATCAAGTGCAATTGACATTAATGAATGTTAAACCAAACCACTATAAATCGTCTATGAAGTCTGTAATTAATACTTCTAAGCTTGGTCTCTAAGTTCCACTTGCAAGAATAAATAGCTAATTAGAAAAGAATAGTCGAAGAATTTAAATTTCATTTTTTAATTTTTTTCAGTGATTTGGATACAGAGATAAGAGATGAGCTACCTGATACTTGCATTGGCTTTTTGTCTTCCTTTGAAAAACCTAAGAAAATTAACACAAGGTGCTCTATTCAAATTGTCTCTGTGATGGCTATAAGCTCTAACAGGGCAGGAAAAAAACCTGTCTTTTTAATTCAGTAGAGCCTCTAAGATCACAAGATCTCATGGTATTACCTGAGAGAATTAAGGCATGTAACTGGAGGCGTTAAGGTCATGGACATAAATTAGCATGAAAATCTATCCATAACTGGACTTAAAATTCAGAATTAGAGTAGCTTGAGACACAGTACAAGGACTTGAAACAGTGTTAGATGGAAAATTTAATCGTGTTGTCCTGAGTAACTGTGGTTGATCACACACCAGTGTTCTCGCGGTTAACAAACAATCCTCAGTACAGCAGGCCTGAGGACACTGTCAAGAGACTTTCTTTAATTCTCACTAAGGTTCTCTCCAAGTACCAGAATCAACCTCTCACACATATCCCAGGTTCACCAAAACAGATGAAAAGCATCTTATCAGTGTAACTGCAGAGCTGGCAGGAGTTTCAAGAATCCACCAGCAACTACTCACAGCCAACCCCTGTCCAAGCCAGCTCCTCCAAACTGCCCAAATATACACACAGAGCAACCTTTACCACAGCTGTTTCAGTACAAATCTAAGCCACCCATTTAAAAAGTCGTTTTAAAAGAAGCTTTCTTACTAATCTAAGAAAGTAACATCCAAGAAACAATCAGATTCCATAGAAAATAATTCATCAATGAAAGCAAAAATGTTCCTATTCTGTATTCAATGGAACCACACAGACAAAGAACTGTTGTACCTTTATATGCTGTTGTGCACCACTGGAAACAAGAGGGAGACTTCGCAGACTGTCATTTATTAACCATTGCCAGCCACCTAAATAATCAGGAACATAACTGGTATCAATTTTGTCTTCCTTTCTGAACCTCAACATTCTGCTTTATTTTTAACACAGACCAGTGATGTCACAAGCTAGCGTGTTTGCTTGGTTTTCCAAAATAAACAAGCTTCTGTTTCTCAACCAATATAGCCTGGTAAACTAACATAGTTCACCAAGTTCACAGTACAAACACTGTGTCTGGTCATCCTGAAAACCTGACAGGATCAAAACATACTAGTAAACAGCTACAAAATCAACCTTAAAGTCACAACACTTCCTGTGGCACAATTTCTGTATCTGTTTGGTTTTATAATTCATGCAATTTTGCTAATCCTGATAATTCCTTAATGCTAATGAATAACTATTTAGACAATGGAAGGTTATTTACAATATAACATACCAATGACGGGATCTCCTCTAAATGGCATTTTAGATAGCGACAACTTCTCAATTAAAGTGCAGACTGTAAGAAAATACATTTGATAAATAATAAAAAAAAAAGAAATACGAGTTTTGGAAACACAAGTCACATTCAAATTTTAACTATAAGAAAATGTGAAAATAATTACACTTGTGATTCTTACATGCAATAGAAAACTACTGTGCAGTAATATTCTCTGACATGCAGATCCACGGCTGGTTATATGCATTAGCCACATTTCTGTTTCAGTACAAGCCTGTACATGGCTATGTAGTACCATTGAGACAGAGTAAACCAACCTGGACAAGAACACCAGAGCCACTAATAAACTAATCAAATATATGTGTAAGCTTTTCCTCATGTTTCTTAGCATTTTTTGGACCTTCAAGGAGTGGCTTCTGTTAACTGCATAGAGCCAGGAGCTGTAAAACTGAATGCAGCTTTCCTTTGATACTCAGAATAAAAGAATATGGCATTTTAATAATTGACTCCCTGCTATTTTAAATGTCTAAAACCAAATGAGCTCTAAGCTTGTAACACCACTTTCAGAATAATTTTCTTTTAGTGTTTCAGTGCTGTTTTGGAGACTAGAGATTAACACAGTATACACTACAGTTTCTAACTGTACCACAGACTGACCGCAGTGCTCTTAGGCAATACAGGATCCTTTACCTCCTGGCAATCAGTTCAAATAAAACAGTGAGCATGGATCTAGAGTATCTATTTGACTACTTTAGAGTTGATGGAGGGTTGGTGGAGAGGGGGGGAAAAAACAGAACAAGCTACTGTATAATGCAAACTTTTTTTTTCCTCTCCTCCCACTACTTAATCTTTGAATCTTACTCCAGGCTCTGTACACAGTTCATCATCTTCTTCATTTATAATCAACATAGTGGGCTCCAAAACTACTCTTGAATTCAATTCCCACTATGACAAGTAACGTCACACAATCAGGCTCCCTGTGCTCAAACCCCACTCAATACTGTATGTCAGCTGCTTTGTTCTGTTATTTATTTAGAGACATAGTTAAGTACAACGTGACTAAACCCAAGCCTCTTAGGGTTCCTCCTTAGTTGTCTATATTTCTCTATGCTCTATTGTGGTTGAGACCATCATTTTCATTAGACATGCAGGCAATTTGTGGAACATTTTCAATTCTTCTCTTATTCCACCTACACAACTGTATCATGCCAAAATACTGTCATTTGCACTTCTCCAAAACTATTAAGTATTCAGCTGCATAAAAGCTAAAACATGACAAAATACCTCCCTATACTTTCAGCCAGATTTATCATGTCACAAGACTGTAACCTCATTTAAAGGCTGCAGAAATCCTTTTGTCCCCTTCCCCCCTTCTGTTTGATCTCTTCTAGCTTGGTACTGAAATGCCACTGTTTGACTTCACATCTTCAACACTGGAATCTGCTCAACACTTCTTTCATTCAGCCATGAGCCTGAGACTCAAGTTGGCCTCATGTTCTTATCCACAAAGATGACCTGCACGCAGAGCTTTGATAGTTTTTCCCTGCATTGCTGTTCCTTTTCTCAGTGAATATAAGTGCGTACAGAACCCGCATGAACGACCCATCAGCTTTTCTGTGATACCTGCCTTTTCACAAACTGTTGCTTATATCATCTTTACTCTTTGTCTTTGCACATGCAAATATTAGGACTATCTGGACTTGTGTGAAGTGTTTGACACTGTCCCACACCACATCCTGCTCACTACAATGGAAAATCATAGACTTGATGAATGGACCACTTGCTTGATAATGAATTGGCTGGATGGTCGCACTCAGAGTGTCAAAGTCCAAATGAAGAGCAGCAATGAGTGGCGTCCCTCAGAGGTCATTACTGGGACCAGTGTTGTTTAGCACCTTTGTTGGCAATATGGACAGCAGAATTGAGTGTTTGTTGATGACACCAAGCTGTGTGTTGTGGTGGACACACTGGAGGGAAGGGAGGTCTTCCAGAGGGACCTGGACAGGCTTGAGAGGTGGTCCAGTGGGGAGTGTCCCTGCTCATGGCAGGGGGGGTTGGAACTAGATGATCTTTAAGGCCCCTTCCAACCTGAACCATTCTATGATTCTATGATAAAATATCTAGTACATAATGGCATCTGTCTTAATGGATAGCTAACTCCTCTGGAGAGGAATCTCAATAAATCAGTGAAAGAAGTCAATTCAACCCTGCAGAAAGCTCCTTGTGTCCCTCTGAAGCAGAGAACATGGTACAAACCCAAGAACTATCTGAAACTCTTCTACAAACAGGCTTACTCAGGAGTGTTTTGGTAACCAACCTTCTGGTGCACCTGCCTTCTGACTGGACACCAACTGGGGTTTTTTAATTACTGTGTGCACTTTATTTATGCATTGAACACAATACATGCAGAACTAACTGGAAAAAGAAAACATAAGAATTCATTATCGTAGAGTTTATGTTTTCACTCCACAGCTCTCACACTTACCCGCCGGCCTCATGAGTTCTCCACCTAATCCCCTGCAAAGCAGAAAGAGAGTTTTCAGACAGCAACCAACCACAAGTAATCCAAGTGGACTGCCCAGTGAGAAAAAAAACACCAGATCATTTCAGAATGAAAGCAGATAAAAAACTACCTGTTGCTTTGCATTTGGTCAACTCTAAAATATTTCTTTTTAAATCAACTGATGTCTGACTTAAGATGATTTATACAAAACCTCCTTGAATATTCCATTTGATTCTTGCAAAAAATGTGGTTCCAACATTTCTCATTTTTTATTGTGAACAGTAAGACTGTCAGGTTCATTCTGGTTTCCTTTCCACTGGCTTCAGCATCCCAAATCTGTGCAACTTGCCGTGGGACTTTTCAGTTACACAGTCTCTATGAGCAACTGACTTCCACAAATTAAATGCAACTTTTCCACAAAAATCATAATCTCTGGAACATTAAATACATATTTCACTTACCAGTTCCCATTTCCACAAGCATTAATACTTCTGCAAAATTTCTCCCCCTTCTCTCTTCACCTTCTCCCTCCCTCTGAAGTCCCTTCCCCAGTGACTAAGCTTTCTTCTACCCAAGTGAGAGGTAAAAACTTCCAACACAACCAGAAAAGGGAGAGAAACAAATGGCTTAAGATGCTTTAGACACTTCTGAAATTGTGTGCTACAAGATGGTCTCAGCAGCTCAGACCTATCCAGCCCAGTTTTCCTCCCTGAACACTATTTGCCTGGTCACTGGGTACACTAGAAAGAGTTTGAACTGGGTGGAAAGTAGAGAGAGGAAGAAGCATCCTGAAAATGGAAGGTCTATTTCCATTCTTTAGCCTCTCACAAGCCTGAGCGAGAGACATCTCCTCACCCTGGTGTTTACCTGCTGGTTACATACATATCCCCAAGACGCCGTGAGCACTGCTCCAGGTGTTCTGCTCAGCATCACCCTCTGCATCTCAATTTTTCCATTTCATGAACCTTTGACCCCTGCCCTTCATTTGGATACTTCCTCCCTTGACTACTTATTCTTGTCTGTCTTCACTTCTGCTGGAGTATTTCCTCCCCAAGGTGTGCCAAACCCTTAATCACCTGTTTGCATGGCCATGCTCTGACAAAAACTCCCAGCAAGAGGGGAGGAACAACAAAGGCTTTCTTATTTATTTGCTTGGTGGTGGTTTGGGTTTTTTTTAAAACCTTTTCTTCCCTCCTCTCTCCCCACAATAAAATTAGTAGCTACATTCAGAAGGCAAACGTAGCAACCCAAACAACTCTTAGAACTTTGTTCTTCAATGTATTCTTTTATATGAGCTTCAAAAGCTTAAACATTTGAAACAAGTTTTTCCATTCCATACAAGCAGGTGCCTCCTGTAACACACACCGGGTTTCTGACTGCTCAAACAGTTTCATTGGTTTTTCAGGTAGCGCAGTGATGCCAGCTCCACAGTATTCCCATCTGCCAGATCAGCACTCACTTTAATTGAGAGGCTTTTGCTTTAGACAATCAATATATTAAGCTCAATATAATAACCCACAGCTGAGTTTATCATCACAGGAAGCAAGAACAGATTCCACATATCGATGCTAATGAAGTCTTTATATCATCTACCCTTCCTTCCTGCCATGTTGCCTGCTGTCCAGCTTCTAAAAAAATTCAATTAGAAAACAAAGAAATTATGCAAGTAGTCGAGAGAGCAGCAAAAACAGAAGAACAATGTGGGGCAAGGCTGGCTTCCTCTGCACATTTCTTTTCCCCTCATTTTGTCCTCACTCATTCCTTGCCTTTTGTCTGCTGTGTTACTGAAAATGAGTATAAAATAATCATCTTGTGAATTTGTTTGGTGTGCAACAGCGTCTGCTGATGCAAGGATTCAGATACAGACTTCTGTTCCAACTACAAAGCAAGAACTGAGTCACAAAGGCTGCTCTTCTGCGCTTCTTCACACTGCCAATAAGGAAGTCAGGCCACTTAGAGCTCCTCTTATGTTAATAATTTGACAGCTATCCCTTCCCTCTGGCATTGCATCAACTCAATTTAATTTCAGAGTTTGGAGCTTCACTGATGATTGTCGTCCCTGTGCAAGAACGAAGAACCGTGACAGTGATTTGCACAGGAAGACTATGCAGAAAGTCTAATCAAATCTGTCTCTGAAGGCACTGCAATATCACACTGTCTTCTCTGCAACACTCTTTTGAGTTAGTTCTTGTCTAGACATCACTCACTGTCCACCAATATATCTAAAAGTCTCTCCAGAACTCATTCATATTTCCATGTTAAGAACCGACAATTCTATTGCAACCTCAGATCTTTCCTCAGTCAGTGTTTACTTTGTCAAATATGATGAGCATCTTTCTATTAACTTTATCTCACTCTACAGCATTTCACTAAATTAAAAAGATATGGATCTACCTAATTCAGAGATTCTGAATTTTGCTGCTCAGTCACTGTTCTTTTTCCTTCCACAGACACAATCACCAGTTGCATCACGCTATTAGATGTAACTGTTTCAAGGTTTCATTATTAATTCAGTTTGTAAGTGGACTGAACACCATCTATGCTTTCATAAACACCTGAAAGTCAAACTACTGGAACAGCTGAAGAGATCCAGTTGCAAATACTTGATTTCCAGGAAGCCAAGAACTCCTCCTCAGTAACTATCTCCACAGGAATAGTAACCAGTAATTCTGCATAGGAACTCTTGGTCCCAAACAGAAGAGAGGAACCTCAAGAAGTCCAAGTTGCACACTTACTGGGCTCAGGAAGTACCAAAGTCTTTGTCACAAGGTACACAGTGGAATTAAAAGGAACCCTTTGAGCACAGCTCAAAAAGCCTGTGTAGTTCACAAAGCTCTTATGGCCATCCCTTGAAGATGCACAAAATTAAGGTGACAACCAGCTACTTTTAGGTTGTTGTAAATTTATATGCTGACCACACACTACATTTTGTACTGTATTCTAACACCAGTAGACCACAGGTGAAATACTGGCTCTGTGGAACTAAGTTTTCTTAGTGACTTAAGTTTGTAGAAGAATTTCACTGTATAACTCTGCAGAATATAGCAAAGTATAAATTCTGAGAGCCATCATGCTATTGGGTGCAAGAAATAGGTTTACACGTGTAAGAATTGTTAGATAAGCTGTTGCGAGGCTGGAATTATTTGCTGATTAAGTTAGTAGCCTAAGAAACTCTTCTGCGCTAATGACTGCCAAAAAACCACATTTGCCCTGAAACCATCAAGATTAGCTGCAACCTTAAAGGTCTTTGAAATGAGGTGAGTCTCCCTTTTGTCCAGTACCTGTCACCGCCTATGAGCTACTTTCTTCTGGAAAAGCTGAAGCCCTGAAGATGACAGTACAACTTACACAGCCTACTATTCCAAAACCCTAAAATTGCCTGTCTCCGAGCTAACTGTGTAACACCAATCCTTTCATTTGCTACAAGAATGAGATCAGAGCAAAACTCAGCATGCAACACACTGTACAAGCTGAATCATCCAGAGTGGGAGTCACTACCAAACACAGAAAATCCTGGCAACAGCCAGCACTGATGGGAACCCTGAAGGCCCAATAAACAGAACATTTGCTGAAATACAGAAGCATAGCACAAGTACCTGGAAGAGGCCCAGACATCTATCCGCAGCAGTTTCACATCCATTCCAGACTATCCTGTTACCCAACTCTGTATTATCAGACTCAGAACCACCTATAAGGACAGTACATAAAAATTCTGAACATTCATCTAGCTGAATATTCAGCCAAGCACCTGTAATTTAGGTAATTTTAACAGAACTACTCTTTTTAGCTTGAAGACTTTTCATATTGAGAGCTGTACAAAGTCTGAGATGCATTACATAAATGCATCTGCTACAAGACACCCCATACTGGTTCAGCAGAAACATCCTAGAAATGAGGCTGACCATTACACTGTCTTTAAACTGGCAGACTGACTTCCTATCCCAAGAAAGACAGTTGAAACCCCCAGATGCCACATTTTTGTCTTAGGCTAATAATAAAAAAAGTCATGTTTAAAGCAAATAAAAGTCAGTTTCTATAACTATTTAACACAAAACAGGCACAACAGCAAAAACCTCAGTTGAAACAGCATAGTTTGCATGTCACTTGCTGTAACTAGAGCTCATGTAATACAGAAAATCAGGCTCACTGCGCAAAGCTCAACTGGAAGTGTGCATGCAAATGACCAAACCAACCAGCTCCTCCAGACAAACTAGTCAGGGATGTGTCAGGAACAGAACTTATGGAAGGAAGTACAGACAGATGTGCCTGGACTTGCATCCTCCTTTTTCAGTGTACTAGGTCAGTCCCATAAATGACTGATGCAGGAAGATGGAAAGATATGTGCATTAAAAAGATATATAGTTAATGCAGTAGGGGACAGGACTGTCTACAGTTCACTTAAACACATTTGACTCGTTCCACTGTACTCAAAATTGAGAGACTGAGAGTATAACTTAAACTTGGACTGGGTCCTGTCTGAATGATAATTCACAGTCACCAGTCAGGTTACAGACACTACCAGAGCTGCTAACCAAGGTAAGATGGCTACTGATATCAAAGTCTCCACTGAAGCACTGTGGCTTTACCTTTCTTCACTTGAGGTACTTAAGATTCAGGAGAAACCTAAGCATTAAGACAAATCCAGGAACTTATGACCCATTTGCCAGCTGAAAAGATATAACTTTAAAAAAACCCATAAAAACCCACCACCACAGCATCTTTACACTATACTGCCTTTTCCTTTTCTGAGAAGCCAACAAAATTTGTAAAAGCACCTTGACTGAAGTATTAAGATCCATCCAGTCCACAAAAAGCACCTATTTTGTTCCCAGAAATGAAAGAAAAATATCTGATAAATGGGTCAGACATGTGGTTTGATCCTTTTTGTTAATGCAATTTAAAAACTGGAAACACAAATCAACCACACAAGTTTTCAACATTCCTGCAAGATGCTGTTACACCGAAAATTCCCGGTAGCAATTTCTCAAATGGAAATCTTTGGAATATTATGTGCAATAATTACTCATCACAAAACTAGTTTGGCTTGTTTCACTAAATGCTTGCCCAGCAATACTCAAATTGCTGGTTTGTTTTTATAACCTAGTTTATTTTTCTTGTCCTATTTTAAAATATTTTATGCATACCGATAGTTAATATATGGATTACAGCAGACACCTCTGTGCTAGCCTAAGTATTAAACAGCAGTGAATCAGTTTTGCTTGGACTTGAATTAGAAGTCTTATCTAGAATGAAAACATTTCTGTAGGCATCTTATAAATACCATTAAGTGCAAGAAGTGCACATTATGACAAAAACAAATTACACCCAAGCTCCACCCTGACATTAAAGAATTGATGGGAGCCAAGGCAGCCACCCACAAAGACACTAATATACAGTATCATCATTAAAACCATCCGTCAGCACAAGCTAACCCTGCAGTGGAAGTTTTTTATCAGTTACACTCTGACCCTCAAGAAGTAAATCTGAACTTTTTTTTCCTGAAAATTTCAAGATAAAAAAATGTATATAAAAATTTGTTACATTAATTAAGTACACTAAAAGCCACATAAGGTTGGCAGTTTTCAGGGATTTCATGTGCAAAGAATTGAACAAAACTGCTGAAAAGCTCAAAGGATTTTGTCAGGTAAAGCAGAAAACCCACACATTCACATAAACAATCATTTGAAACAGCAATTTTCTTTTGAGTACCTTAAATATAGGAGCAAATTCTGAAGTCACATACTAGTTTTAAATAAATTACCAAACAGTTACTTAGGCAAAATCTCTTTATTCCCTGGAAGCTTCAGTAAATAGAAAATGAAAAATAACTTGGTGAAAACTCATTTACATTTTCTTTGCCACTAGAGTTGAAAAACTGCACTGAACCCTCTGTAACACTCTCAGTCTCCTCATTACACCACATGAAGTAAGTAATTCTAGAATGGAGACATTCAAGACCTGCCTGGATCTGCTCCTGTGCAACTTGGCCTAAGTGGTCCTGGGTATTGGACTACATGATATTTCAAGGTCCCTTCTGATCCCTAATGATTCTACGATTCTAATTCAGATAGAAGTGCCTTTAAAAAATAAGTAAATTAATTTTGGGTTGATTAACTAAATAGCTAAAAGTAATTTCCATAAACCTATTTGAACCTCCCAAGTATTGCAGTAGAGGTGAATAATGGATCGAAATCCAGTACACACTGCGGAGCCATGGATTAGTGAGTGTATTGTACATCATTCTTCTACTGCCCATCACACTACAGAGCATCTCCCACTTTCTCATTAATCTCCCATGCCTGTGAGTCCAATATAAACCACCATCAGCCTCTGGTAGTCAAAGGCAAAAGAACTCGTGTACTCACGACTGATATGCTGAGTGAGATGAGCAGTCTCTAGTAGGGCTAACTAATTGGTACAAACCAACCCTGCTAGAATACTCCTGCTTTCATTCCTTCTAATTGACACTTTCCAATATGAAAAGCAATTCCTTTGCATCCATTTTCTTACCTGTACAACTGACGTCTGCAAAGCTGGAGGGAAGAAAAAAGACAACAAACATTGGTATCTGCAGAGTTTGTTTGATACAAGAGTTTTCAGTTAAACTCCTTGCACATAATGCCTGTGTACTATAAGCTATGCAACACTTTGCAGCATTTTTAAAATAAAAAGCAAAGAAAAATATTTTTTAAAAACTCCTCTCTATAACCATTCAACTTTTACATTCAAATTAAAATCAATATAACACATTCATAAACCCCTACGTTTTTTCATTTCAGACCCTGGCTACTCCTGCACATACCCTGAAAACTAGCTTGGCTTTTTAAAATGACACTTGCTTTGCGCACTTGGCCCTTGTAAAAGGATGACACACTATACTGTCTGTAAACTGACAATAACTTTGTATGCTACAGATTAAAGAGGAAAACAAAAGCTGCAACGTGGTCTAGGTGATCCTGCTCTGGCAGGGGGATTGGACTAGATGATCTTTTGAGGTCCCTTCCGATCCCCAGTGATTCACATGACCAGTAAGTCATCTTAAAAATTCGTATTTTTATGCGGTAATAAAAAACCCACAAATTTTTAAAAAGAAAGAGGTTAAACCAGCTGGGAAGACTAATTATAACAAGAGACAACAACAGAAACTGGAAAGTATCAGAACAATTTGAGGCTACTGTAACAGTACAGACAGAGCTGATCAAGCTGCCGGGCATTTCCACATGGGAAAGTTAAACAAGGACAAAGATGATTTTTCAACCTGTACCAGCAGCTTTCCCCTGTGCACAGAATTAAGCAAATACTGAGGCATCATGCCTTATGCACCAGATTAACTGCTGATATCTGACTGCTTGAGCACATCAGAACTGGGACACTAAGTACTATGAATACGAGGAGGAGCTGAAGCATTGTGTGTTCCATAAGGTAAAAAAATAAGGGCCTAAAGGAGTTACTTGTTGGACTTGATGAACCCAAGGGTCTTTTCCAGTCTGAATAATTCATTATGATTATATGACTTAAATGTAAAGGGACAAGTAAGGCAGCAAATTGCTGTGGGTTGGACAAGACTTCATTTGCAAAAAGCAGACAAAGACAATGCTTCAGTTGAAACACAAAATTGACTACTTCCAAGGTAAACTATGTGTACAAGGATTTAACAATTAAAACTCAAAGCTAAAAGAAATAAGAAAGAACAGAAAGAGCAGACTCTCCAGACGTCTCTTGGGCATGGCCATGTTACAGTGGTAACAGTCAGAATACACAGAAGGGAGAAGAAACAGGAGGGAAAAGCAAACAAAGCCAAAACTCAGGCTGTGCTTCAAGTGCAGCTGAGAGCATTGGGGGAAGCAGCTAAGCTAAGGGGCAGGCAGAACAGGAAGGGTACAAATACAGAATCATCATACAGATGGCTAAAGACATCTGACTGGAGTGAGCATCCAAATTTCCGTTTGTGAGATTGCTCACTTTGGGCAAGGGGAAGAGAAGGGAGAGCAGCTCTCTTAACAGTGTTTGTTTAACAAGTAGTACAACATACCAGGTGAAAAGATACATTTATACTTGCTACAAACCTCTTGGTGAATTTGCTTGAGTCCCTCCAACAATTTTTCATTGAAATAGTATGATACAGATCTGTAAAGGTAGATAATAATTTAAAACTGGATTCCTAATCACACTATAAATATTTTTGCTTCCATGACTTAATGATACTTTCAAACAGAAAAACAGGTATTTGAATTCCAAATTATGCTCAACAGCTACAGGCAATATTTCATATTAAACAGTTCCATAAACATAACAACATCAATTCTTTCCTCATCATGTAGCAAATTCATTCTTAGAGAGCTGTAAAAAGTAATGTCACTTTTTAACAGCATTATCCTCAGTAACAATCACACCAATAACCCTTCTCCATGCAGCTATATCTTTGGACTCCAACACTCATGCAATTTTTCCATCAATGTCAAATAGCTTCTACTACTAAAAATACTTGGCAACTTCTCTAACTTCTGTGACTTACTTGAAATGAGAAAACCTAATCTTACCACAAATTCTTCTAATACACACAACTGGCAATTACAATTCCTATTTGTTGACAATTGAAGCCATAAAACTCAGTGCTCTTTTTCAATCTCACTTTAATGCACCTCAGTACATTCAACTTGTACAAACAGCAACAACATTAAATTTGTCACTGTCATCACTTTAGGCATCTTTATCTGACTGCATGCAATGTTCTCAAATGTAAAATAGAAAAGGTTCATCAGAGAGTAATCATCCACCACTTAGAATGAAAACGACCCAGAAAGTCTGGGGTTTTAAAACTGTAACTCCTGAAAAACTGTATTTATTTTCAGTGAGGTTCAAACATTGGAGGTCTTATTCCCCATGGCTTTCATCTTAAACAGCCTCTAATCCAAATTCAGGTCACACTGGTACAAAATCCTACTGGCAACATTTTAGCAACAAAGATTTTCAATTATTTTCACATATGATAGTTGTGAAAGAAAGAAGAGACAACTTATTCATTTCTTTAATCACAACATTAAAGCAAAGACATCTCCAAATGATTTCGCCCATTATTCTGGCTACAACACCTGTATGTAACACGTGTGTGCACAGGTTCACGCATCTATGTGGATCTGGATCAGCATTCAGCAGCAACAGTTTAAACCACCCAACCCAAGAAGCTGCTTGAGGACGTATTTTCTAACACTTGTTCCCTTCATCAGGAAGACAGAAATGCTCATGGGGAAAGGGGTTTTATCTCTATTTAAAGAGCAATTTTTGAACTCCCCAAATAAGGCAGAAAATTATCTCAGTTTCCTGATGATGAATTTAGACTCAGGGTTATAACATCACTGAATCAAATGTGGAGGCTTGGCATGACTGATCAAAACAAACAAAAATTCAATGGAGAAGGAGGTCAGTAAGATAGAGATTTTCATAATTATACTCAGGAAGCTTTCAATAGACTAGACATAAAAGGAAAATTTATAGTCAAGATAATCTTGCATTTATACCTATTATTCTCTTCTGCTAGTTTACACAGTGCATGGGTGATCTCAGCACAGGCAAGAATTGCCCCATGGCGTGTGTGCAGATCTGTGCCCACTGATAAAGGCAGAAGTCTTGGCAAAACTGAAAGAGACAAAATAATTTCTGTTTAAAAAAAACCATCAAAGTATAGCGACAGATCATAGTCCTAAATGTAGTCCTCCTTGCCTAGAAATAACGTGGAAAAACTATTTCTAGAAAGTCAGGCCAACGTATGCTGGACAGGAAAACCAAGTTTTTAAAATGTAAGTACATTCTGATGAAGCCCACTAACCCACAGCAACAACTTCTGAGCTCACAGCTACTGACCTGCATTGTGTGCCTACAATAACATACTTGCTACAAGGTGTTAGGCAGGCTGAGGGCTAAAGGAAATAAGAATTGTACTTCCATGGAATTCAGTTCCATATGAACTGACACCTCCATAGTACTAGGAAAGTTCTGGAAGTACAGACTTTCCTGAGGTCAGCTGCTGCTACATTACAATGCAGCTACTATATCCTTGGGATCTCAAGAGGACTGAGCAAAGATCTGAATTTGTGCTAGGAAGCATCTGATGACACATACAACAGTCAAAAAGGAATTCTTCTGCAGATGTCAGGTTGGACAAGACGAAACAGATCTCCCAGCCTTTCTGACATCAAAGCCCTATCAACAAAGCAAAAGCTTGGAATCCCAGGGTAGCTGCCTGATTACTACAACAAAACTACGCCCATTTACTTCATCTCAGAACTGGTAGGGTCCAGTGGTGCCAGATAACTAAAGTCCAGTCACCAGATAAAGACAAAAAGATTGGGCAGCACATTCTGATTTGTGCGTAGTTCATGGTACACATTTAAATCTTTAAATACATTCTAGCTACATAAGCTAGAACACTGGATAAGTTCTGTGTAGTGTGCCACATCGGTTACCTACCCACACTGGCCATGTATTCAGGAGCCTGTGGAGTGAGGTTATGCAGAGCTTTGGTTGAAAGTTCTCGAATAACACTGGAAATGTAAGAAGTATATTTTTTGGAGTCAGGAATTTAGTAGAAGTAATGTATTAACAAAATAATGACAACAAAGAACTCCTGTCCCCAACCACAAAGAAAGATCTCCAACAATTACAGTATCCTCCCAAAACTTACAGTATCCTCTGTCCATCCTATGCTTCCCCCCCTTATTAAAAACTACCACAACAAACCAGTGGGCAAACAGACAGCTAGCCTACAGCTAGCTCTGAGCTGTGTGAATATAAATTATTGCTGAGAGAGACAAAGAAAAACTGAAGAGTAGATGGTAGAACCCGAGGGCTCATTCTGTGCACTGGCAGGAACGCTGTAGTAAACTGCTATTACTTCTCATGATACACACCATTATCAGCACTGATACAATCTTACTTGTGTTATACGTACACATTTTAATCTTTGTGAACACGGGCTGTGACTAAGCATCATCTCTATGCCTGAAATCTACTTTAATTATGGTAATTGTATGGTGATGGTGTTTACCCCTCACATACACTATATACCATATAAAAGTGGTTTATTAGTCTATTAAGAGATTGAGGTCATGGCAAAAAGACAAAACTCATAAATGTGTTTGAAGTGACAATGTGCCAGGGAGGTAAAGATGACATCAGGCACTACCTGCCCAGTCTCCTTCAGTCTAACGCTATTGCAAACTCAGTAAAACGTACAGAAATAATCAAGGAAAGCATGATGCACAGAGCAGTCAGTTCCTGGATATTAATAATTAGACTTTATGAACTTACCTATCCCAGTGGTTAATCTTCATGTTAACTAAATGATCAATCATGGGCTGTGTATACTCAGGAAAGCCAGCAATATACACACTGAAAAAGAGAGCACAGAACCAACATATGTGTGCGCTTAATGCAAGCTACTCCAAAGATTTAAATCTTTAGTTTCAAAGCAACTGAAAAGTTCATTAAATATTCTTTTTCCTAACAGGGATGTCACTGAATGAAATACACTAACAGAACAAAATGATATCACTTTTGGAAAACATCAGATTCTTTATAAAAGCATACACAAAGCTTGATAGTTAACAACAAACATTCCATCCCTGGTGTTACATTCTAGAAAATCTAAAAGTGTTTATTAACTCAAACCATTATTTAAGGCTGGAGAAATGTGTTAATGATGCAATCCAATGCTACACAGCAATACTAAGTTCTAGAAAGGTGCTGCACCTTCACGCATATGCTTCAGACCTGAACTTGTGTCTTCAATTTGTCCTTTTTGAAAATTAAACACACACACAGTCAATTCTGACAAAAAATGTTGAACCTGCAAAGCCAAGACCTAAGATGTAAGGGAGGACAAGAATTCATTATCTAAGTAGCCTGCGTAATTAATTAACTTTACAGTCACACTTGCTTTCCAATCTTCGGAAACAACAAATATTGAAAGCTAAAGTCAACACAAGTGACATGTTTTGCAGTGCATCTGATGTACATGTGCCAAACTGCAGGCACAAAGGGCTCAAATTAGGGACATGTGGACTATCTTAGTTTAACCTTTCCATATCTTTGCAGTAATTAACTTTTCAACAGTGGCATTGTTCCATTATTGTGTATGTGTGCTATTAGAGACAAAGCAAAGAGAAAAGCCAAATAGTGCTACATGTCACCATGCCTGTGCAGTTCATCAGAAGACAAGAAATTCTTAAATCCACAGCACAGACCTTGGTCACTTGAGCCAGTACAAGACACAAAGTACTAACTACTAGTGCTAGAAGCCCTAGAGGGGGATAAGACAACTGGCTTGATGCTACCAGAGAAATTAAAAAACACATCTCTCTTTGGGTCTTTTCTCCAGTCTGCAAGAATATACAGCAACAAACACACCTGCCCTGCCATATCAGAGTTCTCCTCTCTTGTTCACAGCTGATTTTTGGGTTCTTTTTTTAGCACTCACTGTTCTTTCCAACCATTTTCATCTCAATTTCCTGGTCCACCTCACCCACACTGAACTCTTAAGCCCTATCTGTAGCCCAATCCCTCTTTCAGTTTCAGTTTATAACTAACTGCAGTCTACCCTTCCGAGTATTTAATGCTAGTAGTCCTGGGTACAAGTCTAACCTTCCTAATAATGCTGCTAAGATTTTTGTATGCATGCATTAAGAAACTTCTCCCTTATCTCTTACTGAGGCCAGAGCTCATGAAATCACAATCTTTTTACCCCCACCTCTTACAAAATGGGTTTCTGGTACCTCCCATCCTCAGGAATGGATAATGAAATTGGAGCAGAATCCTCCAAAGAATAACAGCAAAAACTTCAGAAGGGCACCCAGCATGAAAAACTTGCACAGTGAGATCTGAAGACTATTTCATTTATATATTCATATATATTTACACATTAAAAATATGTATTCTTGTAGAGAGGTGGTACCATGTACCATCAATTATTAAGCAGACCCCAATTCAGCTGTAGAAGTTGGCAAATTCTTTCTGAGCTTTTAATGGTCCCAGGAATGCAGCAGCAACAATCTGAACAGCACAGCAGCACCATGCTGGCATTAAAGTGTCCCACGATTGTTTTATCTGGATGGGGAAAGGGCAGCTAAAGATTACAGGTGTAGAATCTGAACCTCAAGCAACCTTTTCATGCTACATAAACAATGACACCACCTGAAGGGACACTGATCAGAAAGGTCCATTCCTCCTACCACTTCATAATGATGCATGCTCTCTGTGCAGCACAAATATATGCTGCTGTGCTTTACCTTTGATATTACTCAGACAGAAATAAGGAAATAATTAACTATTGGCCCAAATAATTACAACCTGCTTGAAGCAGAAAGTGGTGAAGATTTGATAAAGCAATATAATGAATGATGTGACAAATACTTTATGAAGAGTTTGATGAATATCACTGAGCATGGTTTCAAGGAATCATGCTACTGGCTGTGTAAGATCATTTACACAGAGTTTACTAATTCATTCTGTATGATGTGTGATTTAAAGAGTGGAAGAAAGAAATGAACTGTAACAATATTTTCACTTGGCTAAGTAACACTTTGTACAAACTCCCTGGAAATCACACTGAAAGGAGCAATAATGAGCATTTGGGAAAAAATGCTAAATTCACAGTTCAGTTTTCAAGAACTAGGAAGAAGATAATTACTCTCAAAGAGAAAATAAAAACTTCTTGGTTAGTTTTGAGTATTTTCAGTTTTCTATTAGGACAAAAAGCCAGTTTGAAAAACCCCACTGATGCTCCACAGATCTAGAGCAGTACTGAATACCAAGGCTAGTGTATTTCCCCATCTCAGCCCAGTGGGCGGCAGCGCTGGGGAAGAGAGGCTCTGGGGCAGAGTGTAGGAGGAAGGAGTGAACTCCAGAAGGAATGACACTGGGTAAAAGGTAAAGAAAATGTACAGAGTGCAATGATTATGCACAGAAGAGAAAATATGGAGGTAGACAGACTAACAGGAAAAAGAGCCAAGGAAAGAATAGAGTTCCAGCACAAATTATCTTAAAACAACTACTGGCTAGGAGTCATAAAGCTGGAGAGTGGGCATAAATCACCATGTTTCTGTTTGCCGCTTCTCTTCCCCAAGAAAATAACCTCTACAAGCCTTTCTAACCTGTTGGCCTCTGAGCAACACACAACTCCATAGGGAAATTTATCTGACCTGTCTTAAAACGGTCTGAATCACCCTCTGTAGGTGCCTGTCTCTGCACTGGCTATGGGGAAAGGCTAGACATGTAGGCTAGACTGTCTGTCTTGGACAACTAAAGCTAGAACCCAGCCCTCAGCCTTTTTCATCTTCTCATGAGGAAGTACAAGCTTACATTCATTTTAGTCATCCTGCACTCCCAGCCTGCCTCTGACTTTCCCTGACTCCAGCACTGCTCTATGTTCAAGTAGCTGCCCAGAACAGGCCATGGTATTCCAAGATATGTGATTTATACCAGCCCTTGTCAGCTTCATTATTTCCCATTGCATTCTTTGCAGACTCCATGCTGCAGGAATAAGTTTGGGTTTGTGTCCTGTGGTCAGGTTTCACTAAACCATCTATGAAAAATAAAAGCACTTAAGTTAAAGGTCTATGCACAGACCACAAATTCAACCAGTTGTGCAAGGTACTAGTTACTAGCTTATTTTTTTACCCTATCTGAATCTAAGTGCCATCACAGCAGCCTCTCCTTTTACTGCGACTCTTCAAATTCCCCTAGGTCTTCTCTAACCTTGACCAGCTTAGAGAGTTTTATGACACCTGAAAATATTACCTCTTGGTTACTTCATCCAGGTAGAAAAGGAAACCACAGACACATTTTCAGCATGTCCTAAGCATAATAAACAGTCTGATGCAGAAATAAGAAAACCTAATTTTTAATCTATTAAAAACTAGCAATAACCATAACATTCACTAAGGTGAGACAGTTGGATAAATATTTCATTATGAAGAGAGGTCCCATGTGTTTGGGAACACTAATGCACAGAAACCTACCTTATAGTGAGGTAACAGTTAACTCTGTTCCCAACAGCAAAATAATCAGCTGCAGTTAGAATGTCAATGCCATGTGGAAAAGTGCCCTGCAAACATCATGGCAAAGAAGGGAAAAGTTAAGATAATAGTATTTAAATATATGAAATATAAAGAGGGAACATTATCAAAAATAAACCTCCTACTATTCTCCAAGCACTGAAAAATACAGTTTCATTTCTAATTTCTAGAAAAAACACTTATACTAAGGCAACAAAGGATATCAAACATATAAACAGCAAAATACCCAGATTCACTCATGAGTACGTGATAAACAAAGGATGCAGCAGCAGACAACAAGCTACGCAAGAGCTACCTTAGCACCTTACATCCAGATCCAAAAAAGCATCTGGTGAAGGCATAACTATGTACATACACAAAAAAAGGTTAAACAAATGTAAACATGTCTTCAGTTTATGTGAAGAAACAAGAATCTGCTGCAAGTTTTATTAAAAAAAAGAGATTTAGACAGTGAAGTAGAATGTATTCACATGCAGAATACACGAGAGTTCAGTTACTTGTTTGTTTCTATTTACACATATTTTATGCCTTATATTAATGAACTAAAAAACTGGACTGAGGTTGTAAGGAACACTGAGTAAGGAGTAAGGAACACTGGCTCCCAACAAAGCCTGACACATGGAGTCCCACAAGAGTATCCCCCTGCTGACATCCCCATTCAAAAAACTGGTTTTAGAAGATAAAATCATTTTCCTACAGAGGTGATTTTCACCCAAACATTTGCCATTTTCTATAAGCTACACAGGATTTTGATTGGCTCTGGCTAGTTTAGCAGAGCATTATGTAGCAGGGCTGTTTTGGAATGGAGGAGGCAGCATGGCCTCCACAAGCCATAATTAAGTGCAAATGGAAAACAGCCAACTGAAAGGTGCTGCGCAAAGGGGCAATCACCTGAGATTTAAGCAAGAAGGCTATGTGGAAGTACAGGTTCTGGGTATGATACACTTTTGTTTGTTTACAGCTCACTTATCCTTCTACATTAGGATACAGCCATGCAAAAATAGTAGAAAATATCTCTAGATCTAAGCCTGAATAATTAAAGCAGTATATACACTGCGAGCAGTGGGAAGCTGTCAGCAACTGTGGAGGTCTCATGCTGGGAAGCAAAACACCCAGTCAAAAAAAACCAAAGCTCGAACTCTGACTGAACCAAGGAGGACAGACACAGAGTATTTATGGCTTAGCCAAGAGACTACCTGCAAGCCCTAAAAGCTCAACTGTACTCTCCAAAAGCCTAATGAACATCGATGAGGAAGAAAAATGTCCGTATGAGGAACACTTCATGATGATTTAGAGCTGAATGACAAGATATACAGTGTAATCTTGAAATGTGCACACCATACATAAGGAGAGCCACAGCTAAATAATTTCAAGTCCAGCTGCTGTTGGACCTCGCCATGTATTATCTGGCCACACCTGTGCCAGTTCAATGTCATCTCACCCAAGGTCATGGTGCCACAAGTGTGTCAGCAAGACGGCAAAATTCCAGCCACCACGTTCATGAGCACAGAGGTCATGGCCAATGGGAGAGACAGACTTCAGAGGTCAAGCAAACAATTTCTGTTTTGTCAGAACACTAAAACTTCTGAAATAACAGAGGAATGGGCACTTCTCAATATGAGATCTATGTTTAAAGAAAAAATTATTCTACATTTTTGAAGGTTCCATTTGCATGAAATGGAAATTACAGTGACTTCTTATTGTGAGACCACAGAAGCAAACTGCGGGGCTCAGGATACACTCAATAGCCAAGGGGAAACACAGAAGAACCAGTAAGTAAGGGAGGTCAACTTCTGTCTCCATCTATTCAGCATCATGAATTCAGATGGAGAATGTTTTAGCTCCTTCCAATTCAGGGAAAGGGTGTCTCATCCAGGGAAAGAACTAGAGGGCGTATCCACTGATTAAGTAACCACTTCCCTAAGTACAGAAAGAGCAACAACTGAACTTCTAGAGGAACCAACTGGAGGCTGATAGTGTTTCTCACACCATGAAACTTACTATTTCACTGCAAATTCTCCTTAATGTACCAAGATATAAACTACAATGGCTGTGTCTTCTGCCAGCATTGACAAATTTGAATTGTGCAGAGTCAAAAAAGAAACTTTCTGACTGCAAACTAGTGTAAGTTGTACTCTTCTGATTATAAACAAAAAACTACACATTTTTTGCCAAGTGGAAACATTTCCAAACCTGCAGCAGCCAGGAACCCAATCTCACCTGGAACTGAAGTCACATGAGGGTGTTCACCTCATGCAGTATCTTACAGAGTGGAATCAGGCTGCTGTGTGATGAGTAACTTCTCCAGGGCAGTAACTATAGGCCCAGGGCAGAATCACACTGACTGCTACTTACCAAAGACCTAGTTGGGTCAGGTCACCAAAAACACCTATCCCTCTTCCTCTTAAGTCTTCTTACACCCTTTCTCTGCTATGAATGCTGTTTACCTGTATACTTATGGGCACAGTGCTCAACAGCCACAGTTTTCAAGAAATAATATCATGGCTTACATCACAGAGATCTTCAGGAAGAGATGAGGAAACACTAGACAGCAGTTTAACAAAGATCCCTTAAAGAACGGCTTATCACAGAAAAATTTGCTATAACCATGTACACATGCCCAACTCTCTCAGATTTCACTAACTAAACCATGCCCTTGCCTTTTTTTGCCTGTAGGTTGGTATTAAGTTTCATTAATTGCTGATAAAATGAGGAAACTGAAATCCAAGTCTTTACCCCATTTCCTTCTCCTTCAAGGTTGCAAATCAAAGTTGTCTGAGTATTTCAACCACTTAAAAGTTGCACAGTTACATACAAACCTGCCACAAAACTTATTTTTAAAGCACATCAGTACCTCCAAAAGTAACAGATTTCTCAACTTATCTAGATGGTACAAGAGGTAAAACCAAACACGGTGTTGAAGGCTCTAACACCAAGTGCACTGTAGTATCACCAACGGCAGCAAAGGCTGTACAGCACCTCAGACGTTCTTTCATTAAAAACTAGAAAGCCAGTGAAACAAAAAATAATTCAAAGTTGCCTGTTTCCTCCTTGAAGAGGCTTGCAGATTGCAAGGTGTGCAATGGCTACAACAGTGATGATATTGTTTTTCAGAATGACTGAAAATTACCAGAAAGCTCATTTTCTTCCAAAACTAGAGTACAAAAATAAAACTCAACATCTAAGAAAAATATTCCCCAGGAACTTGTTTGCTGATATCAAAACTAATGATCTTGTTACATCCTTTTACTCAATTTCTCCACCGCCACAGAATCCAATTCTGATTTTAGGTGCTCCACGTTTACAGTAACCTCCAAGGCACTAATGAATGAAGATGCAGGAAAGTTACCATACCTGTCTCCCAACATTCTCCTGGAAGGCAGCCTAAGGAACAAAGAACAAACATACCAAAACAAGTCAGGTTTGCTTTTTGATAAACAGCAGATGATGAATTCGTAACACACAACAGTATAAATGACCCATGGCTTTTCTTTTTTAAATAAAGTAAGCTTTGTCAGGAGAACAAGCCCAGGGGCTTTTTGTTTCTGCGTCTCTAATGTTCCAATGTTCTTAAAGCTGGATGTTGCAGGACAGCAAATTTATTAAACTAGTCACACCCAGGCAAGTGCTTTTGAGTAGTGACACTAGCTATACACTGGAATTGAAGTCAACACCCATGTACAACAGAAAAGGAGGTAGTTGCCTTCTGTCTGACTCCTTCAACATAACCTGCCAATAGCAGAAGTCTGATCCTTTGTCAGTGAAAACTTCAGATAAAACAGTGAGGATACACATTAACTTGGAAGATACATGTGAAAACATGCTGAAACACTGAATATGAGTAGTTCTCTTGGGAAGTGTCGCTCCATCTATAAACAGGCCTCCAGCAATGGACAGCACTCATATCTCCCGACAGGGAACATTTAACCACAGGCAGGGGGAAGTTGCCTGAAAATGACAAGGAGAGCTTCTGTAGTTTCTACATAACTACAGTATGCATGTGGTACTCCACCTGTACAAACAGGGCTGAGTTGGCTCACAAAGGATCACACTGGGCATGTGGAGCAAGCACTCCTAGCACACAACTGAAGGCAGAGTGTCTCAGCGTGTTTCTGGGGTTGGGTCCGTTCAGGATAACGACTGCAGTTCCTGTGGACTTGCCCAGGCTCGCTCAGCTCCCTCCCATAGCATATCCACTGCAGGACACGTAGCACAGGCTGACTGGGAACCACTTACCCACCATGGAAGTGGGTGTCAGGGCCCACTCTCACAGCCACACTGCCAGCAGTGCCCCTGAGCTAACCACTTTGGGATTGCCTCAGGCAGAACTGCATGGGCCACCCTCCACAGTGCCAGCAGCGCAGATACACCCTTGGGCAACACTTACAGCTGCCTCCAGAGCAGGAAGATGACTGTAGCAATGCCTTACCCTTGTTCCTTATTGTGTGCTGTAGCGCAGCTCCTGCAATGGGTTTTTTTCACTCCTTACCTCACTACCAACATACACTCACCACCAGCATTTGCCAGGCCATAATTTCATGCCACCTTAAATAATATATTTATTTTTATTTATAAATTAACTTCAGATCCTCTTTTATGCTTGAGACCCTTCTACTCAGCACAGGGGCATCTCAGCAGGGACAGTGCTCTCAACTATCAAATTCAAGGGATTTGTTTAATACCAAATAGCTCCCAAGTTTCAAGCAGATATGGGGAAATGTACAGTGAAAACTACGATGCCACATAAAAACAGCAAAAGCCTTCAAAGGAATCTAAGGACAGAACCCTAAAATGTTTGGAGTTATATTTGGTTTGAGAAAGCTTTGCAGACATTGTGCATTCCTGACAATTTGAACACTTCCCTGTTCTACAACAGCCTCTGATCCCAATTTTAGCAATAAATGGTAAATCATTTTTTCTGGGTCTGAAAAAGTATGGTCAACAGAAGTTACATGGACAAGCAACCCCACACTAGTATTCTTTTAAAGCTTTGTCAGAGAATGTAAAATAGAAATAGGAATGAAAATCGTGAAACATTGTTGAACTAAGTGAAATTTTCTAGAGCTCATTTTATGGTCACAGTTTCCTCTGAGTTCCTTTAACACTATTTTATCATTTCAGGCATATTTATTTCATAATACTTAGGAGATTTTCGGAAACTGATTAAGTTACTCTTTCAAACACACTTTCCAACAACTCTAAGTTCCTAAAACGTCAAATTATTTTATATTCAAAAATTAAAATGTAACTCCTTTCTGGATCTGGAAAAATTGTATGCAAAAATGTTAATTGAAAGGCTCCATACCATCAGAATCAAGATGACCAACCAGCCTTGTAACTTGAATGCCTTGCTTTCCTGTAAAAACTGAATAAATATTAAAACATTTTCTAAGTTATTATTTTAGAAACTATCAACCAACCAAGAGGAAAAAAAACCTCTCAAAGTCCTCAGAGCAGAATGGAGTCCAAATCTGAGCTCACTTATTCATGTGATTATTCCTTATAATGATTATTCATGAAAGAGTTGCAAAAGTCAGCTCAGAATGCTTCTGGTGCTTCAAAGAACAATCTTGTTTTATTCTCTCTAACCTCAGGGTTCAAAATTGCTCTATAAGCTGTCTTGTTCTATTGGCACTCTGCATTATAATATATTGCATATTGTAATAGATGGAAAATCTAGTAAAACATGTTGTTTATTTAAGTATGTATTTAACTGTAGTAATAATTGGAAATCATTAGTAATCCCAGGTATTTTTCCTCAAACATGCCTGGTAAATAGAAAATACTATTTGTCTGCCTTTCAAAAATAAGTTGTATTTTCAAAACAATCTATGACAGCACAAATTCCAAATTTTAACCAGCTCTACATTACAATCTACAAGTGAAAAAATGTCCTCTGACTGGAGATTACTGAATTGCAGACCATTCGATAACTTGGTTTCAAGTAGAAGAGGGAAGTGAGACAAAAATGTCCTGTATTTGGTACTCATTAGAAACATGGAAGCACAACCAGTAGCAAACTAATAGCATTAGCAAATATATCTGGTTTATCACCATATTCCATGGTTAAACTACAGATTTAGGCGTAGAAATGTCATGAAGATGATCAGCAAATTCCTCAGTTTATAAAATTTAGGAGTTGATGTTTGGGAAACAGTTGCACTGCTCACATTCATTAGCTGTAGAGTATACAAAGAGTATGTTATATCAGTCCTCAGCAATCTACAGCATCTTTGCTTCTCTACTTTGGTTTTAACCTATTTAGACAGTGACTTGTGATACGATTACACAAGCCACTGACTCACTTCCCCAGCAATTAACCTGCAGCCTCATTCAACAGCTTAAAGTCTCAAGCAGAGGTGTGGCTAGAAAAAATAAGGATGCTGTCCAGGTATCCCTGAGAAATTCTTCTTATGTTATAAATGCATTAGCTTCTACAATTTCAAAAGACAAAAAATAGGACAGACATGTTAACTAATTTCCACATCGCAAAGACGCCACTTTTTAAAAAAGCATTCACAGTGACGTTTATTCTTGGGGCTAGTGACAGCAGGTTCTTTCACAGTTCCTTGGTCCCAAGTTTGAGTTAATAGTTTTAGGATGGGTTTTATACATTTTCATATGACGACTGAAACAGACAACAGATACGTTGGGGTTTTTTAAGGTGGTAAGTTCAAGGTATCTACACACTTAACTACATATGTGCCCATTCTTCTCAAATTCTATATCCTCTCCTCCATAAATTCCCTTCTCTTCTTAACTAGGTAACAATTCCTGCAAAATGAACTTATTACTTCCTTTTTAAAATTCCCAGTCCTACAGTAAAAGTTATATACAATAATAGAAAGTGTGTTTGAAGGAGAATTCTAGAAATTCTCTGCTGACCACAATTACAGAACAATAGGTGAAAAACAATTAGAAAAGCATAACATTACAAAACTTACTACCCTGATGATTCGAAGATACAGCGTTTTTCTGTTATGTATAGCCCTTTTGTCTTTGATACTGTGACTAGAAAACACTAATTAGCTCTTTCTAAGTTACTTTATCTTAACCATCATGACAACAATACAGCAGATGGTGAACTGTGGCCATAAATCAAGACATCGATCTGAGGATTATGTGATGTAATATTGTAAATTTACACTTCATTTCTAAGCATTTCAAAGTGCACTTTTCTGCACCACAATATATTGCTTAGGTACTGTAGTTCTACATAGCTAGCTCTCCAAATAATTAAATTAAACGAAGACAAGAAAAGAATAATATAAACATATAAGCCAGACTGTGGCAACTTACAGAAGCAGCTCTTCTGCAATTAACATCGCGATCAAATACTGCAGCAATAACCAATGCACTGAGGAAATACAATATTGAGTATTAGCACCAAAAATATAAGAATACATGTATTACTCCTTTATTTAAACATTTTGACTTCTAAACAAACATGCAGTACTTCCTCTAATGAGATTTTTATAGATTTTAGTTTAGGATTGTATTTAAGTTGAAATAACCATGTACCTCCTTGTTGCTCTAGTTTGCTGTGGTGTTTCCATAGCATAAAAAGACAACTGCTATCCTGCTGTACCAATGCATTTTAAGGAGTATGCAAATACACTTAAATGAACAGGCATTTTTTATTTTAAATATAGCAGGAGTTTAAAACTTGACATAACTCTCATCTCTAATATGTGACTCATGCCATGCAATTTTAAATTAAAACTTGGAAATAACGGTTTCTCAATAGCTAAATGCACAGCAAGTCACGTAAAGCTTAAGCAAAACTAAAAGTTAGGCAATGGAAACTTGCCGCGATCTCTACAAGAGAAATCACGTCCTGCAAGTAACAAAGATTCAGAAAACAGTTTGCAACTCTTGCAAGAAGTGATCCGCAAGATAAATTCCAGGTTTTGCGGAATTGACTTGCGGAAACAGAGGCATCACTATGTGAGACTGCTCTGTGTATGAAGCCTGGCAACCCTGAAGAGCCTAATTCTTCTACCTCAGAAAAGCTGCTTCTAAAAGACATGCTACACACCAGAGGAAAGAAAACATATCCCAGGACACAAAGTCTACAGCCTCTGAAATCCACCTTCAGCAGTCAATTAACATCAGTGACAAATAACCATCACTTCAGGAAAATCATTTAAGCAGAAAATTATTCCTTTCAAACTCTACAACTCTTCATTACATTATTTATTGACTCCAGGCAAAACAGGAAATAAATACTGGCTGAAAAGTAAGCCTGAGATAGCTTTGCTTTAGCATAAAGATATTAATTACACTGATAGTATCAAGCTTTCCTGTGTGGTAGCTATCAGCTTCCTACAGTGAAGAATACTGCGTTGTTAGAATTTGCTGAAATGCACTATCAGTGCTGCCTCTGGAATTTCAGTTGATTTCCATTAAAGAAAACAAGAGACAGAAAGCAAGAATAAAATGAAAATAAACCCTAATAATTTGTTCTAAAGGCATTTAAGCCAAGGTCTGGAAAGTGCTCCATTAGGCAGCAGCAGCCATAGCTAATATGAGTAAGTGTGGGGTCAAATAACATCACCTTTGTACCATGTCTACTAATTTTCTTCTCTGGCATACAGAGAAACACTAATTTCAAAAGGACATTTATGAAGTAAATAGGTTAAATGACATTAATAGCTCCCATAAAGCTTTTAATTATAGAACAGAACTATTCAAAGCTAAGGAATTCAATGAAAATCGTCTTGGAAATGAAGAAGCAGATTTTTTCTCTTACATTTCCAATTATTTCCAATTAGATGCACTGTAAAACATTCTTTTGTCAGTTATGAAACATTGCAAGGCTGTCCTCTGCTGAGATTAAAAAACCAACACAAATGCCAACACCAAAAAAATCTCCTCATCAAAACCAGGAAGCTCAGAATTCTGGAGTGCTGGCTCTCACTGTGTCAGTGGTACCCTGGAGTCAAGTGTTACAGGATATTTCAGAAGAGCTGTTTTGGGTCACACCAAAATTCTTCCAAGTCACTGTCCTGTCTCCAACAGTAGCCCAAAAGGGACACTTAGGGATGAATGTAAGGACAAACATTCAATAGCAACATACTGACTAGAAATACTATGCAGTCTTTTCAAACTGGAATTGTTAAACGACCATCACTGGAGACTAAACACTGCTCTTTGAATCACAGATTTAGACTTAAAACATGGTTTACTAAATATAAAAGCTTCTGGTTATTATACACAACAGGAGTTCAGCTTCTATTTACATTACACTTTTCAATTTCTTGTTATTCTTCTGTTACCTTAAGAAAGAGTAAGCAAAAGCAGCAAAGCAAGCCACGTCTGTGCGATTGAACCCAAGTTATTCAGTGCTGCAAGTGAATACCACGGTTAAGGAAAACCAAATGACCCAGAAATTTACCATTATCCTCACAGCTCCATTATATTCATAAATCACACTGCAGTCACTGTTTTATGTTAATCCTTCTAATAGAAGCATTTTCAATTTATCAAACTACATGAAGAATTTTCTCAAGTTAATTCCTATTAGAAAATGCAGACACAGTCTGCTGTAACACAAGGATTAGCAAGGAAAGCAACATGCCTAAGATGAAACATGTCTAAGGTGTCTTCACCTGTCTGCTTTGTCGTGGGAGTTTATGTGATACTCCAGCAGGATTTCCTAACATAAAGAAACTGTTTATGTCAAACAAAGTGGGATTTTTTTTAAGCTAGTTAAAGAGTCATGTCTTGACTTGCCTGAAACGTACCACACCTGACTGCTAACAGGTAGAGCAAAGAATGGCATTGCATCTCGCAGTCTCTATGGAACACCTCCTTATGTTCCATGAGGTATAGTTAACTGCTTGTCTTGCAGACAGGCTGTGTACAATAAACCCCAACCGACTTCAAAACACAAGCTGCAGTTCCAACTGTCAACTAGTAACCCACCCTTTCTGCCCTATCCCTTCCCTTCTCTCCCAAGTACTCTCTAAACTTGTTTCAGGGAAAGTTAAAAGGACTCAAGAGCAGGTCAGCATCTCAATTCCTAAGCCAAACACCAATCTCACTGACATGGTAGAATCAGAGAAGAGTCAGGGGACAGACAGCAGAACAGAGCGAGCAGGTGACCCTCTGTACCAGACAAGAAATGTGAATTTATGTGAATTTCCTTTATCACCCATAACAGGCATTGTAGCCTACACTAGTTGTGGACAGCAAGCAGCTTATCCAACTGCTAAGCTCTCTGAATTTGCTGCTAACTCAAGCAAACCACCCTCGAGTTGCAGGAAGAAAAACTCAAACTTATTGCCAATTTGGCACAAAACCAAAATTTCCTTCCTCAGCCCTAAAAAGGGGAAAGTCTACCTTGTAACAGGGCAGAAAGCTCCCCTCCCTACAACGTGTTAGGGAAGGGAAGTCATCACAAGCAGAACAGTTGTGAACAATCCAAGGAAGTTAAAAAAGGAGGTGAGACCAGAGTCAGAGCCGAGTCTGTTCAGAGCTGCTGCTGCAAACATCTCATTTTGCATGTATTCAGTCATGTCAGTATCCCAACTGGAACAGCTTCACAGCAAGCTGGATGATGAAAAGACAACTAAGCTTAATTAATTATTCTTTTGCTAGATTTTTTTTTCCTTAAAAAGCAGAGAAGCTGCCCAGTTTACTTTATCACATGCTGCTGCGCTATGGCTCAACTGCAGAAGCAATGCAGGTGAAGGACTGAGCAAAGGAGCCAAGATCCTACTGCAGCCTACGGTCCCAGATTTAATTCCTCCTGGTTATCTGTGCAAGGAAAAGGTCTGAAGTCAGAAGAAAATGCAGTGACTATACCACTTCTGCACTGCATCCTTCCACAGCTCACACCAAGCTTCTGAACTTTCTGCTGGCCACCCAGTGTCCTGTGCTGTTCAGCATTTTACTCAAGTTCCAAAGTTTTGGGTTAGAAGATAAAAGTATAATAAATACACAGAGAGAAAAGAGCAATAAAATAAATGTTAGGAGTTATAAATGCTGCTATAAACAAACAAAAAAAGGCATATGATGTCCCTGCAGGAGACAAAAGTGCAACAGTGGGTATGCACTCTTTTGAAGGCAACATTCACATCCATGAAAGAAGAAAGCTATTCTCAGTATTTCATCATGGTACAAGATGTAGCTCAAAGCAATGCTTCAGATTTCCCCAATTCTGCAGGACAATCTTGCCCTGCAGCAAAGCTGCATCACTCATCCCTAGCCACACCTTCTCTTTCTTTTTTTCCCCTCTTCAAAAACAACGCAGCACCACAGGGTAGGCAAAGCCTCCTGCACTTCTACACTGTGCACTTTGCATTGGCATTCTGCTGAAAGAGAGAGAACAATTAGACCCTACTGAGTAATGATTTGCTTATTGATTACCTGCCCCATCGAAAGACAGATAAATCAATCTACATTCTAGCTATGCAATGATTCCACATAACTACATAACAGCAACAATTTAATCACTCTAATTGTCTAATAGAGTACAAGTATGCTTTCCTTTGTGTTTTTTGTTTAAGTTTTAAACAAAACCGCTTTGCTGCTCAGCTTGCACCTGCCACTGCACAGACAGTAACTTCCACAGCCAAGGGGGCAGGAATCCAATTACCCTTATTTGCAAGTTATTTAATTGTGTTTAACTTTCCTCATAGGTAAGCTTAAAAAACAGAGCCTGTGTGTGTAGAGACTGGGAGAGAAGAAAGTCTCGATCACATTGTGCTTTATAGATATGCTTGGACAGCAACTTCAGTACCTGCCATTCAAAACCCAGTACAGTTATTCTGCAATCCAAGTGAAGTTTCATGTATTTTGCCATGATTTTTCTTCCTGTGGGCCAGTACTTGAAACAGACCAGGCAAGGGTTTAGAAACCAGTTCAACTAGACTTTAAAAAACAAATAAGCCAATGTGAGTAAGCACATCTTGTTGAAATATGGATAGGGAAGAAACCTGACATGTAAAAATACTAGCTAGTACTGTTAGTGATACTCTGTAGGGGGTGTTTCTAGCAAGTGTTCTCGATCTATTCTTCGTTTAAAAAGAGTGGCAAGGTGAAGAAGGAAAAGGGCTAATCTACACCTACCTGTGTCTTTAACTGCAAGATTTGGACATCTTCATCACTTAATAACAGAACATTCAGAGGAAAACAGAGAACAACCAGCTATTGCTGAATATGGAGACTGATATTTTCCTAAATAACTATAGTTTTATGTAGCTCAAGATGACTGTTCACTAGTCAGAAGTTAAATACTTGTCCCTCGAAGACTGAAAGCATGGAGAACCATGATACAACTTACAGGCAAGAACAGGACAACAAAGTTCCTCACCACCACATGACCCCTCTGATTTAATCTGTACCACCTGTGCCACAGTGAGAGCAGGCTCTGGGGCAGGAGCAGTTTACACAGCACACTACTGCCTGTTGGCACCCAGGTGAGTTTGCAAATGAACATGTGCCAAAGGCCAAGACATGAGGTAGGAAGACACAAAGCAGCTCACTATAACTCAAGCTGCAGTTAATCACCACTGTGCTGACTCCATCATACCAACTACCTCAGCTTGAGAGTCCAAGTGTGGTGACAAGCTACTTACACTCCTGCTCTGCCCTGTGTTAGACACTGAACAAGGATAAACCATTTGTATTTTCTAGCATAAAGACAAAGCCACCCACTGCACTTTTATAAAAGGAGGCAGCATATTCCTGTCAGGTAGATAATTTAGTATTTTTCTGTAACAACCAAGTAGTTTGTGTTCTCATACAGGCAGATGTTTTTGCTGTCTAATTCTGCTCACAATGGATATTATGAGCTTTGTTTCAAGATGCTGAGTTCTGCATTTTTTAAGGGTAGCAACAATTTGCTTGTGGCTAAAAGAAGTATGACTCTTCTTGAAGTAAAAGAGTGACACACCTAAGGCTAGATTTAAAAAAAAGCTGTATGTAATTATCGGCTTGCTGACACAATAGGTGAAACTGTGTGTCATACTTGATTTGAATATTTTTTTCCACCTTTTCTCTTTGGAGTGGCAATTCTACCTCCAAGAACTGATTATATTTAGAAACGGTATGGCCAACATAACTACAAAGATTTGTAAGTTAAGCAGTAGTGGAGCATTAATACTCGCTAGAGTACAGTTTAGCTCTCAGAACACAGCACCTTACAGCTGCCCATAGGCAATGGTTCAGCTTCCCCTCTGCTGTGCACCCTGTGTTTCTTTCCACTCCACCAACTGATTGCAAACTGAAATTGTCATAGCTGCTTATCAACTGCTACCATGACCATAGGTGCAATATATTAATTATTTTCACTTGACATTTTCCTAAACACAGAAGCAGCGTTTGTTTCTAGCACAGTCAGAAAGCTAAAATCCAGGAGCTTCTTCAGAAACAGAACCTCCTTCATACCTGTCCACAAGTTCCCATGACCAACTCTGAGGCAGTAAAACGAAAAAACACCCAAAATCAGAATGGTGAACTTGCAGCTACAGTATGGAGAACAGCACTGGTTTACACAATCTAAGGGTGAAAAGAATAAAGGAAATATGTTGCTCCAAGCACCATGTGCAGAAGAAAAATTCTGATAAACAGAATGGATCAGACTTCTGATAAACATGCTCACACACTCACAACCGGGCTACTTGAAGCTTCACAAGGAACAAGTTTGGTAGAGCTTAGAAGAAACCTTAAAGCTGGCCAGCTAAGTCAGAGGATGCAAGCAGAGAGATTCTTCTCCTTGGGCTGTCAACCAAAACTACAAAACTACAAAATGCATCAGGCTTGAACCAGACCACTGTGTTAGCCACAGCAGGAATGCTGCACTTTCCTACAGTTTAAAGGTAGCAGGAAATAACTGCAGAGCTGGTAAGGGCCTACTGGAGACATCTCTGAATGTTTTGGTCATGCATGTCATTGTGTCTTCACTGCTACCATTACCTGTGCTGGTGAGATTAGCTCTGGGCAAACACAGGCTTAGGTACATTTACACTAAGATTTTCATACTATATACAATTTACCACTAACTCAACTAGAAGGGATTTAAATATGACCCTTCAAAATCAAGTAATTTGTTAATAACTTACCATAGCAACTATCACTACTTCTAGCAGACCTCACTGAAGCAGGTCTGCTCCAAAGCACCACATTCTAGCACAGCTTGGTGTTACAAGACTCCTCTCCTTTAGTACCTACGTGATTGTAAAGGAAACATCATCCACACAACATGAAATAGCTTTATCAGAGGCACAAGGCTAAGATGTCCTGGAATGTTTTTGTCTGCTCACTTCAGAGAAAAAGACATGACATTTTAAGAAAAGCCAAACTGTGTTTGGCCTTAAGACATTTGACAGCAGGTTTTTAGACAGGAAGATTTTATCAAGGTCTCTAAGAAGGAGCAAGTTTCACACAGATACGTGTCGTGTGACTCCACATTAAAGGACCTGCATGGGAAAGCAAGGATACAAGGATGAAGAACAGCAAGAACACTGTGGATCAAGGAATAAAAATGTAGGGTTCACAGAATGTTTCAAAGCATTTAAAAGACAAGATTTCAAGAAAAAAGTCATGTCTTTGGCAATTTTCTGAGCTCAGCAAGTAATCCTGGCCTTCCAAACAAGAGGTGATGGATGATACTGAAATAGGTTTGACAGCAACCTGGAAGTAAAGCAGCCCCTAAAAACCGAACCAGATAGCCAGGACCACACACCACCGTGAGTTCCCATTTTATTATTCTATTTAAAATATAATACTGAAAAATTACTGAACAACCCTGCCCAAAAGAGACAGTTGCAGCTTGAATTGCTGCTATCAATGTTCATACTAAAAGTCTGCCAAGAAACTGATAGAAGCTACTTCTTTGTGTTTGCAGCACAAATCAGCCATTGAAGACATGAAATGTCACCCAGGGCGCTGCCAACAAAAAGATTAAAAGCTAAAGAAAGAATCCCACAAGCAGACTGGGGGTGGGGGGACGACGAGGGGACAGACACGAGACTAAGGAAAAATAAAAAGATGAAATCCATTTGTATCTGCAAACATACCAGAATTAAGCTAAAGCTGAACCAAGTTGTAATCCACCACTGCAATACCACAGATTTTAATTTGTAAAACTTGAAAATTTTACTTTTTAAAGTATTTAGAAACAGAAACCAGAAGCTGAAAAAACTGTACATGCACGTGCTTCCAGTCAGCTGTACATGCTGAGTCCAGTGCTGTGGTTACTCTGGACTCTATAACAGAAGGTATTAAGACAAAAAAAAAATCATCTATTTATTAACTTTAAAGTCTCATTAGTTCTAAGAAAAACTCTGTTATTCAAAAGTAATGTGTTACTAAGAATTCAAAATCACTCTGTAGAGATGATCCACTTTCAGATACTACAAGTTATTATTTACTCAAAATGACTTTTGAATCAGAACATTTCAAAACAAAAATTAATAGATTGCATAGCAGAACCAGGAGGTTCCAAAATGGATTTTCGAGAAGAGCTGAATGGTAGTTGATTAGACCTAACCTGCTCAATTTGTTCATTCTAAGTTGGTCAATAAAGCCATTCCCTGTCCAGTACCCATCTGATAAGTACCACAACTCCTGGATCTCTTGAAAAAACTGTTCACCTGATTAAGTAAGAAATAAATTCTGAAGACAACTTTTCTCTTTCTAACAGTTACAGCTCTTCATGCTCACATAAAGCAGCTTTCCAATTGTAGAATGGTTTGTTATTTTTGCCTCTACTGTACAAAAGTTTCCAAATGTTCTCAAACTTCCTGAATCTGTTTCGCTGAGCTAACCAAGCACAAAGCAGGTGATGAAGCAGATAACAGAAGATGGCCCCCACCCTTCCCCACTTAAATCCTCAACTAATTTCACTGAATCTGTTACAATAAATTTGAGATTTTCTTTGATTTTCTTATAACAGATAAGCAGAAAGAAATGAAGTCATCATACTTGATAAGGAAATACTTAGAAATATTAAATTCCTGTAAACTATATCATACAGAAACAAAGAAATTTTAGCTCTAAAAAATTACATGGAAAAGCAACAGTGTTGTTTATGTTAGCATCATCCCACCCATACTCAATTCTTTATCTCTAATGTATTCAGCACACCTGGTGGCATGTACCCATGAGCATAGAGAAATAAAAATGTCCATTCCTTGGCCCACAACAGCGGGAGATCAGCAACTCTCATTCACATTACATGGGTCACACTCTTTAAGCATGAATGCATTTCCCCCTGAATGGATGCAAAGAATGGATGCCCAGATTACTTCTGGGCAAAATCTAATTTTTCATGACTTAGAGCATGGGACTCCTAAATTATTAGCATGTAGAGGATACAGAATTAGACTATTAGGTTAACTTAGGCTCCTTCTTCATTTTGAATAGATTTTTAAATTACCTGTGTCCTACTGACCCAACGTACCTTGAAATCTGGTTGATAAATGGGATCAGTTCTGCGGGATCGTAAGCACGAGCGAAGGCCCAGCACACATAGCATGCTGCATCTCTCACGTTGGACCCCACGCTGCAGGCCCCCCGCTTCTCATCGTATGTCAGTGCTTTCAAAATGACAGGAACAACTGGTAAAAAAAATGTACAAAAGCAACAATGAGGACCACAGAGCAAACAAAAACCAGTCATCATTAGAGAAAAGACAAAGGGTAGAACTGTGTGCTCTAAGAGAAGCAGCGTGGCTCTTATCACAGAGGCCTTACAACATGGGCACTGTTATTATATAAGGAAGTGACACAAAGAAGCCTGGGAAAAATCAGTAGATTTTCACTGTGATGTTTCTATCCCCATCAAAACTGCTGAAGTCAGCAGCATTCTTCTACAGATAAGAAAGCAACCAAAAACAGAAGGCATTGTCTCTCACAGTTCTAGCCACATACTGACACAGTTTAAGAAACTCTGTCTGCAGGGTTCCCCAAGGGGCTTCCTTTGGGCATCTGCAACTCCAGATATGTGATGTGAGCACATCTCTCTCTAGATGACACATCTTTATTAAGTGAATGATACCTGCACAAACAACAGACCCTGTTAGAAAAAAAACCCAATTCCTATACTGATTTACTTTCTTCTTTAAAATTTATCAAAGGAATTGTTTTTCCCTAGAAATATTGTCAAAGAGTGACCACATTGAAAAAGAAAAGTAGGTGAAGAAGAAACTGTATTTCAGCAGCAAACCGTGCCTGGACAGATTTAAGGGGATATGATCACAAAATCATTAACCTTCAACATCCAACTCATCACTGTATGTCTGCTACTTGGAACAAAACATACACACCACAAGTGGGCAAAGGAAGTATTAAAATGCCATTTTCATCCATTTTAATGTGTTAAAGAAAATAAATCAGTAATTGGAGGGATGAATAAGATTTGAGTATTAGGAGAAGAAGCACTAGAAAAAAAGCAGTTCCTATCTAGAAGCAATGATACAGCAGAGACAGATGGGTATTTGGACACTTCCCATGCCTGAGAGAAGCTACAATAAAAATCTTCAAAAATGTTGACTAACTTGTTTCAAAAAAATGCTGAGTCAAATAATGAGAAAAATGGACCTTGCCGGTTCTACAGGAACACTGAAACACATGCCAAAGGCAACTCTGCAAAGCTGCTGCGAGTTTCCTTCAGCACGGGGTGACTATGCAGCTACTTTATAGAGTTGTGGGTGCACTCTCACCTATCTGGATGCTGAAGGACATGTGAAGGAACAACCCACAAGCAGCTCCTCACATCTGTACAGTGCGTGGAAGAAAAATCCACAGTTTTCACCTGGGAGCATTAATTCCCCAATGGCAAGGACAATCCCAAATGGCACTGCCAGGGATCTGTAGCAGCAGGTATTATGAAAATACTGAACACAGCAGCGCCATTACTATGAGCACCTCAAGTGTTGCTCAGAATCTCAAGCAGGACTTGCAATCCCACCTCTTTGATGTCCTACTCCCATGTCTAGGGCTCAAAGCACTGACGCTGTGAGAGGAACACTCTGACTGCAGTGTCTGGAAAGCTAAGAGGGCAGTGAGAAGGGAGGATGTGAAAGTGGTGTGAGCAATGGGGAAAACAGCAGTGAGGGATGAGTAAATATAAATACAACAATGACAGCAGGAAAATACCAATCCAGAGATCAGATGCTAAAGTTTTTGTGCTGCCACTGGTTGAACAGTTGGTGGGGAACTGCGGACTTTGCCAACTACTGTATAACAATTGCACATTGGCTTTCCTGTTTGAAAATGCAGGTCCAGCATTACATTTCCTGTTGGTATTTAAGAGTCATAAAACCCCAGAAGCAGCCCTACCACCAATTCCATGTCCAACTTCATTTGCCTTAGAGCTCTTCAAACACAACACAGGGGTTTCCTGCAGAGTGGGCAGAGCCTGGCTGAAGACAGACATGACAGAGCACAACAAGCAAATCCAAGTGTAATATCCAGCCCACTGTAACTGAATTATCTTAGGAAAGAGCTTTCTAACCCACCACCTGACAGACACTGTGTCACAGTATCTCCTGAACACTATTCATCTTCAGCCTAAACACATAATGCTAAGTTCCATTTTATTTAAGGGTTTTCTTTGATTTCAGCTGTTCCCATCCATACTCTTCTAAAGTGGTTTGATATGCAGCAGCATTGAAATACAAAGCTTTTCAGATAGCTTCTGCATTTTATATCTGCTACACAATTTCAATTCATTGTAATGACATGGCAAATGCTCAGGATGGTCACAATGCTGTACTGAGTTGCTCCCTCTTGCTTCTATTTCTCAGATTTAAAATCCTACTGAATTCATACTTAAAAATCAAGAAAAAACACAAATATAAAAAGCTTTCAGAAAAAAACTGATTTAGTTTGTGAAGGTGGAGGCAAACTCTTTTATTTTTGAAACTCTGAACTTACATTTTTTATTAAAAAATAGGAGATTGGCAGGTACAACCAGAAGACCTAAACTGTTACTCAAATTTTAAAATTACATTTTCTTTCACAGAAAGCAGGATAAACCGTGTCCACTCTCAACCCAATTATTAAACCAATATCCACCTGTTTAGGTCTGTGAGTGCTCAAGAAAATACAGTCACCTTTCCCTGTAGCCTAGAGGTATTAATAAGCACCTGCTGCGCTCCACCCTGCCTTACCCAACAACATAACTGCAGGTTGCAACATGGCTCTTTGCTCAAGCCTTGTGAAAATAAAGAAACAACTTCTGGCTTCTAAGTATTACCAGCAACAGATTATTTTTTTTCTGTCCTCCTGGAGACAGGTTGCATAGCTATTTTCCTTTTGAAACGCGGATTTTTAACAATCAGATGCACCGTTCGGGTGAAGGTGACAGACACTAGTTGCAGAAACTTGTGTAAGGTGTTGGATACCACGAGGTCACATATATGTAAATCACATCTGTCTCATACTATTAAAAAATGCCTTTAAAATCTTACTTTACACAAACCTAGACTGTGAAACATGCCATCAGGAGCCCTGTGTTACTTCAGCTTCTGATTGCAGTGTTTTATTTATTGCAATGTTTATCATAGAAAACATACAACTAAAACAATTAAGCAAACAAACAAACAGCAAGAACCTGTTCCTTGGCCCTATGTCTTGTCTCCACACAAGAAAATTGCAAAATTTTGCAACGTCACTCCTATTTGATTTAAACCAGATCTTCACTGGACCTCAATTGTCTTAATTGTTTTAAACTAAAATCTGCTGCTCTGGAATGACATTAAGCTAATGTCAACTTTTAGGAATGTCTTGGGATTTGATATGGATGTGGAGAAGCCTTCTCAATTCAAAGCTAATAAATTGCTAAACTCCCTATTTCAGAATTTTAAAGAAAAAAATGCTTTCAAAAGAGGGGTGTCTGCTCCTACTGAAGGATGCATTATACACAGTGTCACTGTAGGAGCAGCTAACAACATCACAGTTAGTAAGTTAGGAAACATAAACCCTGTTTTAAGTGCCAAATGCAAAGAATAATCATTCCATTCTTCAAATTTTCCTCCAACAAAACTGACTCACTACAGAAGAGACCTTTGCTAGGTTCCTCCTCTTCATGAGCCTCAGGCTGACAGAAAAGTGTAACCAGCCCTATCTGTAGCATGTTTTAAATAGCACCTCTATCATTATCACTCTAGCTTTTCAGAGTAAAGAATTTCAGATTTGAGACCATAAGCTTCTGCAAGGCACTGGAACCTCTTTTGGAACAAGAGGCAGGTCCTAATCATAACTTCATGAGGGCTCTTATGCAGATGCAAACACAGGTAATTTCAGGTCAGGCCCATTATCAGAAATAAATACCAGTTCAAAGTTCTGCCAGATATTTCTGATTTTTTCTCATTTTCTACGCAATCTGTCTCCTTCAGGAGCACTCTTAAAGGACTATTCCATCCACAGGGTAAATTCTCTAGGAAGAGTTGAACAAGCCACGCGCTGCTTTGTCGAAAAATTTTCCATGTTTCTGTAGAATGCTCTAACACTGCATCCTGCAGGGCAGGCACTGAAAACCATCAACACGTAGCCTCTCTTCTCTAATTCCTGCACCCAGGTCTGACCCAGTTAGAAGCTTGCTGGGGAGGAAAGGAAGAGCATGACACTACACGCATGCTCAGAAGATAGCTAAGAATTTAACCGCTGAAATCTCTCTACCACAAGTTTCTCACAATTCTTAACAGTGGCCCAGGCAGATGAGGCTGTCTATATGCACATCCACAAACCAGAGAAGCATTTGCTAACCCGTGACTAGTAAGGGCTGTGTCTGTCTGGTTGCAATCAGTCCCTCACTACGTAATGAATTTAAAGAGTCTTTAATTATATGATCACGTGATATTTTTTTTCCATGGACCTATCTCAGTCAGCACACAGGAAAGACCTGCTCTGGCGATGAATCATAGCTGGGCAGCCAAGGAGATTGTTGTGTGCCTTGCTGCTGAGGGAGGAAAATATGTAACGCAAAGACCTGCTCTGAGGCAGAGCAAAGGGATTGCTGGTTGAGTTGGATGTTGCCCTAAAGAGCTACATTCTAAGTACAGCTCTGCCAAAGCCTTACTGTGATATCAATCATATTTCTTGAGTGTTTAAAAGAAATGGTCTCTGGCTCTCATTTCCCAGGTATCTCATGTATAAACTAATGGCAGATTCACGGAAGTGCTACAATGCTGAAATAAGTGTGAGCTCCTGTGCATGGCAAGAGGCCAACGAGGAAGCAGACAGATCTGGATTTTGGCCAGTCTATCTCAACAGTATTATGTAACACAGCTATAAAAACTCAAAAATCTTTTAGCACCCATAACTGTCTATGCTGACAGCCCTGCACTGACCTAAGGCAGAACTGATCTACTTTCTCTGACAGAGCACTTAATATTCTGGAGATTCATCTACCCACTCACACCCAAGGCCACACAAGAGACTCACATGGGTTTACAGCTAACACAGCCCTTCCTTCACCATAACCAGTACCATATTGCAGTGGCAGGACATGAACAAACAGGCTTATGAGGGAACCCTCCTAAACAAAAGTACTACTGCGTATGAAGAGTGTAAAAACTTTGAAAACCTTATAATGCTGCATGTCAGGAAAGAAAAATCACCAAAGAAACCTCAACCTTTAGGCTAAGGTTATGCAATCTCAAGATAAACCCTACAGTGAAAAAGCTAGAAGCAATACAGTGTCATTTATTCCCTGCTTAGTATTTATACCATTTCTCAGTTGACTGGGGGAAGGACCTTCCTTGCTACAGCTTCTGCTACGGCATTTATTGCTGCTCATACCTGCTGGCTAGTGAAAAAAAAGTATCTGCACTATTTATAATGCTGCCTTGCTAATTTCAAAACTATTACGGTGACACAGGCATCCTACCGTTTTAAAATACTATTTCCAAGCCCATGCATCATTCTTGAAGTTCACCTGGGTATTAGAGAAAAGAATTCCTCTGCAACCAGCCTTTCAGGTTTGGGTGTTCTCTATTTTTTAAGAGTCCACCTAAGACAGATAGAACTTTTTTTCATTTCTTCCAGTATCTGTGAAGAAAAGTACCTGGAGCCTTGCCCAGAGCCTCACAATTAACTATCCCTAGAGAACAGGCTAACACATTTCAGAAGCCTGAATTCCCAATAAATCTCCAAAACCCTGGCATCTGCAAATCAGTATCAAACAGCTTATGCAGAACATGAAGACACAGAAGGTAATTCTTCAAAACAGACTATCTAAACAAGTCTTACAGAAATCTGTTACAGATCTTCTTAGATTTAAAAATCTTGATCTAAAAGTTAAAGCCCTATTTAGAACACATCTGAAAGCAGAACTGGTTTCACTTTTCAGACTTTTTTGGGTTTATCTAAGCACATCAAGCTATCTATACAGATCAGGAAGCACCATTCTCTGTACACTCAGATAAAACAGCCAGGAGTCCAATCTTTTATCAATAGCAGCAAATATGCAGGCAGGGTCTGTACAGGAACATTGCTAACCCAGCATTACCAGACAGCACATACCCACTTTAACCAAATTCATATGATCTTTGCCACAAAAACTGAGGAAATTTTAAAACTGCAGACACAGGAGTCATTCAGAAATAATACATGCAGTATTTCCCTATGCCAGGGAATGATACTTTTTATATAGTGGTAGCAAATGAAAAGGTAAAAAAAAATATTTACTTTGTCACTGAATGCCAAGACATCACAACATGCCAGGTCCCCTCCCCCTCAAATCTATCTCAGTTCCCTCACTAATAGAACTGAACTGCAGACATTACAGCTCCCTACTTTATTCTTGAACCTTTTTGCTTCCTCTTTCACTCTGAAAGTAATTTCTAACAGAAGAAATAAAACCTAGTTCTTCAGAAGTTGGTTCTTCACTCTCCAGATTTCAAGATCTGGATCACTTGCACTGACCCTCCAGTGCCAGCCTGCTGAATTAGCCAGTGTATCTCATCAACATTACACCTTCTGTTTTAACGCTGATTTCCATGCTGCCACAGTTAAGAAAAGAAAAATGGCTTGTTGGGCTGTATCAGTCTATTCATTGTGAAGGGGTACGGCAAGTAGGCAGATCAAAACTATCACCTTTCTGGCTGAAATCCTCCCAAAATAAGCACCTTCCTTCCCACCTTTCTTTCCCTGGCTTCCTCTTCTTACTCTCTAGAGATGCAAATGCCTCCAACATTAAACATATCTGGATTCTTAGCAAAAACAGGGTCCCATAATGCACAACAAACAAAAAAGAGCAAGTTACTTCTGATTCTGAAACACGAATAGTTCTACCTTTAATTTAATTGATGGGACTTTCTCTGGCTGTTTGGCAGATAGAGCTGTGACTACCCAGTGGTCAGCAAGTACTGGGAGCTGAACACCAGAACACTTTTAATCTCACCACTGACATGTTAAGAACGGCTAGGAAGCTCCATGCTCCTATATATGACACATCTTATTACCTAGAAAGTTTATACTGTGCTGTCATCAGGAGAAATTTTAATAACGTCCTTTCACAAGCAAACCAGAAATTCAAGTAAACTCGGATTCTCTTGTTTGTTTAGTATTTATCCCCACCCAATTAAATAAAAAAACCTTATAAATAATAGTCTGAAACCTACAAAACCACAAAATACAGCACAAAACAAAAGATGTGAAATCATACCGAAACCACACTGAAATGTAGGTTTTTGGCCCCGAGACATGCTGCACAGCAAGGAATGGTTCATGTGCGAGTGCTGCAATTCCAAACAGAAAAGTTCACACCAATACCACATGAGATCATACAAGTGTATAGCACTTATTTAAAAAATAAGAAAATCAAGTTTTCCCTAATTGTAAATGTAGCTGCATGATTTGTTCTTAAAAAAACACTAAAAGTTTGCAGCTAAATGGTGACATGCAATTTTGCATTCAACAACTTAACACAAAAAGTGCAATTCAAGAGCTCTATTATTAGATTAGTATCACTTCAATGGAATAAAACAAACCACCCAATTTCCCTTGCTGGATTTTATTCTCCCCTTTTAAGATTTATTTAAATAGTAGACAACACGCAGTGATCATAGAAAAATATAGTAATCATATAAATGTTTATAAAATTTGACATATTACTAACTACTTTGAGTCCAGAAGAATTCATTATACTCCTCACTGCTGTCTTCACTACAGCAGCCTTCAGTAACGCTGCCTCACAGAAAGACGAGCAGGAGTGACTGTATCTGCGCTGGAACTGCATGTGGCATAACTCCAGCCCTAGTACTGGAATCTATGAGGAAAAATTTCATTTCAATGAGAGAACTGTCTCAGAATCTCTGGCATTAAGTCATAAAATCAAAGCAGAAGAAGAAAAAACATTCAGCATGAAAAAGACTTGAGAAGAATGAAAAGGGGATTATAAACAGTGCACGGAGGAGGAACCGAAAGGAAGGTATATTGTACGTCTGTTAGAATAACTGGCAATTAGAAGAATGATTATTAAAAACTGCTTCTTGTAAACAGTTGACAGCTTTGCCTACAGTCTCAGTTTCTGATGTTCCCTACTTCCCCCAAGATGTTTCACTGCCCGAGGGTGAGGATGGGAACCAGAGGGCAGGCAAATCATCCTAGTTCCAAGCCAAACACTAACAGTAGAGGCTGCAATAAATACCTAAAAAAAAAGTGATCTAAAGTTGCTATTACCTAGTGAGCTTTTATTCTTTTCCCATACAAATAATTTGCTCCAGTAATCATGAACAAGTAGTTCACAAACATCAGCAAAGTAATCTGCCCAGACATATCTCCAAAATCATGGACTGGGATCATTATGAAAAACAAAGACACATTTCAAAGGTGTTATCCAGAAAGCATTACGGCTAATAACTATTCATATGGGATAGAAGACAATAATGATGAGAATATTGTACAAGAAACATGGAATGTTTTGTGGCACACCAAGAGTTACAGCAATTATACTCAATTGCATTTGCCCCCTTCTGGGAATGGTATGGAATAACCTAGTCCAAACATGCTAACAGAGAGCAAAATCTTCTGATAACTTCAGTTCAAGTGAACAAAGTAAAAGAGACTGTCTACGTTTAGCTAGCTCAAAGCCACACACAGAGATACATAACTACAGTGGCAAAGACAGAAATCACACATTCCTAAATGTGTTTCCTTTATATACCAAGCTAAGCTTCAGTGTGAACTGCACGAGAGTATTCACACCTACATGATCATTCTTCTTTCTTGGAGTAACTAGGTAGTTCACAAGTTTGTAAGGCATGCTCCAAGAAGATCTGGAAATATTCTAAACACCTGAAAACCAGCAGGCATCCTCTGAATGGCTGCATCAGTGTACTGACTGATCAGAGGTAAAGGCAAGTAAGCAAAACAGCTTGGTCACAGGGGCCATACTTGGCGCTAGAGCAGAAAGGTAACTATTATCTGATCCACAGCAGGGTTTGTATCTGACCAGAGCAACAGCTGGCACTCTCACCTGTATCTAGAGAACGGAATTTTGAAGTGCAAGAGGAAAATGTAACCTAGGTAAGCAGTGTATCTGCAATAAGAAAGTTTCTCTTGTACGCATGCTGCTAATGACATTATGGCTTCTGTTCAGTGCTCAAGCTGAACTGAAAAATTCCTATAAAAACATGAAGCAGCAAAGTTTGTAACAGTCACAGAATGGCTGTTGTGCACTACAATAATTATACCTATGAAATTCAACTACAGCTGAACAACACTTTTGATAGTGAATATTAGACAGAATTTAAAAATGTATATTCCACACAAAAGAAGATTAAAGTTTCAGCCTTCCAGAGAAGCAAAATAATCACTTTTTTTAAAAGCAGCTTGCAAAAAAATATCAACAAATCCAAACTTCACTATGTAAGTCCTGATTCTATTTGTTACTCTGAATTGTGTGCAGTGAACCTAAAAAGGCTGCTACCAACAGGTGATGGGCTTTACATCATCCAATACTCAGGATGGCAGGAATATGAGTTAACAGAGTAAGTGCTGAAACAGCATTGCTGTAATCAAGATTATTACTTCTACAAGTACACACAAATGGGAGCTCCTGCCTCCCTTTTCTGGGGTCAAACAGTGAACCTTATTCCCCAGATCTAGATGTTAAGTACAATCCAAGGACTAAGTAAAGGAGCATTTCCATTAGTTGTTCTCCCTTTTTATTGCTACTTTGTTCACAGCTGATTCCAACAACCAGGACGTGGTTATTTTTCTTGGGTCAAAGAAGCAACTGGACAACAAAACTCCACTTAACAGATCAAGGAAAGGGAAAACTAAATAAAATCAAAGTTCAAATATTGACTGTCTGTTCAGTCACCGCTGTATTACTGGAGGCTCTCAATAGCTCACTCTTATTGCCAGAAATTGCAAAAACAAAATACCTGACATAATTCTATTTGGGGAAACCCCCATCACGTTCAGTAAAAGAAATCTGATGGTACCTTCTTTTCAGCTACTGACAACATAAAATGATCCAATTTGCAGAAGAAAAATGAGGTTATTTAAGAAGAAAACAAAAAGTTATGTCAACTGATAAGGCATAAAAACTTACTGACCTGCCAGAAAGGCTTTTCACTACTGAGTGAGGAAAACTGAGCAGCACCTTCTGTTCAGAGAGCAGACTTTCTTCTTTAGGTCTTTCCAGAGATGTTTCGGAACACAGACACTATAAGATCTTTCTCTGCACATAGGATTTCTAATGTACTTAATTTCTTCAAACAATTTACAGCAAAACAGAGAAATGATGGACTATAAACACATTATTCCATCTAAAGCCAAAGGATTTACAAACAACTGGAAAGTAACATGACATCTTTTTACACTACTCTGCATTAGAAAATATTACAATTTTTTAATTAGTTAAAAAAACCCTCAAACAAACAACACCAAACAGAAGCCACTACTATATCTTAAAATTAGTGATTGTTCATCTTCAGGTAAACTCCAGAACACTACACTGGGATAGCAAGGGGAAGGATGGTGATCTGTGTACCCAATCAGAATAAATTAGATATCCAGAAGTCATCCCATCAAGATAAAAGCCACACCTTTAAAATTATTTTTAAGGCACTGTTTATAGAGACTCATTTTGAATCAACTTTTACTCACTGCCTAAACAGGTTTTGTAGTGACAATTTCCTTAATAATTTTAATTAAAAAGAATACACTTGCCAAGTATAAAATTCACTGGACTTCTATCCTGAAAGGTTTCAATAACCTTCAGCTTCTCTTACCTATATGAGCAGTCGGTTATCACATTCATCCAGCCAAATTTAACTTCTGAGCAGAAACTATAAGGTCTCCATAAAATTAGAATTAGTAGCCAAAGCTTCTTGTTTTTACATTCAGCACCAGGAATGGTTTTTACAGAGCTAGAACTATCAAAGGATTTTCCTTTTAACAACCATGATGCAAGAGGTTATTATTTCACTAAACAACTCAGCAATGTCACGATATGATTGGCAAACATGGTAATAAATTTGTCATTTATGAACTCCTAAAAAAAATGCAAGTAAAACTTGTGCTAGTAGCTATTAGTGGATGACCAGTTGACTTTCTCCTTTCACCATCTGGTTTCACCTAGGCAAATCTATAGACAAGATAATCGATGCCTTACTGAGGCGACTCCTTTCCATTTAGAGGATCTGTACATTTGACTGCTGATTATAGATAAGCTTTGGCAGATTCCTGTGGCAAGCAAGTTGGGAATTAGATCAGTCCTGCCTTCAGAAAACAGACTCATGAAGGGCAAAAAGGTTTAAATAAAAATTGAGAGAGAAAGGGGAAAAGTGAAAGAATATTAAAGCTACAAATGCATTTGACATAAAAATGCCAGTCTCTAGTAAAAGAGTATAATCATTACTTTTAAGCTTTGCTACCCCCCGTGTACAGTCAGTTCTGCTGCTCGTGAGTCACTTCCACGAGAATTTCCTACACTCAAAGCTCAGTACGTTGCCTAAGCTATTTTTGACCCCACACTGCATGCTGCTACTCAAAGGAACAGACAATACAGTTTAGAGTAAAACTTGGTTGTTGGAGGGCACAAAAGTGATGAGAAGTTCTCTTCGATTGCTTAGATGCCAAGGTAATGCTGAATGAAAGCAGTGGACACAAACAAATGAATCGTAGCTTCAGGCTGGAGTAATATCAGGTGCATCTCTACACCCTGAGGGCTCAACTCCTACACTTCTTAAGTCCCTCCCCCTGAAACAACCTCCTGCAGTTTCACTTAGAGATCAAGCAGAGAACAGGTACTTCTCTCGCAGCAGTGACAGCTACAGCTTACCAAGAGCGATCCCCTCGCCGGTTTCTGACATCTATGTATCTGGTGAGTACATTTCTTTAGAGTATTTTTCTCTAATAAAGGCAGTTCCTAATAGCAGCTAACCAGTAAATCTGAGGAGGGATTTTTCAGCTGTCTCCAAATCCTGGGTTACTCAAGCAGGTGCACCAGCTGGAGCTTTCAGATTAAAGTTTCAACAGAAGAGGGAAATAGTTGAATTTGAGAGAAAAACTAATTATGGCAAGTTTTGACAGTAATTCTCTCTTATTTTAAGCATTTCATTTCATACGGAAAGTTAATGCATTATACTAAAGTGTGACAAAAAGCTGAACTACTCAGAATAGCTGAGTTCGGTCTGCCACCTATTCTCCACACAGTAGTATCAAATTCATCTGAAAAACCTGTATGAAAATAAGGTTTTGGTTTCTCGTTTTTTCCAGCTTCTGGGAGTTTAGCACAGAAAATGGATTAATTTAGAGTAATCCCCTCTCTAATTAACTAATGTATATTTTAAGACACTGAATTTATTAAATAAATATTAAAAATGTTTACAAATACTTCAATTTCTTACCAACACCAGATAGCCAACTTAATCTGCTTGGGTATTTCCTCGCACAGTCGTGCACACACGCACACATGAGCATGCAGTCAGAGGACTTACTGCACTTCACTCCACACCTTCAACTCATGTTTCCTTTCTAGTCCTCTCCAGCCTACTCCTCTCACCCATGTTTCCTCCTAATTAACAGACAGTTGTGTTAAAATTTGTCTTTCAGTTTAAAGGAACTGGAAGTTTGGAAGGGAGTGGTGGTTAATCACTGGAAAATCTCAGCTAGAATAAAACTCACATATCTTGTTCTTGCAACACTATAGGTAGGTGACAATGGCATGTCCTTGAGTTATGCAATAATGCCACATCACAATATTTTAATTACAGCATGTCCTTCAGAATGTTCCACCCCAGTGAGTACTCCTGGTCAGAGAGATCAACATCACCAAAAGCATAGTACAGTAATAATGGAGCACGCATGACAAACTGTTACGCAGTCTGCTAAAGCAGTGTCCTAAAAAGAAATGTAATTAGTGTCCCTGCTTGTAATAGAAGACATTTTGAAATTTCCTCTTTGATCAACTGGCCATCTTAAACAATTTAGACTACTCAGAATGCTGAAAAACAGCATGCACACATATCTGTGTACACACATACACGCGTGTGTATGGACTCGTGTGTGTATATACCTACAGCCCCGAACGTTTTGGTTTCTGTATTTACACACACACACCCTGTGTTCAGTGATAGCCTTGTTTTCTGAGCTTGCCAATATGTAAAAGGCAAAGAGGTAGCAACAACAGACTAGTGAAAACAGAAGGAAGACTTGCAGCTCTCAGTCTCAGGTTAGAAAGGGCTATGAAGAGTGAGCGGTGCAGAGGAATAATTTTTACAAGAAAGAGTGAGCTAAGACAACTTTAAGTTTAACCAACATTATCCAAAGAACTTGGTTTTAGTAAAAATAAGTAGTGCTACTCCAAGAACTTGGTTTTAGTAAAAATATAAATAAGTAGTGCTACTCCATCTCAAAACTAGAAAAATCACAATAATATATAACTAGCTCCATTCCCAAAACTTAAGCCAGGTATACTAGAAATAAATTCTCAATATAAAAAAAGAAAAGTTCCATGCAAATTATCATCCTCAAGCATTTTCTCCCATTTTTAAGGGATGTCACAAGTTACGGCAGCAAAGTTAAGGAGAAGCAAACCTTTATTTTACTTGTTCTTACTAATACTGAACCTGAATTTTGGTAGCACAGAACGTTGCACAACTGTAAGTAACAAACATAATTTCTATGGAGACAGGTTTAATTGGTTGCACCTATTGTAAAACATTCATGCCTTTCCCAGCTGTTTGTGTGGGAAAGAATAGTTTTAATTTTTTTTAATTATGAAATACGCAGCTCTGCCAGATACTCTTCTGTTTTACTGGGAGTGAAATTATCCTTGTCTGGGTTTAGAAGTGTTTTATTACTGGCATTTTTAAACCATGAGAAAATAAAAGGGATTAAATAGTAAAAGAGAGGAACAGAACATTTGCCTGTCTGACACCACTATGTTTACCAAAGGGTAAATAGGCTTTAAGAGAAGCCCTTGCTCTGCACCTCTCCAGTGAAAGCTGAAGGTTGTGGAAGCACTTGCTGCAGACCATTCAAACCAACATTTGGGGAAAAATAGCTGCTCTAGTTCCCTCCCTCTGTACACAAGGCAGAGGAACTCCAGTGCTCTGAATTTCTAATACTAGAACTGCAACAGTGCAGTTTGTCTTATTAACAAGCGATAGTTAATACTCTGTTGAACAGGAATAACTTGAATCAAAGTTAAATATCAAGTACAAAGTCGGGGTGGGGGAAAAACAGGACACACAGGAATTTTCATTATTAAGCAAAGGAAAGCTAGCTGAACAAGACATTCTAATTAACATCTCTTTATTACAAGTGCTGCACCTGAATGCAAATTCAGACTGTTATCATACATGGTTCAAGTAAGAAGGCAAGGGAGTTTTGACAACAAAATCATTTTCTTAAAAATAATTAGTGCAAGTGCTTCCAAGGAGATATAAAGAACAACAGGTACAAACTGATTTGACCAAGTCCATTGCAAACTGTCCACATTAGTTATACATCATTAGCCAAAAATAAATGCAACAAGCTTACTTCAGGGAGAAACAGACCAGTTCCCTAACTGGACCTCCCCTCCTACTGCTCAGTATTTTTATTTGCTTTTATTAATGTAAAAGCCATTACTTTTTCAAGGGAATTCACACCATGATTATTTAAGATCTTTATAAACACTACAGGTTTTTTTAAACTTCATTAAAATGTCAATTTAAGCAGACTCCAGTGACAGGATTTTTAACATGCTGCTTAGTATCCAATTCAAACAACCAAAAAAACTTTTGCCAAAACCTGAAAAATGAAAAGCTGCTCTTGTTTACACTCTTCCTTTTCTTTGGGCTACTGCACATATAATTATTTGTTACTATTAAAAATAAGCTTGATTGGTTTTTCTACCTACAGAGCAGCTTTGCATTTTCCAGGATGCCTTCACAATTATTATTTTAACAAAATTACTATTTCTATGACATCAGAAACAATAACACAATTTGGTAGAATTACTATACCTGATGAAACAAGCGGCAGTTCTGTAGCTTTGCCTTCAGTTTTCACAACGTGACGTATTTCATTTTCTATTAAATAATTTCTGACTTACAAAATGCCAAACTTCTCCACTTTAACTAAAATCCCACTGCATGCCATTACCAGCAGTTCTGTACATATTCTTCCTATTTGAATACTACCAATTCAAACTTTTATGTAAAAAGCCTTTTAAAAAAAAATAAATCAAGCTAACTAGTCGCTCGTACAATTAGTTTTCCCGTAGTTTCGGGTAACACAATAGATACAGTACGTGGTTTTGCAACAGTCATCATTTTGATAATGATGCTTCTAGTTCATGATGAAATCATCAGTTTTTAGATCTCTGCCATAACACATCCTATAAAATCATGAGAACTTGACTCTGAGAGTTTCTCACGCCTTCAGAATCAGTGAACATAATGGAACAAGCTGATACAAGCCCTCCTGACTTATCTACTGAGCAAATCATTAGGCTGTATAAAGTATCCACAACCACAGTTTTTCTGAAGAAAGGCAGATAGCTAACTCCCCTATAAATCAATTACTGTCAGACATTTTTCCACCCAAATTAACATGCTAGTGTGTCTCTGTTAGCTACATGCGATATGTACAGTGCTACGCGGCAGCACAATTTGAATTGTGTTTATCAGGCAGATGATTCTATTAGTCAGATATTGCAGTAGTCATTTCTCTTAATTGAATTAGGAAGAGGAAGAAAATTGGTGTGGTTTTATCCTTCGAGAGATTGGCCACTTTTGAGGTATCCATTGAGATTAGGCTGTTAGGAAATGCCATGCCAGTTAAAAGAGGGGGTTGGTCAGTCTCTGAAAGAGCCAAGTCAGCTCTCCAAGCACAACCAATCCGCTCCACCTGCATTTCACCCAGGCAGGAAATTCCCTCCTCTCTCCACACCCAGCCAGCCAGACCTGTCCCATAGACTGCTGCTGCCAGGACCTGACTCTTCTCATCCTGCCCACCTCCACTTCTCTCAACAGCTCCACCTACATTTCTACTTTCATCTTCTGAATGAATGTTCCTTCAGTTTTCCAAGAAACCTCCTTCATGCCAGTGGCAGGTGACAGGCACCACTGGAAACTAGGCCACTCCTGTGACTGTGGTTAGGTGCGGAAAGTCTAATGCACCTCTCTCTCCAGTCTGGCATCCAGCATTACAAACCCCACAACACCCCATATGTCATATGAGGAGAATACAGAAGCTAATGTCTTAGCTTGTATTTAGCTGCAGTGTTCCACTACCACTAATTTTAAACTTTGTGTTCCAGTTCCAGCACTGCCAGTCGCAGAAGTGTTGTTTTCCGGCACTCCCCCTGCCCTGAGACCTGCAGGAGTCTGCTTCCTCTCTTCATTGGAAAGACGGATTCTGGAAACTTGAAAAACTGGAAACATCAAGAGGCTAAAACCAAAGAAAGCTAACCACAAGAAAGATTTTATAAAGAACCATTACATTTAATTGTCTAAAGCAGAAAAAAATGAGTCTCCTCAAAGAACGTAAACCAAAGAAACCTCACTACATCCCAAGACCACCAGGAAAGCCATTTAAGTACAAGTGCTTTCAGTGCCCCTTCACTTGCAATGAGAAATCCCATCTTTTTAACCACATGAAGTATGGCCTCTGCAAAAACTCCATCACTTTAGTATCAGAGCAGGATCGCGTTATCAAGTGTCCAAAGACCAGTTCCCTGGAGCCCAAACAGATCAATCAGCTTGAATCTACAGTCAAACCGACTTCTTCTAAATCTGTCCCAAATGGACTGTCCAATCTTGATTCAAAGCCTCAATATCCTTTTGCAAAAGAAGATGCAAAGGAAAATGTTGAACTACAAAACCAGGCAACAAATACATCAATTCAAGGACAAAAACCTGCCGCTCAGAAGGAATTAAGCCCTGCCGGTACCACCACAGAAAGCAGTATCAGCATGCAGCCCCTTTTGGACAGCATTGTAAGGCCCTCGGCTTTCATTCCCGTAGGAGAACACAGAGATAGCAAAGGCCCAGAAACAAGTGAAGTATCTGAAATTATATCACTGTCCAACAAAAGTTCACCGTTTCACACAAAGTCTGCGTTTCATGCACCAAGTCACTCCTGGAAAGCCAGTTCTCCTTTCCTCCCAGAATTTCCACATAAAGTTGCTCCCACCAAAGGCTTTGGTTCCATTTCACCTTATATACAGCCAATGATCCCTGAGTATTCGCCCCATTTTTATGAGCACAGGCTGGCTATCTACACACCTTACTTGCTTCCAGGTAATTCAGAGTGTGAAAGCTCTGCTCTGTCTGTGTACGGCACACAAGATCAAAGACACTTTCTTCCCCACCCTGGCCCACTTGCAAAACCTATCAATCCATCAGCATATGAACACTATCGATTGTTCCAACAGTATCATTCCACCCCTCCAATACCATATGGATTTTGTAGGCCAACAGATACTGCATTTTACAGATTTTCACACGTAGCCGGAATTAACAGAGATCAAAATTCTCATCTGATGGAAGAAACTACCTTGTTGTATCCAGCTTCGTTAAGCCCGTCCCAACAATACCCTCTAAATTCACATAAAAAAACAGCAGATTATGAAAAGGAAATGACATTACTGCATGCCAAAAGTCATTCCAAAGATGACCAAAACGAACGAGAGAATGCAAAGATGAGCCCCCTTGCAGGAAGTGCAGCAACAGGCTCCCCAGGCAGACCCAGCCCAACCAACTTCACTCAGACCAGCCACACTTGTGAAGGCTTATTTGACCTCTCTAACAAGTCATCTTCCACGTCACTTGGCAAGTATGATCAACCAGAAGAAAACGTCACTGCTTTCAGACCTGTGAGAAAGAACACTGATCAACCAGCTCTACTTCAAAGTGTGCAGACACAGCAAGATCGAGGAGATTCACCTACCAGGTAAAATAGCAAAATCACTTGGCAAATCCATGCCAGACTTACTAGGGCCATGCAAGGACAGACAGGATACATTTCATGTAATGCCGCTAAAACACATTTACGGTAACAGCACTAAGGCAATTTGTTCTGTATTAAATGTGCAAATTCCCACTTCCTAGAGTGATAAGACCAGTCATTCTCCTTAAGTTTATCAGCTTATTTCCAACACCTCTGCTATGCATGTGTCTGTGTATTTCAGAAAATCACCTGTATTACAGTGGTGTGTATGGTAAGGGGGACTTGGGGGAGTTAGAGAAACAACCACATTATCAGATTTCTTCAGCCCCAATTTAAAAGAGCAACTGATAGTGAATTGTCTTTTCTTCTCGTTTCTTTCAGCATTAATGTCACTGATGAGGATTCCCACATGCAGAACGAATGCCAGAACAATGAAGGGTCACTGTCCAACACAGACGAAGACACAGGGATAGCTCCCCTTAATCTTTCAAAGAAAGCTGACACAAACCCAGGACCAGTTCATGAGCTTGCTTTGAAATCCACAACCAAAACAGAAAGTCAGAATTTTCTAGAACTGCAAGACATGCCTCTGAACCTCTCGGTAAAAGATTCCTGTAACGCCATAGGCCTGAAAAGGTCATTCCACAGTCCATCTCATGATAGCAGTGCTGCTGCTTCTCCAGACACCGAGAATGACACCTCCAGAGCAGATGCATGTAACTCCAAGAACCCCGCTAACAGCCCCTGTGACAAATCATTCTCAGCTCACCGCAACGAAGCTCAAGACTTAAGAATAATGGAGAGCTGTGATGAACAGAAACAAACAGCAGCTGTGGCTCTCTGTCAGCTAGCGGCATACAGCCCGAGCAAAGTCCGAGCAGACATCGAAGGGCAGAGTCCTCAGGACAGTAATACTTCATGTGCAGAGGCTCCTACTAACTCTTTGGATACTCAGGATACTCAGTGTAATCAAAAAGTAAAGGGACAGAAAAGGACAAATCAAAAAGAATCTGCAAAATCACAGCAGGGCACTAAACGGGTACGGCAAAATGACTGCAGCAGAGTCTTCACTTTAAGGAAGAGAACAAGGGTATCTTAATTCTTCACTTGTGAGTTGCTGGTCATTGAAGCCATTTTACCAGCTAAATCATAAAATGTCTGCAAACCATATCTTATTTTGTTTGATCCGTGACAAGATACATTCAATCTCTCCCATGTAAATAATGTTCATAATTTTATATTACCATTTTTAAGTGAGTTAACTTTACCCATATGAGCTCAGATTTTGATGAGTGAATTTTTGCATTCGTTCTTAAAGCCAAATTACATGAGACGGATCTTTAAAGTGTTTTGCAATTGTATTCATGTAAAATAAGTTTTACAACTTCTTTTCTTTTAGAAACAATACTGTTCAACCACATACTGTCATAGTCTTTTTCAGGTTTAATTTAATAGTTGGGTGGTTTTTTTCCTTTTTTTCTTTAAAAATATTTTTATTTCACTGCACAGTAGTTTAAAGAGGCTTAAGATTAAACCTGGCTATTTAGACTGTACTGTAAAAATGGTTCTGTGTGTGAATGCATTTTGCCATTAGGCCAGAACACAAACCAACAGACGTGACTTTGTACTCAGAGGCAGACACCAGTTTAAACAAACTGATCCAAACCTCATCTGTGCAAGGTTTCATACGTCAGCTTCAAGGGAGATGCAAGTTAAATCAGAGAAAGCCTGCACCAGTTTAACAGATGTAGTTTACACTCAACTTTAACTAAACCACTATAAAAACAATAGTGAAAATGCAGAAGATCTAAATAATTCAGGTGCCTAATCCTCTGAAGTTAAACAGACACTGGGCAACTTTCAAACTCCAAGCCTAAAACACTATTTATATAATTTATTTCAGCCTAGGCAAACTCTCCTGGTGAAGGTCTTATTTTGCTTCTATTCAAATTACTGATCATCAGTTCCCGTGTGCTCCTACATACATCCTAACACCATTTTCTGCTCCTCTGTGTTTAAACTTGTAATTTTTCAAATAAATCTGTGACCTGGACTTCAAACAGATGGCAAGTCATTGATTCACACAAACACATTCACCACTCTGTGTCACATGTATTTTAAAGATTCAGTTTTGTAAACTGAATATTCCAGTTTACAGGTAGAATTTGGCACACATTACCAATCAGCTCCAGAGGAGCTTCCTTCAGTGAAGGAAGTTCATTATGCAGATTCATTTGTCCATACCTGAGCTCTGTGGGACAAACCTCTGAATTCCTTCTGCCTTAAAGCTGCTGTCCAGCTTATCCAACCTTCCACACAAGTTTATCTAAAATAAAGCTGGTGCACTGGATAAACACTCTGTGTAAATTCACGAAGCAGGCACTATCAGTCAAAGTAAAACAAGCCCAGATAAAGTATTACTCACTCAAAACTATGGGTATACATTTCTAATTGATTCATTTCTCAGATAAGAGACATCCCCATCTGCTTAACCATTCCCAGCAGGTAGAGTCCAGGTAAGGAAGCAGAGCTGACTTCAGTACAGTGTGGACTCCAGTTCAGTTTCTTGCCCACCTCCTTGTATCAATTGTTGGAATTCTTAGCACTGTTTTCTTAAAAAAAACCTTTCCATTCCTATCAAGTTGTTCATCATTAGACCTTTATGCCTCTTTCCCAGAAAGAACTTGCTGCCATGATTCTCTATCCTAGCTTTCTATTTTCCCACCCCAGGAAGAAGGCTACATTTTGTGCCCTCTGACAAATTAAAACGTTGCATGTAAACATACATATAGTAAAAACCACTTTCAAGGGCAGCGGAGTACTTACACTGCACCTCTACAAAGTATGTGAAGGATACAAGTAACACACAAAAACCTAAAAAGTCAAGAGAGATGGTTTCAGAACGCAGGCCAAGTTACTGACAGGACTAAGATTCACTTAAGTCTCTTGTAGTCCTAAAATCAAAACTACAATTTTAAGATTCAGTGTTCAGCTTCTCTGTTTGACACAGCAGTACCTGATGAGACCAAAAGCACCGTGTAGCCTAACACACTGCAGAGAAAACTTCCAGTGGAGGGTGTACTACCACACCATGCTGCTGTCATTACAACTCTATAAAAAAATGCAATGCACCAAAATCATGAAAACAGAACTACTGATTTCACATTAGTATCTCTGTACTGCGTTTTATGTTGATACAGAACACACAAACAAATAACTCCTCTGCCCTGTTAGTCTTCTTTCCATCCTGGTATTTCAAAAGCCCATTAAAACTTTACATGGTTCATGTGTAAATTACAGTAAATTGGCCTCTAAAATTTAATCAGAACCAAACAGCATTAGCTACCAGCTTTCAAGTGCAAGTTAGTCATCAATTGTTTAATATACCCTATTTAAATAATGACACTGACACAGTACAAAGACATAAAAAATTATTTTTATACATCTGCACAAAGAAATGAGGGAGGAAGAAAGAAAGAAGAAAACCCCAAGAAGCTAATTTCATTTTAGAAAGAAAAATTTATTAAGTATAAAAAAGGCACACCCAAGACAATGCTTTGGACAGAAGTGCCATCAATATTCCCACAGGCATAATTTTTATTCTAGAATTCAATACTTCTATCATTACTCAGCACACTCAGAGCAGCCAATTCCAGGCTATTGCCACACATTCACTCTATGATGCTGTAGATTGTTAATTCACATATTTACTAACATTCAACAACTACAACTCACCATCCGAAATTCGGGAAGGGAGTAACAATCCTCTTCTGCCTAATTCAGCCAGGGCCAGGCATCCACCATGCCATGCATTGTCTGTTTCCTGGAAACTAATTTTAGAAGAAAAAGTTTGTTAGGACTAATCTTCCCCTTTTAGATTTCATATTTTCATGGTGAATTCGTAGCATTTAAAAAAAAAAACATCATCCAACCCAGCACATGCTTACTGTGCTTTAAATCCTGTTAACACTTCTCAAATGTAAGACTGATAAGTTGAATATGTTTTCTTTCCCTTTTTGTGAAACATAATTATTGCTCTATACATGATGAAGTAAGCAAAAACCCATTTATCAAAATATCCATAATAGTTAATGAATTTAGCGTGAAACACAGCCCTTAACCAGCAAAACAAGTTCAAGTGATGGTTTCCTTCAGATGTTTTGGGATGTTTTGTTAGTGGCTGGGGACTTGATGTTCTTGAAGGTCTTTTCCAACCTTGATGATTCTATTGAACACGTTACTGGAGATTACATGGTGTTTATCCACCTTTAAAAAATATAAACTCAAAAAGAGCAACTTACAGTGAACACAGCAAACAGTATCGCAAATGGCACAGAAGTTTGGTGGGCAGGCAGATAAAGAAGTGAAAAGTGGACCAGTGCATGACTAAACATGAAAACAGTTCATTTTGCATTAAACTAGGAATAGAAATCTAAGGATAAAACACTGAATGGACAGATTAAGTCATTTCAAAGGCTCACTTCTCCCCATATCTGCCATCAACCAATAGCAGATATTTGTCCAAAGATGAACCATAAAGGACTGTTCCCTTACTTGCCTGCTCCTGGCCTTAGCAACCTGCATTAGAGACACTTCCCAAGCCAGAAGTTGCAGCCAGAGTGTCATATTTAATAACATCTGATGGGACTCTCTTCAATTAATTCGGGTAATACCTTTTTGAACTCCCTTTACACTTTTGCCTTCCATAACATCCTGTGGCAATAACTTCCATAGTTGAATTATAATTGTGTGAAAACATACTTCCTGATGCTTCCACATTTTGACATTATGAGAAAGAGCAAACAGTAAACAACTACTCACTGTACCCCTTTCTTTCATATTTATGATTTTATATACATCCCTCTACTTTTTATTCCCACTTGCAAGAATCCCCATCAGTTAAATCACCTTTCAGTGACTCAGTTTTGTCATTTCTTTTTTTCTTAATGGTATCTAATGTTCCTTCTGCCTTCTCTTTTCTAAGAGCATCTGTGCACTCCACTGACATCGTGACACAGTGACTTCAAGACCTCTTTCCTGAGTGGTAGTAAACATTTTACAGCTGGCTGCATTTTTCCTTAAGCACATTATTTGGCATTCATTAGACATTATACTACACATGTACTTCACATTTACTACCTAGTCACTTAACTTAGGCTTCTACAACAGCTCTATTCTGTCACCTTTGGTTTCATTACACTAGTTGGCTTTAAATTTTCATTTCATTTCCTCAACCCATTACCACTTTCTTTCTGGGATCCTCTATGTGTATTTGAACAGCACAAGGTACACACAGTCCCCTACACTGTGAAAAATAATCACTTACTTCTTCCCTGTCTCATCTTTAAATCTCTCTACATACAAAACCCCTTGCTTCTTATCCCAAGTGACAAAACAAAATGCCACTAGTGAGCAACAGATTGATTTTTGTTTTGGTCACTAGGTATTTAGTGCAAAGGATGGGAGACAGATTTCCTTTGCCGTTCCCTACAATTTCCCAGGTATTTGTGAAAGAAGCAGGACACTCAATTACTACTTGGATTACTCATACCTATGACTTGAAAAACAAGGAAAGAAAACATAGTGAGTACAGAACTTTGAAGCTCCAGGGATAACTGAGATCAGCAACACCTCTTAAATTAAACACAGTAATGCAGTGGAAGTAGGAGCAAAGCAGATATTAAACTTGTAAGTTTTAAAGACTTCAGACTTTATTTTGTGTGTTGTTCTTTAAGCTGGTCTTTTTAACTTCTATTCATAACAAGATGAGAAGATTTTCTAAATTGAGTATACCTGAATGACAAACTAAACACTGTCAATTTGTTTTGCCAATAAAAAAACTATTCTTGTTATTAGCTTTCTCTAAAATAATAGTTTAGATCTTAAGGCTCATGTAGACATGATGAGCAATTTGATATAAAAAAGGCATATGATATTTATTTAATAATTGAGTCCATTATATGTTCTATGTGGATGCAGAAACAAAGCATCTAGCAACAAAGTGCATCAAAAAGACACCCAAGTAGCTATGAGATCAAGTTTCAGCCAGCCCAAAAGCCTCTCCCTGACAAGGCCAACAGCACAATCCTCTCAGTCTACCTTAAGAACAAGGATAGTGCAACACTTTCCAAAATACTTCCAAACTGTGTCAGACTGGGGACAAGTTTGCAGAAAAGTAAAAACTTGCTTTTCTTTTTTTTCCAGGTGTCTACTCTTAGCATCCAGAGTGTCCTGAGACAAGAAGTTTTACAGTTTAACTACGTGCTGTGTGAATAACCACACTTTCTTTATTCCAGACCTGCCACCTGCTACTTTAGTTTGCTTCTAATATAAAATCTAGAGGGCAATCATTTCCATACCATTCATAACTTAATAAAGCTCTACTATATCCCACTTATTCCTCACCCTTCCTAGAGGTTTCAGCCTCCTATCACACAGATTGCTGCCTACCTCTGGTGATCCTCAGAGCCCTTTCTGAGTATCATCTCCAGTTCCACTGTTTCTGAGGATGCCTACAATTCTCAAGACATTAGCATACCAGGAATTTTTAAAGCAAGAAGTTAATGAGCATTTTTTATTTTTCAAAAATTGTTTAGGTCAGAAAAGACCTTCAAGATCATTGAATCCAAGCCCACCACTAGACCATGTCCCTAAGCTCCATACCCACACTATTTTTAAACCAGTCCTTCCACATCTACTTTAGAACGAGATAAAAGATTAGACATTATGTATTTATTGAACAGCCTTAGCACATCTATGCCTTAGAAGACTGAGCCATCTGGGAGAAGGCTAACAAAACCTTTAGACCTGTCTAACTGTTGTCTCCCTGTTTCACAAGCAGACCTTCTTCAGATGTATGTGAAGCATGGGATTTTTACCTAAAGCAGTCCAACAGAGACCCAATCACATCATCTGCTAATTCTTTTGGAAGTCTTCCAGTTATTCTACCAATTCTACAACAGTTAAAAGAAAAAAGAAAAGCATTTAGTGATTCATTAGTCCTGCATTCGATGAGTAAGTCCAGTACAAAATTTCGTTACTGGAAACTCACACAAGATGTCTGACTTGAAGATGACTATGCACTATCCCAACACCATTATGCTAAACCAGCAAATCCAACTCAAACTCCAAAGTACACATCAGTGAACTTAACACAGAAATACATTTTATTGTGGAAGAGGAAAAAAAAACCCAACACTTTGAATGAATGGCACTTTACAACCTTCAAATCATGTCTTATCCTGACACTTATTTCCAAACCTAACTGAAAGTTTCTGAACACCAGCCCAACTTCACATCAGACAAAAAATACAAACGCGGCTTTACACCATAGGCTATGCTAAAGCCATTTGAACTAACTGTGAGTATTAACAAGAGACAATCATCAGTCATGCATTACATTACCCTAGTTCTATGTTGCTTACATTACTTGAATAGTTTATAAAGTAACCATAAGAAACATACCCTTTTGCTGCAGACCACCTGACAATCGTGTCTTTGTCTTTCAGTCCAACCAACAATTGCTCTGCAGATAATTTTATTTAAACAGAACAGATTATTCTCATTTATCAACAGGAAGACATCTTAAAATGTTCAAAAATGCATTTTCATCTTAACATAACTGCCTCTTAATGTAAACAATATCTGCATCTAGATTTCTTCTATTTATCAGACAAGTGCAATTTGACATCAAAGAAAAATATGTCTAAATCGTTTTCTACAAGAGGCAATTTGGTTGAAATTTGAAGTACCGTGCAAGATCCAGGAGGAGGTTGTAGTGCTTATTTTAGTGGTTCATTAGATTGTTCAGTTATAAAAGCATTCTGATGTGATTTTTGCTTATTTATTTACAGTATATACATAAGGAAGCTCACAAAGGACCTGCTGTATGACTGCTTCCTAATAAAAACTTCTGTTCCTTGGATACTATTGCAGCTTAAAAAATTCTTGAACTTTCATGTCACACATTATTTTTTTGTTTTTCCTTATGAATTTGAATTAATCTTGGAAAGGCTCAAGATATCACTTAAAACTTATTTGGTAAGATTGGTTAAATGTATTCCAATAACTCCATTCTTCAATCCCACAACAGATACTGACATTTTTGCTTGAGAAGGAGAAATCTAATTCATTTGACAAAAGATCCAGTTGCATAGACAGAAGCTTCACAGTGTTACCAGTTGTTGACACTAGCATACATAACCCTCAAGACTTCCTTAGCCCTGCTCTAAGCAAGTTGTTTGCCAATATATGCTGAATTTGCAGGCATTAAAATAATGTCTAGTTTTAACACACCTACAACATTTTCAATCTCTCGTGGAATGTCATACTCCTCTTCATCTTCATCTTCAGCAGCAGCAGCTTTCATCATTTGGTTCTGCACAACTGGACCCTGAGCTTGCAGATTGGCCAGCAGAGACCGGCAGCCACGCTGGTATCTGCACAAGAAACAGCCACCATTTATTTCTCTGATTTAAGTTCTAACTGAAGCAGGTGCATAATGTCCCAAAGCCTGACTGTCAAGTTCCTACAGCTCCCACTGTACGGTTATTTAGTGGTTGCTTTAAAGGAAAGGGAAAAGTATCCCACTCTCCTTCCTCCTGACACAGTTGCCTCTTTTCCAAGGTGAGAAGAGCTAGGTTATTTAAATGGGTCCTTCTCATTACCTCTCCTTTTCCTGTTTCATACTTTCCATGGCTCACAATAAAGAGAGGCAAAATTCCCATGCCCTAAAATCCTCCCTAAAAGCTCGGGAAAAAAAAAATTATAAAATCCATTTATTAAAAATTTTTCTTTAAATGTTAAAGGCAGCTTAGTAGTTCCTGAGCAAACTACACTCAGATATTTAGCCTGTGGTACAGATACATTCTTACAAAAGATACACTTTACATGCTAAACTGGCTTTTGCCATTGGGCAGGGTACACTCTCCACCTAAAAAGAATTTTCTATGCCTAAGGACGTTCTCAAAAGTTGGTAAAAGAAACACAATAAAAATAGTCACCAAGGGAGCCTGCAATTTTAAAATATCAGTGCGAGAAATCTCAAAAAGAGTTTGCCCTCTGGCAACACGTAAAACCAGACACCAAAACTTGACTAATATGCAAAACGAAAGTGGGATTACAAACCAGTTTTCCCCTGTGAACTTTCTATCAAATCAGAGTAGAACTATGTAATGGAAAAACTTACATTCACTCTTACAAAATTGTACTAAATCATCTTGAGTAACAAAGGTCACCATCTTCCCATCTTTACCAAGTCATGCATTATACAGGAACAGGCTTCTGCTTGTGTAGTGTGCAACATGAAAAGTCAAGAGATTTGGCTTCTTATAGCACCAGTTTACAAAAATTGAAAAAAATTACAGAAAATCAAGTACAGAGGACGAAACTTTTTCCAAATAGTGCAAGTGGAGAATATGTTCATTTCCAAATAACACAGGGATTTCTTTCTTTCTCTTTCAGGGGGTTAGGAGGGCACAAGGCCAGAAGTCAGATATATGATGTATTTATAAGTCATCTTTTGAATTCTTACTGAGCTTTAAACTAACCTCCATTTTGCTACCTTTGGTTTGACAAATGTCATTCCAAGTCGCTGAACAAGTTTCATCCCCAGTTTGCGCAGGACCATTTGATTGCTTTCTGCCAGTTTGCAGTTATCAAGACACTCAAGTACAGTAACAGCTGTAAAAGAAAATAAAACATCCTACAAAAACTGTTTAAAAAAAAAAATCTATGCAAGAAAATTTTGTAATATCTAGAAAGTTCTTTACAAGATTTAGAATTTTAAAAGGTATTAGAATCACAGAATCATCATGGCTGGAAAGGATCTCCAGGATCATCAAGTCCAGCCCTCATCCCAACATTCTCCTATCCCCTAGACTATGGCCTCAAATGCTCTAGCTACTCGTTTTTTAAACACCTTCAGGGACAGTGACTCCAGCACCTCCCTGGGCAGCTCCTCTCTCAGTAAAGAGCTTCTTCCTAATGACCGAAAAACCTGCACCACCCTTGCTACAACCTCCTTTTAGGTAGTTGTAGAGAGCAGTAAGGTCTCCTCTCAGCCTCCTCTTCTCTAGACTACATAACCCCAGTTCTCTCTGCCATTCTTCATAGGACCTTTTTTACAGACCTCTCCCTTAACTGAAAAGCAGATGCCTTACTACCTACTGGGTAAAATCTGCTACCTAGCAAACAGGAAGGATTGCTTTAAGGATTATTTTTTACATAAAAATGCTCACCGAATCTAGATCCATTGTAATTCAGACCTCTAATTCTCCCTGCAAGTAACACGGTGAAGTATCTATTGGGGTCTAAGAATTTTCAGTAGTCTAACAAAGCAGGCGTCAGAAAATGCCCCTCCTTTACTCTGGCTAGCCTCCACACACTAAGAAAGCATTCCCTGTCCTCATTATTTTCAGGCAGCACCAACTTAACTCCTCTGGCACAGAAATTTTTATGACGATGAATGTCCATAAACATTTAGACGTGAGAAATACTGTCTGTATGTGTAAACAATCAGCAACAAAACCTTTCATTTAGGCACATCAAAGGTAATGAAGTCATTTGTCCAGCAAAGCAAAAAAAACACAAACGAAAGGAGAACCTTGGATTAACAAGTATGAAGTTCCAGAATTCACAATGATCACAAGGAACATAATCCTGTTAAAAATAAAACAGTCCTTTTGCATTTTCAGACTGAAACAGTAATTGTTTTGAAGGCTGACTGTTAGAGACCAACAACTCGGGCTCTGGAGGACCTATCACTTTTGCTGTAAGCACCATAAACACAGAATCATAAGGGCAAAACACCCTGCAACCTCTTACTTGTGTTTCTATCAGGGTTTTCAAAATTAAGAGATCAAAGATACAAGAATTGTTTCAAAGGCTGAGAACTTGTAGGATGTGACTTGAAAATCTCAGTTTTCAAAAAAGATTATGATTTGTCCTGACCTCCTAAGCAATACACTCAGACAAAAAGGGAAAGCCAGTAAGGAATATTATTTTGATACCTTTCAGAAACCCTGAAATCTTTTTCAGTTGTGAAATCCAGAGAGACTAATGGTTTAGAAGGAAGAGACTGCAGAAGCATTAATATGCACAGACAGTAAAAAAAATTAAGAATATATAAATATAAGTCTCTTCAAAGCCCTGCCAACACTTGAATCACTGAAATATCCATGCAAATGGATATCCAGACCCATGCAAAAGGCTTCAGGACTAGGGCTTATTTTTAAACCAAGTTCTGTGTTGCACAAGATTTCAAACAGTATCTTTGACATTTGTTTTTTTTTTTCTTATTCAACCCTCAGATGTCAGATAGCCTGTAATAATTACAATTCTTTGATACTGTCTTTCACATTTTCCTACTCTCAGCACTTTCTGCAAGAATATTTGCTTCTTGGTTTTGAGCATTCTATACCTTTGCTGTGGGAATCTATTCATTGGTATGGCCCTGATCCTTCTCCTAAAACCAGGCTCATGACTAATTAATATTCTTTTGATATATCACAGGCCAAAGCATTTAATTTTACCAGTAGGGTTAATGTTATGAGCCAAGTATCTTCTTTTTCTTTCAACTATGACTGAGTTATACAGTTGCATCTTCAAAATTACATAATTTTGTGTTAGCCTGTATTTTATCTGACTGTTTATTATTCTGCTTATCCAGCAGTCTTATAGCTGTTTATGCTTCCACTGTGCAGTCTGCTATTGCTATGCAATGACATTCCTCAGTATTTTCTGTTTGCTCCTGACCAGCACACGTCATGCCGTTCTGTTTGCCTTCAGTATCTTATTTCCATCAATTCCAGCACTAGATAAACCTATGAAGTTTCTTCTTGGAAGTCAAAACAATTTCATTGTCAAATCACAGAACTTTGAAGTGAGTTTACATCACAACTTGAGTCCTGTGAGTAGCAGAACCACACTGCTGGTGCTCTGATAAGTTCCACAAAATGGATATGTCCTTTGCACTGTTTTGTAATTAGCATCTTCCTGCAGCCAATAAAAGAAAACCAAGCTTGTAGCACTCTGCAGTCCATTCTGACCATATTCCAGAGTTCCCCATGAGATTAGTACAATTAGAGCATGAAGCTGCACCACCTCTGCTCTCCTTTCTGGTACCTAATTGTAACCCTTAGAATCTTTTCTTTCACCTTTTTCTCATTCCAACAGTATCACAGCAGGCTTAACCGTGGGGTTTCCAAAATCCTGTGCTTCCATTAAACCACAAACACTTCCTGCAAAATGCTCAGCATAATATGTATGGCATCAGTTTATGTTCATAGTATTTTAAGTGTTTTTCCCCATCTCACAGTTTATGTGTTTTGTGCTTAGCTCCTGCATTGTAACAACGGCCAATTCAATCACCTGCCAAATTCTTTGATGAGCTATTCCAACATAACATTCCCCAGTGGCATCTGCTCCTCCCTCACTGCTTTCTCTCTGCATGCTTTATCACTTCCCTGTTGATTTCATTCTTCACAGCAACCATTTCTTATCAGTTTAATCTTTCTTTCCTTTTATTATCAGAAAGGCTTTACAAGCAGAAATCAGGATATTATAAACTTACCATATGGTAAACAGTCTTCTCTTTTGGCATGCTTAAATAACTGTGCCTACAATTAAAACAGAAAAAGACAGGAGAACGTAAAGATTCTAAAGAAAAACAGATCGAGCCTGTGGTTCTAAAATACTTTTTTAATGGTCTTGCAGTAATCCATAGAGTTTCTTAACAAAAGCATAAAAGATTCTCACAGTGTGTTTTACTTCTTTGTAAGTTAGTGCAAGTCATGGATACTGTAAGCCTAGCCAGCCCCTCCCACCATACAGTAACACAGGCAGCCAAGTCAGGGAGCTGAGCTGGCCAGAAAACACTCCAGAGAAAATGGGAAAAAAAAAAAAGGAGGAAAAGAAAAGAGAGAGAAAAAAATGGCATTAGTCTTCAGCCAGCTCAGCTCTGTGAACCATCCAGCTCAGTTCTTAGTCACACAAATCCAACACACCTGCAACCACAGCACTTATTATCTCAAACAGTTTGTGGTGTTTTGAGCCTCTACAAGGTGAAGCAGAATGTACTGAATGTGAATAAAGGCAGAAGGACATGGGGAATTCTATACCTTGTCTGGGACTTCCTGACACTGAATGTCTCCAAACTGAACCCACCTTGCTCATAAATTGGATGAGACTGCACACCCAATACCCCGGTCACTCCCTGGACAGGGAGGATTCAGCATGGGCTCCACTGCTCAGCACTTTACCCTGTTTCTCCAACAGCTTTTGAGAATAGTTTTTGGTGTGACACTGGCCCAGGCTACCCAGAGAGATGGGAGAAGCCTCATACCTAGGAACATTCCAGGTCAGGTTGGACCCTGGGGCTCTGAGTAACCTGCTATAGTTGAATATGTCCCTGCTTCTTGCAGGGTGGGTGGGTTGCATGGGATGAGCTTTAAAGGTCTTTCCAATACAAACCAGCCCGTGATTCTATAGATTCTAGAAATTCCTCCCTAAGAGGGTTCTGAGGCACTAGAACAGGTTGCCCAACGAGGTTGTGGCAGCTCCATCCTTGGAAGTGTTCAAGATCAGTCTGGATGGGGCCTCTGAGCAACTTGGTCTGGTGAGAAGTGTCCCTGCCCATGCCAGGGGGGCTGGCACTAGATTGTCTCTGAGGTCCCTTCTAACCCAAACTGTCTGTGAATCTATGACTAACTCCATGTTAAACTGAACAAAACCAATGACATAAATCTCTGACTGCAAGGCTGCTACAAAACATCTCCAGCAAGCAAATTCTGGTGCCAAGAGATTTAAAGGAGGCAACAGCTTTCAAAATAATTTTATATACAATTAAATATCCCCAGCACTATGGTGGGACAAATGGACTAATAACACCTGCAAAATCATGTTACACACTGAAAGCTTCCCCAGTTCACTAGGAATGCATCAAAACTACTCTGTTCAGTCACTTATTTTTCCTTGCTGTGTCATTCACCAGAAGGAAAATCTTTCTCAATAAATATGCCTGGGAGTGAAACAAGAACAGACTAACCTTGAAAACATGTACTTTCTCACACATACCAAACACACACATGCCTCCCCTAGTGCAGGTGTGGTTAGGAGAAACAAAGGCAATAAAAACACCTTTAGGCTATGTACCCATGCTCTTCTTTTTTGTTACTGAATTACATTTTAGAATCCCGAATTAGCACTTCTGATCAGCTCCACTGCAACCCACAGAGGGAAGTGTGAGAAGATATATACATAATGCTTGTACAGGTAACTAGGCAATCGTTAGGCATCCTTTTGAAAGTACCTTTACAAAGTTGTAATGCTACAGTACCACTTCAGGGCCAGCTAACAGAAGTAACTGCCAACACAAATGGTACAGATACAGAAGAGCTCTTATCCAAAGACAATGTCAGTATATACAAAAGTGAAATTCTTTCTCCTAACATACAACAAAACTAAAAAAGGTTTTACAAAGCCCAAAGACAACAGAAAATCTCTAAGTCTATGGCGTAATGAACGAATTCACAGCACCTCTAAAATGTTTCTATCTCTGCTGGCACAGGCAGAAGCTCCTTTCATCAGCCCTTTGTTCCTGTGTTCTGCTAGTTTCTTCACAAGGTCAGTGTGCTTTTTTAGCAGATGCCTCAGCACTTCTGCAGAATCTCATCTTCACAGTTTTTTCTCCTTTCTCCTAAATGCCCAGCTGACAGCAAATACTGTTTTTTTAAGGCAAACACAGGTTGCCTTCAAGCTGTTCAAACAAAACACAGAATGACTTCTGAAGCAGTGATAATGCAAAGAAAAAACAGTCTTTTAACAGGGCCTTGGGAATGCTCCTGGACAAAAGCCATTGGATGTCTATGCTCACACTGCTGAGGAGCTCCCGCAAAGATGGAACAGAATCCTCAAAACACCTACATACACCCAGTTGTATGTTGTTCCTAAACTCCAGCACCTTTCTACAAGTTCCTCCATGAACTGTCACACCTTATGGTCAATTTTGACTTCTCATGAAGAACATAACTAGAAGGTGCCACCTCTAAGCAAGAGATGGGAGCAAATTAATCAATACATGAGGAGGAAATGTGGAAAGTCCTCAAACACTATACAAGGAATGTTCTGATGTTTGCCTAAGCACAGTAAGGAGACAGCTTCACACACCTTTGAATCAATTCAGAATACAGAGCACGATAGACTCCATTTCACAACCAACTCTGGTATTTTCTGAACAAAAATCATACATTGGTTCCCTACCACAGTTCTGTGACAAACTTAAATAATAAACTATCTTCATATCTAATCTTCAACACAGAACATCTATTCTCAAACTAAATACTAGAAGGATCTACAGTCTACCTTCAAATGTTAAAATCCTCATAGCAACTGCTATAAATCAACTAAGATATGGATGAAGGGACTTTTTACTTTACTGATACAAGATTTTAGGGGAAACAAAAATTAACTAAACACAATAGCTGAGGTGTGTTTAAATCAGTAACTGAACTTTGTAAAGTGTGCCTTAAGAGTTAGGAGGATTTTTTGTTCAACACAGTAGGTTAGCTACTGATTCTATAGTAAATACAGTTGAAAATTCAAATTATCTGTTTGCAGCCACTAATGGGCACTGCGAGTCAGACCAGAATACTTGTGTTTCAACAAGGGATACATGAGATGTCTCCTTGTATCAGAGCACAAGCTACATTTAAAACAACTGAAATTAATAGTTAGTGAAACTGCTGAGAATACAGAAGAAAATTCAGTGTCTGAGGTTTTGTTTCTGATAGCAGGAATGTCAAGAAAAGCCATTTTCATACTTCCTTGTGAGTCAAAGCATGCAACAGCATTCACAAGCCCAAATTTCCCAAATTTTGGAGCTTACTAAATATATTTTCCAGAGGATATCAAGGAGAGCTCTGGCCAACACTGGCCTTTGTGAGGGAAAAAGAAGAGTCTATGTATTTTCTTCTAGCACATGCTACAAAGAATGCTGCATGCATGGCAAAGTTACTGTCCCAGAAAAATCCAGCAAGCCTCAAGCTTACAGAGATTACACTAAAAAGCTAAGTTTGTGATGCACAAACAGAAAACATAAAAAAAACACATTTAGAAAAGAGGACAAATTAGCCTTACACTTCTCAGCTTAAACTTCCTGCCTTGAAGGAAGAAAAAGATCCATGGCACACCATTTCAGAAAATCTGATACAAACAAAATAATTAATAAGCTGGGTTTGCCACCTGCATAGTTGTTTTAGTGTCGGCAGCTAACAACTCTCAAAGCAGGGAGCCTGTCTGCTGGAGCATCCAGGCAATCACAGTTACGCCATGGCCTCTTCACTTTAATGAGGACATACAGCACACACCGACTTACCCAACCTGTTGAACTGTTGAAAAGTATGTGACTCCCTCTCTTATAAATAATTAAGCCACCTACAAATTAGAGAAAATCAGTGGTGTGCAAGCAATGACGACTGTCAAGTCTGGTTTTGCTTTAGAAATAGCATGGTGCAAGGAAAACAAAGCCTAGTTTCTTAGTAATCACAGAAGAAACACACCACACCTTCCAATTGTCTGCATAACCCACTTTAGGCCCGACCTTCATGAGATATATCAATCAGGATCATCTCCAGGACATGTTCCCCAAGCTATACAAATCACCATTAAAGCTGCCCTGACTGTTTAGTAGCAAGTTTACCTTCCTGCCAAGCAGGAGACACAAGTCTGAGTGTACCCTCTGGTTGTAACCAGCCAAGTGAAGGATTGGGAGGATAATTTCAGCCTCTGTGGGAAGAGCAGAAAATGCTATTGTTCACTACTCTGGAGCACCCCCTAGTAGTCACACAGCATCCAGGGCCAGGGAAAGCAATCAGCCAGCCCTGCCTCCAGGCCAGATGTGGGGAGGTAAACAAGGTGAGGAAGGACATGCTGTCAGAATAGTAAGTTCTCCTGAAAGTAGAGAGTATTTAACGCATTATCTGTGGAGCTACTGGTAAAATAGATTTGTTACAGCCCTTGTTCTTATTGTGTCTTCAGCACAAACAGTAGCCTTTTAGGTCACACACGTGTGCCAGGGTATCAATCATCAACACTGTACGTAAAATGGCAAACTTCAGCACAAAACCTAGTTCAATAGGCAGCAAAAGGAGTTCAGCTGTGATAAAATATTAGTTATTTGTCAGTCAAAACCCTGAAAAAGTTTAGACCAGCACACGGAGAGCTAACAGAATAGTTTCCTTCTGTCCCAACAAGACTACCCAAAGTCATACATTTAAGATACTTGAAAAAAATAGTAGCTTAAAGACAGCACTCCGTTCTAACAAGAAAGAGAAAGAGCCTGAATGATACAGACCTTCTGAATCCTGAACCTACAGTACTTCAGGTGAGAAGGAAAAACTCACTAAGAAGAATCAGACAAGATCACATTACAATACTGTGCGCCATTGTGAAAGAGAAGAGATTGAGTGCAACCAGGAATAGGTCAGAGCCCTTGGTATCTACAGACATAAGAATTCTTTCCTTAGATCACCATGGCTTTTTGCACACCTTTATCACCAAACCACTCAGTAATGGCATCTTACTTAACAAATAATGCCAATAGACAATTCTAGCAGTGCTAACTCTTTTGAGAATGCCAAATATATAGAGACTTGGGAAATATTCTATTTGGAAATATTCTATTTCTGTGCCTCTGGGTCTGAAAGAATAGAGTTAGAGAGTTCTTTCTTCCCTGGAGCAAAATTTACATAAGCACGTACCTATTGCTAAATAACTTTTGCATTAGAGACAGCTCAGGGAAATGCCCTGTTCTTAAGACTCTCGAGTTTCATCAGACCACTGTGCAGGGCGTTTTATTTTTTTTAATTATTACTCACACTTGTATACTGAATCACTTATAAAACAAATAAGGTTTAATAAGTTTCAATGCCCAAGGCTACCTCAACATGATGACATCTCTGTCACGCAAGAACTGGGAGTGCTACACCCTGCAGCAATAACTAAAAAGCTGTTTGATATAATGGCAGGTTTAAAAGCAAACCTCCAGACCAAGAGAATTTAAAATGCAGATTCTTGAAACATGCTGGAAGTTTCCTTCAAGTAAACAAATGTTATAAATAAATGCAGCAATTTCTTATTAATCCAACATTTCTAATACTGCAAGTACATGAAGTATCCAAGCACAAAAATGAATTTAATTCACTACTGCAGTGTTAGTTTCAAAAAAAAAGGGCAGCTTTAGAAGCTTAAATACAGTAAGCAAAGGCTGTTACTAGTGCACACCTGCTGGGGAATGATACACTACTGACGACAGGTGTAGAGAGAAAAGAATAAAGCACCAGTGGAATTAAAATTCGTAATGCGGATTGCATGTTTCAACAGGAATCATGAAACAGTAGTACTTGTCCTGCACATAATGCTGAGTTAGATTAAACAGTAGCATAGCTAATCACCAAGACTTAAGGCCACGAATAGGCAGATCAAAGTGCAGCAACATCGGACTACTCAGTGCGTACCTAACTTGCAGTTTCAGTTCATTGAAATGCAAGAGTTTCATGTCTTTCTAAAACAGCTTTGCCATGCCAATCTCACCACAAGCTATTTCCTAAAGGACAACCATAAGCAGTGTAACATCATAAAGTGACTGAAACCCCCTGTTAAGGGCAGCCCTAAACTGATCCGATGAGGAACGACCTTCTATCCCACCCTGGTGGGTTACATTCCTGAAACTAGTCACATCCCCAAAACCTGCCTTGCTGTCCCAACCAGAAACTAGAAGATGTTTTTTTTTAATCCTGCTTGTTCAGACAGAAAAGCCCAGGCAACTACAATTTGACTCTTAAGTAACAAATTGCTGGAGGAATCCATGGGCAAAGGATTTTGAAGTTTGTTGGCATAAGTTTTAGTTGCTCCTTGTGAGAATGTGTCCTGCTTTACACACTTAGCACTTACTGTGTTTTTATGCAGACTTGGATGTTTAAGAGTAAAGGCATACATATTTTAAATAATGCTTTTGCTTTCAGACAATATTTTTTAGTTTACAACATTCCTTTGTTACAAATGTGTTACAAATTACTAATTATTAATCTCCTGAGATGAATATTTCTTACCGCAGTTAGCACACCTGTGTGCACACACATGGGCACACAGACAACACTGAAATCCTTTGCTCCCTAGTGATCCAATTCTTGCCTACGCTGTTGGTTACCAACATTAGAAATTGCAGACTCAAGGCAAGAAAATGCTTTAAAATTCCACCTTCTCATACGTACTGACTGCAACAGGAGTTATGCGCTGTAGGACACAAATAAAACTGGCCTGATAAATGCTTTCTCTTATCCCACAGAGAAGGAAAAAAGTCACATAAAGGCAAGAAGGCAGACAGCTGCTTCCAGGTATATTGTATCACATTCTAGTTTCGATTCTACTTGTTAAGCATTCACCTGTTTCGCTTAGTATGCACTAATGAACAGGTGGATAGAGCCAAAGCCAAACTCAAAGGAATTATGACAAAACACTAATGTATTATACATCCTGCAGGTCTCATCATGCACCTAGAATGGCAAACAGACAGTCTCCCTTTCCAGATCTGACAATAAAATGATGAAACATCATTCTCTCTTTTGAAACACACTGCAACACATACAAATAACGCTTCCTCCTGCTTAAGCAGCAAGTCACAAGTTATTCTAAATATAGATAATTTCTCGTATCTTCTCATTTGGAACAGCTGTTACAGGAAAAAAAAGCAACCAAAAAAAGTCCAAACCACACAACTGTTGCAGAACTTTGATGCTCAGCAACCCACTGCAGACAAGTCCTCGTATGAGCTAGTTAAAAAGAGCTGCAAATTTATGCAAATTACAGAAACTTGTACAAACCCCAGCAAATCCTCAAACCAGTACAAAGGCTGTGCAGGAGCTTGTGCCACCTAATTGTGCTAGCACTACTTTCTTTTTGGTCAACAACAAAAACAAGAAGGAACAACCCTACCCACACAGACTACCTCATCCCACCCAAACCTATTTGGGCATCCCATCTGGAACAGACCCAAGAACTGTTACTCACAGAACATACACCAAAATTTTTAAGGTTGTAAAGCTACAAGAAAGCTTTTCTAAGAAGAAATTCATAGAAAGTACAAGAGAAGTGTGCTGTGACCCAGTAGTGGTTCAGGTATTATAGATGTCTTCCCATGCACAGTACAGTACAAGAGTATTAAAATACAAGTTCTAGAATTCAGCTCTTTGAGGCATTACCTTGTGAAATTTTAGAGCATTAAACAAAAACACTTGGTCATCTTACCAAGAGAAACCACAGGAAATAGTGTCTTCATTCAGAGTATTAAAGGACGCTGTCTAACAAGTTCAGTATGGCTTATTAGAACAGTATTTTAGTAGAAGAACGTACACAACTTTCAAGAATCACTTACATTTTGGTTACTAGATCTGAAAAGCCTATTAGAGGCTACTGCTCCATCAGACCCTTAACAACTTCATTCTATACAGTTCAAATTTTTAAAATTATTTCAAAAGTTTTCTTCAATCCAATTCAAAATGAATTATGACTATTATGATGAAATGACCACTGATAAACAATCCCATATTTAAAAGCATTTTTGAGTTATTTATCAGTATCTGTAACTGACAACTTTGATTTTATGATAAGAAAACTAAACACAAATAGGAAGTTATACCTTCAAAACTATTGTGGAGTTACAATTTAATACATTTATACATTTAATAAACAGGAACAGTTCTGCTGCACACTTACTATTAAAGGTCTTTCATAGCAGTACTGTATTATCATAAATACAGTGGTTTATCTTTTAAAGGGCAAACAGGACTTACCAGGGCCTGGAGCATGCCATTCATAACAACTGTCCCCTCCATGCTCTGGAAGGAGGATTTAGATAGCATTGAAAGCATCCAGTCCAGGAAGTCTGCCATCCGTTTTTGCCTGACATCGAGGCGGACAATAAATCTGTCATAGAAAGAACAAACCACTGCAGTTACTAACTTTATGACTTTCAATGAAACATAATTCTTCCTGCTATTCACACTGGTTGTGGTTCCTAAAAGCAATTCTCTTTTCCTAAATTGCTGAGCATGGGAACTCACCAAACCATCATCCCAGCCTTCTGTTTCTGAACAAGCTTTGCCCCAGAACTTCATTTTAACTTCAAAGCAAACTTTGCAAAGGCTCCTCATAAAAATTATTTCCATTAGAATTAGCAAAAAGTTAAAATAAATACAAGGCTTCCTTGCCATTCTAACCTAAACCAGCTGTTCTGCGAATCTGAAATTGGTGCACATCAGCAAGCGGTCCCTCCCTACTGCACTGTTATCAGCCCAGCTCACACAATAACCACTTCACAGTGCTGTAAGTGCTTTTGTGAATATTAGAAAAGTGAAGTTCCTGTTATTGAATGTACTGGATGAGTCAAGAGACACATTTTTACTCATCTTAGAATAGGCAAAAAAGATTCCCAATGGTCAAACTCTTTCAATAAACTTCTACTCAGCCACCAGCAGTGCCAGCCAAGCCACAGTTAGAGGGCATCTGCTTCAGTTATCCTGTATTCTTAGCACCTAAGAGTCCTGTTCCAGTTGAGATACAGACTAAATTTAGAAACCTTGTTCTGAAACACAATCAAAAGAAACAAGGTACAGGGAAAGCCCACAAAGTGCAATTCATAGGCCTTGTAGAAGGCATAGTCTGTGTCTGGTTAATTCACCTACAAATTAAATGGGGAGCTGCAGCAAGAGCTAACTAATCAGAACAGATGTGATCTCTTGAATTGTCTTCAAAGTCAGTCTCTTGTTGTGTTCAGCAATACAGGGGCAGGGGTTAGTTGAGGGGGTTGGTTTGCTTTATTGCAGAACAGCAAGGATAGAGCTTTCTTTTGCACAACCACACAGGTAAGAGAAGTAACCTGTAAAGTAGATGAACTGGTTCCTAGACCCTTTCTCAGCCCAAAGGGGTTTAAATCTTAATTTCTCAAAGGTGTGCCCTAATCTCCAGACTAGAAGCAAGATAAGGACAAGCTTCATCTCCTACTGCAACCAGGTCTCTGTGCAGACAGTGAAAAGAATTCACAAAGCAAATTCCTGCTCCTTTGCCCTGCGAGAAGTAAATTACTGTGGAAAACAGGAAATCTTGGATCCTGATGTTTCTAAACTTCACTTGAAATTCATAAACTCCTTACAGCAGGAACCAGAACCCAGACTTCCTCTTCCTCCCCAAGGAGCTATCTACTTAACATACAGTTACTCTTGTACCTTATCTGTATGTCTGTCCTAGGACTTCTGTATTCCTGCCTACCTAACAGTCTAACTTCAACAAGATGAAGCAGTGATCTCATCTCAGAATAACGACGCCCACCCATTAAAGAACTGATCTGTGATGTAAAAGCAGCAAATTTAAGTGTGCCAAGGGCAAAAGGTCTTTGATGCCGGTCTTCTAACTCTTGGTGAAGTGTTTTGACCACTAGGCTGTTTTGAAAATTCTGTTTTCATAATAAACTAAATAATTGTAAGTAAACTAAATAGTAATTTTTCTCCCATTACAGCCTCACACACCTTGATGTATCTGATCCTACAACTGCTTAATATATTCTACCACCTTACTTGTTATGAACATATATTACTAATAAAAATTCATTCAGCCAATACTGTGGACATGAAGAGAACTAAAGACAACCACTAACAACATGTCTGCACAGAACCCTGCATTAAGGTGCAAGGCACTTGTGAAATCCCCCTGAAATCCAGGGTTAAGCACTGCACGAACACAAAGTTTTGCTGCCTACAGTGCCGTAATCAATCACATTACTCCATACACACTTCTATTATTAATTTGGTTTTACCAATACCCTGGAGTGCAAATGTCATTAGTAAAATGTGATGAAAGAATCTGTTTTTAATTACTGTTGTCCTCACTTAAGGAAGCCTCCAAATACTGGATGTTCCTTCAAGAGTCCATCACAGCTGGTTGATTTGGGTCATTTTCTGGGGATTTTTTAAAGTGAAATTTCAGGCACATATGAATGCTCAGGAGTAATTAACTTCAAATCCTCTGTTTCTGGTGGCTTGTGACAAGGCAGATAACCGGACATAGAACAATTCTAGGAAAGCAACTTCCAGTTATCACTTCCAAAATGACTGCAGAATCTAACTAGAATAAGGAAACAAACCTACATTCTGTCACTGGGAACTCATAATGTTAACAGCAAGATCAGGTATTAAAGACTGTTCCAACAAGTCACACATTCACTTAAATCTTACTCTGAAATATTTCAGAGTAAATCAGAAACATACATGATCAGTCAACAAAGAACTGGGATTCTAGTCCTTTGTGAATTATCCACATGACGCTGCCAGTTCTAACACAGAATTGTTTGTATTGTCATCAGATTCAGAATTGCAACATTATACTGACTAATACAAACTTCTAAAGCATTATGTCCTGTAACTGAAGTTCAGAATAAAATTAAAATAAGCACAGTTATTTCTTAAAAGCGGACATTTAGAATCTGCTCTATGAAGTGTTAAATTTAACAACTGATTGATACAATTAATTGCACAAATCTTGTGCCCTTTAATCCAGAGAAAAGTGTTAACAGAGACTGCATTGTTCCTACTAGCTACCCATATCCACTGTCATCACCTCTTCTTGTTCACCCTACAGAGCCTGTGCTCCTGTGGCTCCACTGGCAAAACTGTGCTGGCAGAGCCCTCTAGTGTGAGCAGAGCACAGGCCGAGAACCTGCTTGCTTTTACACGCAAACGACAGGCTGAGCTAACTAAAGCTCCCATCACTAGAATATAAATATTGGCACTGTGATAAATACTGCAAAGAAGATATTGGTCTTTGTAATTTATTGTTGTACCCATCTCAAACAAAACTGATGATTTAGAAAAGAAAGAGATACAGCAGTTTGCTCTTCCAAATTATAAACAACCTTAGCATCAGTGCTATTTAAGTGATGCAAAATACATCAGAACAACTGTACCTCTGTCACAGCCTGTCTGGTGTCTGCACAGCAACCACATAAAACAGTGGGATTTGTAAAGGTTCATTGATACACCTGATGAGTTATTTGACATCATAAAACTAAGAAAACAGAAGTTTTTTGGATCAGAGATTAAAGAAAGAGACAAAAGGGATCTTAAGAAAATAAACTCTAATGCTATCATTTCCTCTCACACTATTTTAAGTACTACCTTAGTCAAACCTCACAGTGCTGTAAGTGCTATTGTGGGTACTTGAAAGGTGAAGCACCTGTTACTGAATGCTCTGGATGAGTCAAGAGATGCATTTTTACTTATCTTAGAGTGGGCAAAAGAGATTCAGCATAGTCAAACTCTTTCAATAAGCCTCTACTCAGCCACCAGCAGTGCCAGCCAAGCCACAGTTAGAGGGCATCTGCTTCAGTTATCCTGTATTAGCACCTAAAAATGAGGTACTACTCTGGCTTATGTTTACTAGAATTAGGATCTAGTACTACTATTTACTATGCAGCATGCTGCAAAAATCATTAGCAGGAGAAAATAAATATATCTTTCTGAAGCCCTGAAGCACAAACCAGTACCAGAAGGCACTTTCAACAGCATCCCACCACTTGATAGATAAGGTTCCTCTAGTAAGCAGAAACCAGCATTTCCATGAATAAACACACTACTGGGTCTGATTCAAGGAAGTTTTAACATCCCACATACAGTTGTCAACTTTCAGTCCTCCCAACACTATCACTAGCAGCATGTTAGGCTAAAAACAACAGGAGAAACTGGAGCTAGCTTCTCCCTTTCTGCCAAGAAGCACAAAAGAGACTTACTTTGAAACCAGTACAGCAGCTGCATCTCGAGCCTTATCACTGACAACCAAGTAACACTAAAGGTAAAAGAAAACTAACTGTAAAAGAATTCATACATGGAGGCTTAATAACAGCTATACAACAACTCTGTACAGGAATACATGACTTATTATTTATTATTACATATATTATGTAATTATGATAGAAAATGGAGCTTAAAGTCATATAAAATTCAATTAAAGTTCCCATTAACAAACTATCTCAGACAACCAAGTCAACCTTTGAGCACCTTTCAAAGCCAGGTTACCTTTAATGAAACCTTAACTTAGTCATCCTTGTGCTACCACCTGCCCACAAGCCATAGCCCACTTACATGCTACAAGTGTGTTTGTGGGGAGGGGGTTGTTGGTTGCATTTATCTTACAGGGATGAGCGAGCCACCTCAGCTCACACTTAGCCAAACCTCAGTATCTGTGCTGAAAATCATTCATGCAATCCTAGCTTCCACAGCTGCTCTCCCTGATCAAACATTGACTTCCTAAACAAATCAAAACTTGGCTTTCAGCAGACACTAGCCAGTATTTTCACATGATAAAGGCTGTTTACATAATCAAAGGCACCAATATCATACGTTATGATTGATTTATTTAGTCTCGTCCGACACTAAAGCAGCAAAGAACACACTGATTCCAAAACTACAAAGAATTTTTTTATGAGTAAGATACATTTAAACCACTATTATCTTAGTGGATATACACAAAAGATCACTATTTACTACATAGTGACGGATTACGGTTTGAACGTGTCAAAAGATGACCTACACTTACTTTTGCTATGTTCAGTATGCGATCCATTGTTGGCGTACGAGTGTGTCCCTCCTCGGCATTAATATTTCCATCGAAACGGGCCAGATCAAAAGGAATCAAGCAGATCATGGAGAGCCATAATAAAAGCATGTAACGCGTTTCCCAAGTCTAGAAAAAAACAGTAAGACAAAATACTGACTGGAATATTTTCCAGCAAAGTGCCTGGAACACAATCTATCCTCTCACTCCAAGGGAAGTTCCAAATGCAATGATGAAAGTCAAATCTAAATTCTCTGATGCTCCAAAGGAGACAGAACTAAAGGCAATTTCAAACAGGAAAACTGTAACAAAATTAATGGACTCTCCCCTCTGAAATCTAGACATACTGATTTGCTTCCCAAAGGAAACTTGTATGTTTTCTTTCTACGGTTTTCTCCTTCCCTCAGCACTTTTGTGCCTCCAGTAACAAATAACGTATGTTCTCCCTCCTGGCTTATGTCCTGCTTTCATGGGTTTACTGCAACTTCAGGTGTTTTGAGAGATGGTCAGTCAGTTGTACACAGCCGTACAACTAAAACAGCAGCAGTGGTGAGAATTTATAATGTTTATTATGAAATTATTTTAACTTAATGCAGCAACCAAATTTCTGCTTTCATATCCATGATTTCTGTTACTTACAATAGGTTATGATCTCTCTTAGAATTTATGTATCTTAAGTCTTCCAGAATTTTTCCATATTCAAGAATGTAAGAATATGAGTTACAGTATCCTGGAATGACTCATCATGGCTGGAAAAGACCTCCAGGATCATCAAGTCCAGCCGTTGTCTCAACATCTCCTTAACCCCTGGACCATGGCCTCAAGTGCTCTACCTACTCAATTTTTAAACACCTCCAAGGATGGTGGTGATTCCACCACCTCCCTCGGCAGCCTGTTCCAGTACCCAACCACTCTCTCAGTAAAGAGCTTCTTCCTAACTTAGATGTGATGATCCTTCTTGGGTCAGGACGTGCAACAAAGTGGGGTTGCAGTGCTTTTCAAATTTAAAATAGGGAAAAAACCCTAGAATTCTGTATTATCTTTCCAGAGCCAGGTATATCAAAATCAAAAGGCCACCATCCAAGTGATTCAGGCCTCATACCATAACTGTATGGTTTTCTCAGATCTTCACCTTCCTCAACAAGAAAAAAAAAAAAGAAAAAAAATTCAATAAAAAACCAAAGCCACTCACAGATCTGAAGACAGATCTTAAGGGTTAGGGGCAAATAAAGCATTTTACAAAATTAAGTGAGAAAAAGTAACTGTCATCTTCATTCGTTCATCAAAACAAAGTTCTCATACCAATCTTAATGGAACCCAAAGGTTTAAAACATAGTCTACTTACAGAAAGAGACAGGAATAAACACATTAAATATTAATACTCCATTCGTAGATTTTACTTTTATGACTTCAAATTAACTTAACATGAGCATTAATTAAATGCACAGAAGAGGACTTCCATTCAGGTACTCCTTTTAGAAATTCAAGGCCTTTCACTGCCTTTCTTATTACTGTTGTTTCAATTGATTTGTTCTCCTAGATCAGTGATTAAATATTCCACTTTCACCACTATCACCATCACTTCTAAGACTTTAAAAAAAAGTAGAAAAATAGAGCAAAGTCTCACCTCAGAGTCTTTTGGATTTTGGTCTGCAATCATGTCCAGAACAGGCTGTAGATCACTTACTTCATGAGGAAACAAGGGGAGGAAACGTTTGTACCCTCTCACCTATATAACAGCAAGTTTCAAATTATAGTGAAGCCATCAGGCAACATCAGGTACTAAGGACAAAGAAAAGACCCTTTGAGAAGCTTCTTGTATGAGACCCTCAAGAGTAAGAACGGTAAGAATATGAATCAAGGTCTTAAATACCTTGAGATTTTGCAGTTTTACAGACTTATTAATAGATTGAGAATTCTTTAAAACATGGGACCTCTGGAGACTGTCTTATCCACCCCCCACCCCTAACTAAAGCACAGTCACCCACTGCAGACTGCCCATGCAGGGTCTCAGCATCTCCAGGGATGGACACTCCACAGCCTCACAGACAAAAAAAATGCTTTCTGATGCTCAGATGGACACTGCAAAATCCATCTAATTCTTCAGCACACCTTACTCTCATGTTTAACATGGTGATTCTAATTTCATCATTCAGTATCTCAAAGTCTTCAACATTTTTTGCATTCTAACTTTCACTTTTACTACTCTGAATCATTAAGTAAAATAAGCTCTCATTAAAATGATAAAAATTATAACAACCACAGAACAGTTCAGGCATTTCAATGCTCCGTTCACGCAATTACTTATTTATTTTATTTGTTTTGAAAGAAAATACCAAAAACGTACACATTACAAAGCTAATCTGGGGAGGGTTTTACCTTCGTTATGATGTAAAGAAATTTAAAAGCCAGGTGAACTAGTTGGGGAGGAGACTCTTTGTCCCGTACTATGTCCAACAAGGTATTCATCATCCGCTCTAATGAAAGGAGAGGGGGGAAAAAAGTGAGACTGTGGATTGAGTTAGCTTACAACTTCTCATACTTCTAGTAATAAAGAAGTTGATAGCAGTCATGCAAGTAGTATCAACCACAACCTTGCAATGCAAATACAAACCTTCTAGTTTAACAGATTTGCAAACACATACACTAAATTTAAAGACATTCCTACCTAAGTGGAGGTCCAACAAGTGAGGCTGCTCCTGGTACTTGTCCATAATACCTGAAAAGAAAAAAAAACCTTTAAAAAGCTGTTGGAGTCAAAGGGTCTTACAGGCACTAATGGTGAGATACATCCAGATTCTAGACAGCTTTAGGTAAAGATTTCAGCAAAATGTTCCCACCACTTGTAAGTGAGGTCAAAAATCAAGGAAACTAAAGAGAAGTTAACTATAAAAACATAGTCTTGTCCACTTTTGTACTACAGAATTCTACCTACACTGAATTTCTGCCTGGACATCCTGGGTCTCACCACCAGGATATCTTCCTTCCCATGCCTGGAACTTACTCAAACACATGTTTCCACCACTGAGCATCTATACTCAAATAGGGTACAGGCACTGTAAAATTCTTATCACTTTCTTTTGAGCAACCTCAAAGAGCCCAACAAAGTACCAAATGCAGGTGAAGATGCTCCTCGGAATTCTCAGACCTAGATTTTTATTTTCAAAGAGAACACGGAACATTTTTCAACAAAGGACAATGATTTTGACCTGGACAAATACAAACTGTCACTACTACCATCTATTCTTCTCCAAACTTCCCACATTACTCCTTCGCCTTGCTGCTACAGAAATGAAAGCTGGATTTCAGAATACATCATCAAGGGATCCAATACAGCACTGCTGACTGTGTCATTTTACACATTTGGTGGGAAAATAGCTTATTAGTTAGAAAACTGCAACATCTTCTTAACCTGCAACTTCCCTGCATTTGTTTCTGTCAAAAACAATTTTGGTCTTTATCCCTCTTCTGTGATTGTCACATCAACACTTATATTTAAGATATAACCTAAGCAGTGCTGTAGTTGACCAGAGGATGACACTACACAACCACTCTCAAGCCAGTCCATGAGTATCCTTGCACTAGCCTGTGCAGTTCCACCAGGACACCACAGAGCCATCCCCTATCATGAGGGAAGCCTGAACTTCCCCTTGTAATTAACTAACTCCCCTTCGTAATTAATGACACTGTGAGCTGCATACAACTAACAGCACTAGTGAACACAAGAAACTCCGTCAGTGCTCAAAGCTGTAGCTCTCAAGCAGAAGTGGAATTCAACAGCCTGTTCCTCCTCTTGACCAACTCTTTTCCCAGATCACAATAAGGTCATCTAAAATAAAACCCTAAACATAAATGTTGAAGAGAATGAACCAAATAAAGTTCCTCTAATATTACTGTTTAAAAACCGAATTTTTCTAACTTTTCCTTTTTTAGCTGCAGATTAAACTCCCTTCCAAAATCTTGTTTCTAACAGTACAGAGAAAACTGAGCACTACCAGTTTTTGGTGAATGTTTCAGAGACATGCATTAAACCCTCCAGTAAGTGATGACTGCTGAGTTACTTGCCTACGGATTGAAGGTATTCTCTAAACTTCAAAACTATACCCCACACATGTAGCCCATTACTGTGTTTAGGGATTTTTGCCCAGGAAGGACTAAATGATACCTGTGACACTAAATTGATAACCAAACACCAGTGTTAGGTTTAATACTGCACTCACCAGGCAGTCATATGCATGCAGGAAGTTCACAAATATAATTCAAATACAACAGAGATGGCCTGTATGTTAAGAGTGACAGAGAGGCACAGCAAGATGATGACTTGGGAGATGATGGCCTTCCAGATGCCGATATATTTTCAGTAGTGGCTTTTGTAACCCTAATCTACCATTTCACCTGCCATACTGAAGGAGAAACACAAACATCAGTGTTCTTGCTGCCTTCTTAACACTGTAACGTTCACCATTAACCTCCCCAGGTGGAACAGTCGGTTAAGTCAAATGAGTATCATACTGCTGAGTAGCTTCTGAAGGGCAAGATTTCGAATCTGGGTTTTTATTTTATATCTACCTACAATTTTTTGACAAAAACACAGAGGCTGGATCAATATTTTGCTGTAAATTTTTGCAATTTCACAATTTTTGTGATTTTCACCACTGTAATTTGTTTCATTTAATTTGTAAATGTGCTAAACTTTGAATTAATTCCTGCAAATCACCTACCTGGTCAAGTTATTGGACCCAACATACTGATGCACTTTATAACGGGCTGATTACACAGTCCTAGCTACATGCAGGTAATTACACCAGTCCTAAGTTCAGCTGAGGTCCAGAAGCAGAACTACTTTCACTAGGTGGTACAAAAGCTCAGTAGCTACACCAGATCTAGGCTGCCTCCACTCAGAAACAATTACACAACCTATATGAATTCGGCAGGCCTTTTTATTATCTATGGAATATAAAAGCATTAAATTACCACTGCAAAGCTCAAAACGTATGCATTTTTAACAAGTAATTAGATACAAAATTGGATTTGACAAACATAAAAACTTCAACTAAATTATTGCCTGGTTTTCAATAGGAAACTGGAGGCTAAATATGGCTCAGAATTCAGTCTTCTCAAATCTAACATAAGTTTTTTTATTCCTCGTGATTAAACAGTACATGATGAAGTATATATCTAGAAAACTGAAGTAGTAAAAAACCAAACCTAAACCACCTGGTGATGAGGTTCCACTATCACTAGGTTAAAATTAGCAGTTTAGTGGGGTTTCTAGAAGCCATTTCCTCTAGTCGATAACAGAACGAGCTCCCTTTGGGCGATGTGCTTTACCTATGAATTTTTCCACGGCCATTTCTCGAGCCACCAGATCCCCGAAAACACCCCTCAGGTTCGCGATGAGTCCCGCCACTTCCTGACTCTCGGTGAAGCTCTCCAGGATGTTTCTCGTGGTGCCGACACACGACTCCTGGTTCTTTCCCTCCTCCGCCTCCAATCCAGCCATCTCTCCCGCGGCCATACCCGAGGCTGTCGCTGCTCCCTGCAGGAACAGGGCCGTCACGGTCCCTCAGCCCTCACAGCCGCTCCTCGGCCCTGGCCCGGCCCCACCCACCTCCCCGAGCTCCTCCCCAACAGCCACCGCCCAGCGCCGGCCCAGCCTGGCCCGGCCCCACCCGCCTTCCCCCACCCTCCGCACGGCGGGTGGCTCCCGGTAGAGGCTCAGGTCCGGGCAGCAGCACCGGAGAGCGGACCCCTTCTACGCCCCACCGCCCTCTGGCCTAAGGTGGGAGTGGCGCCCGTATTACCCTGGCAACTGCCCGTGCTGCCCACAGCCCGCCGTGCGCGCGCGTGCGTCCGGACACCACCTCCCCTCCCGCCCCCGCTACAGGGCGCCGCGCGGGACTAAAAGGTGGAGGAGACGAGACAGCGGCGCGGCGAGCGAGGCTCCACCCCCTGCGACAGAGGCGGGGCGCGGCTGTGAGGTGGGGGCAAGGATGTGCGGCGCTCTCTGAGCGCCTGTGGTCGTAGGAGACCCCAGCCCCCGGAGTCTGTCTGTTTCCGTAGACATCCCCTCTGCTCTGCCAGGAGCTCACTCATTTCGCAACTCCACTCACTGTGTCTAGGCTGCAGGAGGCGTGGAGGTCGGCTGGATCACAGCGTTATTCCTGACCTTCCCCATTCCCTATCCCATCCACACCAAAACACTGAATCCCATTAATTCTATGATCCAACATTACCGAATCTATACATTCAACAACCCCTTAAGGACGTAGAAATCTGGAAACTAAGTTCGAGTATTGAAAGTTACAAGTACATTACAAATGAGGACCAGAAGCTAGCGGCAGCACATGGGTCCACCTAGAAATTCTGCGGCTGGTACCAAGTAGCTCCCATTAGCTCTTGCAGGAACCTACTCTCCCCTGGTTCAGCCTAAGTAACCACCAGCTCCAGCTCTGCTTTTCCCCGCACACTTTTCCCTGGCTACTGAACACCCCACGTATTGGCATGACCTTTCCACTGCTCTCCTAACACATGGCCAATACATAGATTCATTTAGGTGGGAAAACACTATTAAGATCAAGTTCAATCATTAGCCAGACTCTACCCAGCCCACCACATGAAAAAAAACAGCATCAGGGTCTAATGCAAAAGTTGACTAAATCACCTCACATCATCTTCTTACTTTATAGAAAATAAAAGCAAAGGACCAGACCTGTGGTTGACTAAATGGATGAGATGTGTCACTTGTGGTTGTGCTCATTTAATTGATTACAAAGGAAATTCAGGGGAATAGTTTGGGACATTAGGACAGTAACTTCGCCCAGCAACTCCATCCACACCCAAGTGTCTTATCTTATTATTGCAAAATGCAGGGACACCATACACTTAGTTTCTGCAAGGCAAGTGTTTTATTTGAGAAGAAGCTTCATGTCACATATCCTCTCCAACATAAAACATATATTTTTGTTACCATTAGCAAATACCTGTACACATGAACTTGGCTGGGTTCTTAGACCCAGGTCTGCTAACTGTCAGCTACGATTTCAGCTGTATTCTAATTCTGCTAGTCCACTTTTCCAGTGTTATAACTGTATTCGGTGTTATAAGGACACTGTGACAACTTCCCTTAACTAGCTCAAATTCAAAAGTAAGTAAAAGACCACTTAATTATCAGTATTGTATTTACAGAGAATGAATCACATTGTTAAGATTTTTAAATCATATTTACTCACCTAACTATGAAATATTTGTAGCACAGACATTTAAATTTGTAAGAAGTCTATCTGAGCATTTTTTAGTATACTACTTTAGGTATTAGTGATGACAACTATCTGAAGCCTAAACACCTTAAGCTCATTCATTCTTACTCAAATTTTCTGATTCTCATAAGCATTTGTTGGACTGCACTTTACCACTTTCTTCCATGGATTTGCTAACGTTCTCTAGCTCATGTTGTCTGCCAGTACCTTTGTTGGAGTTTTCTCTCCAAATTCTCATTGCCTATGTTTTCTATAAAAATAAAACAGGAATTTTTAAAACCTTTATAAACCCATCTAATTTGACACTTCCTTCAGCAAACCAGCAGAGGCAGAACAGACCAGCTTTGCCTACTGTGTTATTTTTATAATTGAAAACACATCAAGCAGCCACCAACACAGCAGCAACAGATGCTTTCTTGTCATCAAAACACTAAGCTTATTTCCCACTTTTTTCTGTCTTTTTACAAAGTTATTAAATACGCTGCTCTCACAATATAACACACTAAAATATCACACTGCAACTACAGTATCTGTTCTCAAACTCACATGGTAACAACCCACTTTTGTAACGTACAGTTATTTACCAAAGAACTACACAGACATCATTTTTACAAACTACCACTGTAACTTCGTACCTCACAGGAAAAAAGACAAGAAAATCATGCAACTAAATAACATTAAATTAAAATATCAGAAATATTGCTAATTATGTATGCTCACCAAGTGCAGTCCAAAGGGCTTTGTTTACTCTTTAAATCAGAAAGAGAAAGTTTTTACTCTGAGATTCATAGAATCTGATTAGGACACTTAACATGGGAAAGACAACAGAAACATAAATGGGAAAAGGGATGGACACACAAACACAAAATTAAGATAACGAAAGAGGAGGCGTAAGGAGCTGTCAGAACTTCCAGCACTGCAATCCCACAACAGTACTTCTCAGTAACGAACTGCTGATACTAGCAGCAGCACAAGTGGGAAGATGCAAACAGCTATGGAATCACAGCAGCTATGAAGTGAGACCCTTCACAGAGTATGGTGAGGTTGACTCTCATGAGGCTCACCCAGCTAGGGAAGTCTTCCCCAGCAATGTTGTTACGAACCTGCACCAGGAAACCAGTGTGCTCTCTTACTGCAGTGAGGTTCCAAAGTGCATTAATGTTATGTGCCAGGTGTTTTACCGTCAATTAATTCTATCATTATTTCTTAGTTTGTGTTACTTATGATAAGCAGGGGCTGCTCATGACTAAGGAAATGAGTATTGTCAGAATCTCTCAAGCCTGTCTGGTTATTTTAGAAGTTTTCGCATTACGTTTAGGGTGGATCCCCTGTACCCTGTCCCAAAATGGTTCCAGTGGTTTATGTAATTAAAGAGCTGATACAATTTGTTCCGTGTCTCAAACCCAGGAGCTTTGGGTATTTTACTGTGATAGGCAGAGAAAAAAGAGCTGCTGAAGCCACCAAACATTCCAGCAATGGCCAGTTCAAATTCTGAGTGTCCATAAAAGGAAGCAGGGTCAAAGATAATTGGCCCAGAGTCGTCCTCAGCCACATTTCCTGCCCACAGGTCCCCATGCAGAAGAGCAGGAACAATCTCTATGTCACAGAACATTTCAGGAATCTTTGGCTGAAAAAGCATGAACAAACACCTAAGAATTTTAAACTTTTGAAGAAAATATTCACTAAAGTACTACAGCATTAAAGAGACTAATACTGCCTGTTTTCAGTCCTCAAGGAGAGCTTCCAAATTTGATGGCTATGAATATAAACCTGAACTGTAAATCACTAATAAGGGGTTTGATTGTTCTTGACAGAGCTTAGCAAATCTTCTAACTTGCAATTTCGTGTTAAAGTATCATTTCTAGACATGGATCACATTTATGTTGCTTGTGACAGACAAATAAATGTCATTTAAACTAAAATGTTTTAGTGGCAGAAGGGGGCAGCAGTAAACATCTGCACCAATTAACCATAATTAAGAAGCCAATGTATGCTGTAGAGCTGGCACAGCAATACAGTCCTGGCTGTTTACAAAGTGCTGCACGGAGCATCACCTGAGCCACCACCTCAGCTCTGAGCCTGGACCAACTGACACACAATCCGGGCAGCAGAATCCTGCCTGCTCCCAAATACCCAGTTCCTAGATAAGGTTTAGGCCAGCTTCGTGTTACTACCTCTGTTCTAATACATAAATGTAAGTACTGAATCACAGATTTATTTTCACTACCTATTTGAAAGCACAATAAAAATTCTTTTCAGCTGCCAGTGTTTGTGGACCAGCTGTGAAGCCAGTCCAGTTACTGCTCTTCACTAAAATCTGTGTAAACCTCTTACAAAGCATCTTTAAAATCCCATTGATACATATTTTCTAACATTCATAAAAACAGCTGTAAGACTTGGTTCATACTTTCAGCTGTGACCAAAGTTCTCTGGCTTCCCTGTCTCCATAATCCTTTTCAATCAAATCCAATTGAGCTTGGAGCCGGTGCTGAACAAAGAAGGAAGGCCAATCACTCTGCCAGTCATTCACCTAGGAAATGTGGAGAATTGAAACGAACAATTCTGACATGCACACAGTCAGTACTGACAATACATAAGTATTGCATTAATACACTCAGTGTTGTCACAATGGCATAGACAATACTCATGCTACCTATGCACGCTGTTAGTAGATGTTCCACTCATTGTTCTTTTGGGAGTGCTGCTCCCTTCCATGTTTAGGTGGGGCTGTCTTTCACAGGAGATATTATAAGCAGAGGTTCTGGCTACTTTAATTCTTTATGTATTTTAAAGAGAATGTTTCTGGTAGAACATTTCAGTTGTTCCATATTCTACTTAAAAATCTTTCTGGAAATGCAAGACTATTCACTCAGTCTTGTTGGGTAATGCATTTTTAATTTGGTGAAAAGCTGTACTCAGCAAAGACGCCGAATGTTCATCAGTTAAACAGCAAAATTAAATTCCATGGTGTGCAGAGCCAGCAAAGGGTGGATTTCTCTTGAGAGCCCTTTCCAATGTTCAATGTATTACATGTGGAGGTGGGTTTGGCCATTTGAGATCCATATAGTAGGGGCACAGGAAAAAACCTGGACCCAGCAGAAGGTATGTGAAGAGATGATTGTCCCATTAAACACAACTATGCTAAAGAGCCACCGTGTCGTTTAAGATTCTTACTGGATCCCCTGTGTCTGTTTGCTACATGGGCTGTAGCAAGGCACACACATACTCTGAATGCCCATCACATTCCCTCTGATATCACTTCAGAATGGAACTGTAAAAGCAAAGCTGTGCTCACAAAGCTGAAGGCCAGTGTAAAAAGCTGTATAAACTGTAGGGGTTTATAGAGCTATATGAGTATACATCAGCTTCTACAGGCAGGAAACATACCTGTGGGATATAACCACAGCAAGTGGCTGTGTGGAATCCAAACTTATCCACATACTGAGACTCAGACTGACCCGCTCCTTTGCCTAAGAAAGAAAACAAATGTTAGGACTTTAAGGCTCAGCTTGACAGGATGCTGGACCTTCTCACTCCAACTGTATTTCTTTAATTTAATGGGTTGGACCCAATGATTCTTGGGGTCCCTTCCAGGCTGGTGAACCTGTGAATATTCCCGAGATGTGTCACCACCACAAGCATCCCCCGCCGTGAATATTTTGAGTTTTGAGATCCTTACACAGTACAGTTTGCAAACACAGAACTAAATTTCAACTAACGGACATACAAAATTATTTTAAGCAGTAAGTTACACTTTTTTTATCACCACAATCCTCTCTGAAGATGGAAAATCTCTCTTTAACTTGAAGATACTGAATGGAAACAGAGGCACAGTTAATCACAGCTAGTGACTTTTCTTCGGAGAAAGGAGTTAGACATTCAGGAACAGTCCAGATATTAGACCCACCATCTACTCTTCTGGCACTTGAACATATTGTCATTAAATATTGCTCATTTTTCATTCATAGAGTATTTGTGACCTGCCATTACCTTGACCACCATTCAAAAACAATGGATTACAATATGTCCACAACTAAGTGCTGAACCCAGCCCATCCCCAAAGTTATGGAAAAGACACAGAAGATACAGACTGGTTTAGAGCTCAATACTAACAACTCTAAAAGTATAAAAGCTTTTGGGATTTTTGTTATTTACACCTTAATCCACTTCCAAAGACTGAAGGAGAGTGTTTTCATGGAAGTAAACAGAAATTGGATCATGACCTTACACCTCTGAGCTACAGCTGTCTTCAAGAAGCAGCAATTGAGTATTTTGCTCTGTGTGAGTTCAAAAATGTAGTCCCCAACATCTTCAAATGGGACCTAATGTTGTGTTTACTAACTGGAGTCACATGCTGTATTATGGTAAGTGTCTCACACAACAGTAAACAAAAGAGCATGTCTGTAAGGTCAAAAGCATTTAAACAGCACATGAGGCTGAAATACTTAACCAACACTAAGACAACTAGTCCAAATGTTCAGTTTGACTCATGAAATGCTGAAACCTCTAACTGCCCAATATTAGCTCTATTTAGTACTAAATTTCAGTATCTGCATCATTTTATAAAACACAATTTATAAAAAAATGAAGATTTAATAATAAATTAATTCCACTTAGTCAAGGCTAAAATTACATATTTAAAAATCTAGGAGTTCTAACTCCTGCGTATACAAGGTACATCTGAGAAGTGTGGTGCAGGGACAGGGGAGACATAGCTCATGAAACTGTGTCCCTGTATTGACTGTAATCATCATTACAATGATAATACAATTCTGTACCACAACCTGTTGACTTCTTTCCCTTTTGGTTTAGTACATTATACAAATACTCTACCAACTGTGCTCCCCTCCTTTCTCAATTTCTCTCCAAGTTTCTGGTTGTGAAGATGAAGATCAGCTATCTTCTCACCAAGCACTGCAGAATACCTGTAGGATCAAAAACAAACCAAAACTGCAACAAGTGAATGAATTACAACTGTGGAAAAATACCAGTTAAACGTGACCAAGTGTGGTTACAGTAAATACAGAACTTTTATCAACTTCACAGGCACAGAATGGAGCAAATGACTAGACCACTCTGAAGAAAGACTTTGTATCAGACAATAAAATGAACAACAGTCAAAGCTCTTGCAAGAAAGGTAAACAGAGCACAAGGTTGTATAAACAGGAGCACAGAGTGCAAGAGGATCAAGCAATCCCCCTTATCAGCTCCATATTAATGAGAACAGAACATGGGATCTACTTTGGCGGCTGATACTTGGAGCAAGAACTGAACAGCAAGAATGACAAGTCTGAAAAGAAGGCATAGGCAAGGACTGAGTAGAGATGGCTTAATACAGCAGACAGACAACTAAAACCCAGTTAAAATATCGCACAGATACCTGAACAGGAGCTGCAAGGATGGAAACTAATTCCTTTTACCCATGCCCGGAATAGGTAGAAAATAAGGGGTTTAAAACTGCAACCAGGAGGACTGAGGTTAGACAGTAGCAAATCTTTCCCAAGAACAGTAGTGTGGATTGGAATGGCCTGTTTGGGGAGGCTGTGCAATTACCACTCTTCTCTCACTAAAGATAGGTAAAAAACTGCCAGAAGAGCCACAGTCATGACTGTGTTCTGCTAGAGATCCAGAACAAACTCCTGAGAGCCTGTGGCTGCTCAATTCCATTTCAGGTTAGTTGATGGATAAAATGGGACTTAGCATTATTGATCTGTTTAAATCTTCCTCAGAGTAGTGCCTTTGACCTTATTGACTGACTTCAGCCACACTTGAAGATTACCCTTAGAAAAACAGAAGTTTTGAAGATACAAGAAGCCTGTGAATTTAAATAAATCTGATTGACTGGGAAAAGAAATTAAAAATATCATGAGACAAAGATGGGCTAAACTTGGCCATCATCACTTTAGTAGCACTTCAGCACTAAACCTCTTGGCTAGCAGTAGCACACCATTTCTATTGCAGGTAGAAGGGCAGAGAAAAGCACATATGGGGAAGGAGTGCATGCACACACACATACACCAGTAAGCTGGGTTTTCATTTACATACAAATACACACACAAACATGGATCTTGGCAGGTATGAGCTCTATCTTAAGCACAGACATACTTGGTGAGATGCTTCATCTTTAGATACTCCATGACAAACATTGCTCCTCCTCCAGGCAGGTCAATTATTTTAATAGGCTGAGGCACTCGTACAATATTGGTCTTCTGAATCGCTTCTAAACTTGCCTTTTCCCCTTCAAACATTTTTCTAGCCTGTCCAGGAACAAGAACATTACATTCTTGGGCTAAACTATCGATGTCTGCAACGTTATCTGGCGGGGGGGCGGGGAAGGAGGGAGGGAGGGAAAGCCTTGCAAAAGTTACAAGGAGTTAATGGACCTTGCTACAAGAATAGAGCTGCAGTGAGGTTTCAGTTCACATGGGGAGACCTGAATAACTTCATTCTAACTGCTTTTAACCCAAAGTCATTCCAGGATAGTAGAACACATCCCATTTCACTGCAATTTCCAGCTGCTTATGGTGATATCACATTACTGAGACATAACTATCTTAATACCCAACACCTCCTCCTTCAAACTACAGGTGATCACAAACAAAAGAAGTGGAAGATTGAATCCTGAAACTGGTTCTCCTTTCCATGCAGGCCAACGGCCACCAGATGGAGATGCCAGTATAAACATTAAACCTGAACTCTGCATTTTTTGAAATAAAGCTGCTGTTCTTTGCAGCAGTTTATCAGGTTGTTTTACACCCTGATAAAACAAATTTCTGGTGCACTGTGGTGTTACAAAAGGCCAGATTCATTTAGTAACAGAAAAGCCAAGAGCTTGGCCTAAAACATGGCAAGAATCTTACTGCTAGAAATGCAAAAGCACTGAGGGAGTTTGAAATCTCCGTATCTTTAAAAATAACACATGAGTTTTATCACTGCCTAAAAATTCCAGATCCTGCCTCCCACTATTCCATTCTTCAAAATGAAACATGGAAAGGAATCTGGTGAATGCAAATGCAGCTTTTCCAAGTATTACAGTAGCAGCTCCGTACGTAGCCTCCTTTTCTCATACTGTTCCTGTAGTTGAAGGTTATCACATTGCATTACACCTCATTTTGCACTTATATAGACACACAGACATAAGAGACTGCAGCAATAAAATTGATATAAAATAAACAGCTTTTAAATGAAAACTGCAATATTTGAGAGTCAGCCTGAAAATGCAGAGCACTGAATTAACAAGTACAAGCTTTTAAAAACAAAGATCCTCTACATGCAGTAACATCAGTAGTTAAGTAACCACTAGCATTAACCTGGGGTTTGTGGTTGACTTTAACAAACACCCGTCCACTGTCTGTTTCATAACCTTGGCCTTGACTAATGCATCCTCCTCCTCCTGAGCTTCCAAATGCTTTCAGAATGGAAGTTTTCAATTCTGTTTTCAGGATTTTTTCCATGGTAATTTCCAGCCTGCTGCAGCCGCTTTCAGCCAAATCCGCTGCAAAACAAGATTAGAGGTTTGGGTCCTTCTCTCGCTGTCTGTCACTGCTGGGAGCTGGGAAGAGCCACCCACCACAGGGACAAAAAAAAACCAACAACAAAACAACAGCAAAAAAAAAACCTAGAAAGGAAATGCCGAGCTAAGGCTTCCAAATGCTTTGTTCCCAGTGGCTTTTGTAGCTACAGACAGAAAAAAAAAAGCTTTTCGAAATATTTGTTAGAATAAAATCGATAGGTGCAGCCGCGGCCTCTGAGCGGAGCCGAGAGCTGCCGGTATTTGTAGTCTGGGCCCGTTTTAACTCCCGGAGCCCCGTGAGTGCAGCCGTTCCTGCCCAATCCGCTAGAGGGGGCCCCCAGCCCTGCATGGAACCACCGCGTGAACTGGTGTGTAGTTGAGGTACAGACCTGGAGCCGTGAGGAAGTGATTAAATCTCGGTGCTGACCACAGTCACCAGAAAAATGTGGAAAGGCTGGTGGCTTCTGCTCTGCTTGTAATCGTTTTATGTGTCCCGGAGCTGTGTTGTCAGCACTCAGGTGTTCGGAAGTCTGCTTTGGCAATCCTTCCACAAAGTCCAGCTGTAGTTGAAGTGTCATTGATAAACTAACCGGATCATCTATTATTCACAAAACAGAGATACACAAGGTGGTGTTGGGGAGAGGCAGACAAGAGCCAGCACTTACTGCATCAGGACTAAGCAGTACTCATACACTTTTGAGGCATCTGGGTCTAGAAAATGCTGTAGCAAACACCTATGCCCAGAACAAAGCTTGAAGTGTACATTAAATGCAGCATGTACATTAAATCCCAGTAAACCAGTGCATGTGCATGCAAAGCAACCTCATTATGGCTTTAGATCTCAGACTGTTTGTGGCAGTTAGTTAATGGCTCACAGGACCGATTAACTGATAGCGGAAAAGCCAAGCAATTTCAATTTTGGGCTTCTACTGGAACTGTGGTCTACAGGTGCTGAAAAGAGGGTATTCATTCCCTTGGCTGCAGTTTAACACTGGGCAACAGAATAAAGCTTTTTTAGCAACAAAACATCAGTGAGCAGGGATCCCCGTTTCTGCAAAGTGAAAGATACCTTAACTCATTCTTCTATTGACCTGTTAAGGAAAAAGAAAAATGAGCCACCAAAAAACCCAAAATAAACAGGGAGAGTAGATCTCCATTTACAATATTAACTGCTGAACCCAAAACAATTGCAGTCTAATTTATCATGGCCTTCTCTAATTTCAGAATTAGACACTAGAAGTTACTCACTGTAAAACTTCATCATTCTGACATTTTTTTGGTTTTGATTAAACAAAAAACAGATCAGTGTTAATCCAAACATACTGCATCACTGCAGCCAAGACATAGGGGCATCTTCTGTTTGCCTCCACCCTGGGTTGACATTTAACTGGTGGGACTCCTGGTTCACTAACATTGTTGTCAGATTACTTGGTCAGTAATAGAATTGCAAAACACTGGAAGTGAAACAACTGAAAAGCATCCCAGATGGGCTCAGAGGAAGAGCATCTGACAACACCCACCCAGTCAAAGGCCCTAACATGAACACTTCAGCACCACTGGCACATCACAGGCAACTGAACTGTTTAACCAGGCCAAGCAGACTTGAGGAGCCACAACAGGCTGATTGTGCCTGGTGTGAGACCTCTCCTCAGGGCTATGCTTGTAGTGCAAGTATGCCAAGTATGCTTGTGACTGTTCCATTTCCCTGCTCTTTTCTTGTTCTGCTCACAAATGCTGCTAAGATGTTTGTTTTCACTGAAAGCCTTAAGATGGGTATCTCCATGCACAGCAATGAAGAAAAAGATCCTTTATTTCTCCTTTGGGAGTAACAGTATTCAAAGGCAATCAAAGCTCTGTAAGAGTGGAAGTCAAGAAAAGACTTAGAATAAGAACTTTCCAGCATAAAAACTTCCCTTCCTTTGAAAGGAGTTGTAGCTCCTCAGTCAAGACCCATACAAGAACAAATAATTCAGAGCTCCTTTCATCCTTTATCTTCAGCATAACTGCCCACAATATCAAGCCTGTCTGGCAAGTTTTCTGTGAATTATCCTGGTATTTCATTGAAAAATTAAAAGGAATTTAGTTTTATTTTACAAAGAAAAATAATAGTTACTGTGATTCTGGTCTTAAGTTATCAGAAATATTTTCCCCTTAAAACTGTTGTCAGTGTCTACAGGACAAGCTAATTATAAACCACTTCCTACCTGCTTTTACTTCTGCTAGAAGCACCCAGCACCAGCTGAAACCACCGGAGCTATTTTCAAACAGCAGTGAAGATGGAAAGTAGGAAGAAAAACAGTACTGGAGTGCAACATGCATAGCTGCAGGCAGTTTTTAGAGATGACAGCAGACCATGATAATAAAAACATAAGTGGAAAAAAAAATCCTACTGAGATGCAAGAGCATTCCACACATAGGAACTATAAACAATTCAGCAAAAACACAGATTCTCACAGAGCAGATAAAATTGGATGTATTTTCACAATTAGGATAGGCAAGCCTGGAGAGGCTGTGCAGACTCCATCCTTGGAAAGTTTCAAGAGCAGACAAACACCTAAATAACTCAGTCCATCCTTGTAGCTGAAGGGATGTCTGAGGTCTGTCCCATCCTGACTTCTCCTGTGATTCTAACCATAAATTCCAGAGTATCATATTCTCCTTCTCTAAGGCAGAAGCTGATATTATTAAAATCATGTAGAATGATATCCCAACCCACTCATTGCTTCCCTGAGGAATAACTTTTAAAAATTAGCTAAAATTAAGTAAGAAAGTATAGAGAGATCTGGTTTCCAATGTACTAAAAATAAATGCTGTGAAATGTGTTCATCTCTGTATGTTACACACGTCCTGTGATCCCTCTGGAGAAAAGATTTAGAAACATCCTGAGAGGATATTACAGTTTTTTACAGTACCGGTACATTGTGTAATAGAAAAACTCAGTGGCTCTTTAACCCTTTCTCCTTGTTCAAACAGGAATGGAACATCAGCACAATTAAGACACAGAACTAGGAAACACAGAGCAGTACCAGGGAACACACTCATAGGACTGAAAATGTTCAGACAGCTCCAAGAGGGAGAATTACACAAGAAGAAAAAGCAGTATAACATCAGCTTTCAACTCTGAGATAAACACTAACAAAGGCAAGCCTAGAGCATGTAATGTAGCAGAACTATCAAAGATGAGAGTTCTAAGAGCAGGGCAGAACTATACAATACATAAAATTAACTTACAGAACGTAGCAATTTCTTCTTAAGGGTCCATCACAGCCTGCCTTCAGAAGAGGTTTTATCCACTTCATCCCTGGATCCAGGTGCTGTCCGTAAGAGCTCCAAACCATAGGACCCACGATAGAGTAGAGCTCACTGTTACCTTCCATCTGGATGCCTCTCTATAGCACTTCCTTTATTAATAGTAGCACAAAATAGCTTTGAAAGAGTATAACATCCCTTAAAACTCTAAATACAATTGTTTCTATTGAACTGACATGCATAAAACACCATTTTCCTTCATTCACAAAAACACTTTGAAGACTCATCCCTTACCATTCAAGTCTACAGAAAATTCCACTTTCACTTTTAACCTTCTAATGATTAAAAATATGAAGGTACTTCAGCAAAAAAAAAAACCCATGTTGTTTAAAATTTGCAAGCAGAATGACCTTGTTCAATAACTTGTACCTTTATTATGAAGACACAGAAATAAACGGTGCAACCTAACAGACTGACTGCTGGCTACAATTCCACAGCGTTTCTTCAATCAGCTGCAATCTGCAGCATGACGTTGTGGATGAAGGGGATATGGATAGAGACACAATATTCCATCATCACCAACCAGACAGCAGATACAATGCACAAAATTTGAAGACACAGGACCTCAGGTGATATCTAACTGAACACCACAAAATGTTCTTCACTGACACACTGCTACAGATTAAAATCCACAACCACACTGTCATCACCACCTCTGATGCCTGTAACTGTCTAACAAACTAAGGACCTCCACGAGGTTAAAGCAGGCAGTTCCCCGAGAATGAACACAGTTAAGGTTTCAATTCAGAAAACGGAGACAACAATCATCAGCTGGAAACTTTTTATTTAAACACAAGGTAAAAGTGAAATTATTCTACCAAGCAAGGCTTTATAAATTTTTGTAGCAAAAGTCAATCAAAGCAGTGGAATTAAGGACAGTTCCAGTAGGTACCAGTAACTGCAAAACTTGCAACTAAAAAACCCTGTGTCATCTGCTAATACTCAGTGACTCACACTTTTAATTCATTAAATTCATTCCCAAACAGTTACAGAGCACGTTAGGAACCATGCGCCTTTCTCACTTACCTGGTAACGCTTGCACTGCAATACCATTCCTAGACTACACTAGAGAGAACAAGGGCAGTATTAGCACCCTGCAGGTGCAAGCAATAGCTCCTCTGCAGTTACCCCTGCAGAACCTCTGACACTGGTGTAGCTGCCGTTTGGTGAGTGACATCTTCCTTTGGTATCATACCTCTTACCTCAAGAGTGACAAAGTGCATTTAGTGGGGGCTGAAGGAAAATGTCAGCATATGGCAACTGTAGACTGAAGTATTGAAAACATGCAGTAGGCCAGTACCACAACCAAGTGGCACTCACTATCCTGTGGGTAACCACAACAGCCACAAACTCCAACTCCTGCTTGTACTAGTGAGAGAGCACATCCTCACAGGCTGAGGTGCATGGCCTGAAAAGATGGTCAGGAATGTTCACTGCTGAAGGAAAGCACAACCCACAGAGCAGGGAGCACTGCTTCTGAAGAAAACAGAATTGCTGTGGATAAGAGCCCACAGGGCAGCAAGCACACAAAAGCCCATGAGAATGTCATCAAGATACATGTGCCAGAAAAAAATCCTGAGCATTTTCACACAACTTTTTAACAGAAAAGCAACCTATCACCAGCCAACAGACTGGTACAATGTATAGCAAGTCCAAATAATTTTCCACAGTTCCCACAATATCATTTCCTTGTTGAATTTCAAAATGTCTTTTAAAAATTCTTCTCATGCAAGTAACTGGACATGAAGAGCTCAACAAGTCTGAGCAATCTATGGTAGTGGCGGGAAGAGGAGCAAAATGCAACGAACAACTTTCTTAGCCATCTCCTCAGTAACAGAAAAACAATAGTCCATTTCACAACCACTTCTGTAATGTTTTCTGTTAGAGTGCAAATGCAAACTCTGGTATTTCTCCACGGAGAAGCACAATTGGTCCCTAAGAGAGAACTTCCTCCAAATTACTTACTCCAGTGCTTGATCTGTATTGTGCTGCCTAAGTGCCAAGCACACAATACCTTCTTGACACCAACAGATCTTCTGTGCAACTAAAGAAACTCCTTTCTTAGGTATTTACCTCACAAGGTTATTCTCAGCTATATTTAAAAAGCAATGATTCTGTTACACCGGGCATTCAGCAGGACTCACTGATTCTAGGGTCTCTAGAGTGCAACAAGTTCAAGGGTCTTAGTTGCTTTTTTAAACTACTCCTGCAGTTGTGCCATCAGGTCCTGGGGGTTTCTACACTGCACAGGAATTACCCTGCTTAAGCAGCATATTACTTGATAAGGTTTCTCATAATGTTTAGAGAAGAACCTCTGTACCCTGTACCAAAATGGTTCCAATGGTTCATGTAGTGAAAAAGCTGATAAAGCTTTAGGCGTTTCTCAAACCCTGCAGCTTTGGGAATTTTACTATGATAGGCAGAGTAAAAAGAACTGCTGAAGCCACCAAACATCCCAGCTATTGCAAGCTCATACTCTGAATGGCCATAGAAAGATGCTGGATCAAAGATAATTGGACCAGAATCATCCTCGGCTACATTGCCTCCCCAGAGATCACCATGCAGGAGAGCAGGAACAATTTCCACCTCACAGAACAAAGTGGGTATCTTCAGCTGCAGGGGGAAAAAAAGCAACATGTGTAAGTACTGCATCTGAACGTGACTACAGTTTCATCTGTTTACATGCAAAAAAAGAATTGACACTTCTTAAAAGCCAGTTTAAAAAAAGCACAGGATCTAGTCAACAGAGATGCTGAGATAATCAAGAGAATTTCTTTCTCTTATCCACCACACATTGATCTTGGAGTACTAGCAAAGGGTGAAGTGGCCAAAGCCATTCTACCTTAGAATAAAGGGCATTTCAATCCCTAAAAGCTGGAGTCTTTTCCCAGCAGAACCTGGACCAGAGCGACAAACAAAAGAAAATGAGACAATCAATCGCCAACTATGAGAACAGACACCTTCTCCTACCTGAAGCTGTGCCCAGAGTTCTCTTGCTTCCCTGTCTCCAGAATTCTTTTCTATCATATCCATCTGGGGCTGGATCCGTTGCTTGGCAAAGAAAGTCACCCAGTCATTCTGCCAGTCATTCACCTGAAGGAACATAATGCAGGTGTCAGCTTTACACCTTCTTTTTCAAAGTCAGCTTTGGAGAATTACACAACACCCTTCAGGCAGTAGTGTCATTAACTGTTATCTCAAAACATGAAATTAGGGGAATAATTCATTTTCTCTAAGTGATAAAAGGCAAGAAATCACAGAACTACAAATGTTCAAAGAAGGTCTAAGGGCTGTCCAAAGCACTGCTTTCCTTAGCAGGTTCAACAATAGTTTTTCTTTTTATGACTTAAAAAAAAGTGAGTTTCCATTAAAATATTTTCCTTTCAGGGACACAAAGGACCAAAATTAAGATAAACTTAAGATTCTATCAGTCTGACGAAGTACAACCTACCTGTGGGAGATAGCCACAGCAGGTAACTGTATGAAAGCCAAACTGATCCACAAACTGGACTTCCATTTGCCCTTGACCTTTACCTTTCAAACCAAAGACAAAAATCCAATAATAAGAGTCTAAGTATCTACAATGCAAATGGATCTTAAGAACTACACAAGGGTATAACGCTGCTTCTACAAAGAATAAAGAAACTTGCACCTTAGTACTCTTGGTTACAACAGTTCTTGCTAGTGATCTGTAAAGTTTAAAAAAAGCAGTTGTATTATAATCTTCATAGATGTATTTTAAGGTAATTTATGTTCTCCAATAGCATTTCCTTGCAATAACTGTGGTTCAGAATCTCAAACTGACTAAATGCTTCCAAACAGAACTAACTTACCCGGAAAGAACAAAAGCTACTCAACGTATTTTGTTGATTACTGTTAAATAGGTTAAATTTGAAAGCAGTTGAGTACTGTACCAATTGTGTTCTCTTCTTTCTTCAGCTTCTCTCCAAGTTGTTGGTTATGAAGGTGGAGATCAGCTAGTTGAGTTCCAAGCTTGGCTGAATGCCTAAGAAACGAAAAGCACTGTCAGCAACACTGACACGTGAATGAACCCAGTTCTTGATGTTCCAGGAGTTTCTTGAGAAGATTTATCAAGTAAGTTCTGCATCTCTAATGAAGTAGATTTTCAAAATATTCCCATTACAAACACCTTATCTTCCTACAAAGACTATTAACATAGAAAAAACATGTATTTACACAGCTGTTTCTGTCAACAGTATTCAAAGTGAAAATGAGCAGAAATGGTAAGTTTAATATCGATGAGACTCTCTCAACTCTCACTTCTCTGCTACCACTTCTATATGAACTTAGGTGAACCTCTACATAAGAACAGCCCACGTGACCTGCTATGCTGCCTTTTCGCTTTTGAGGAGGGAAAACTGCCTAGGTGAACCTCTACAGCTTTGTCTCTATCTTTGACTTCTTCTTAAACAGCCTGGAATAGGCAAGATTCAGGAAGGCCCTATCTAGCTAGAAACAAAAAAAGCTTACCCTCTACAGTTCAGAAAATGTCTTGCAGTAATCACAATCAACTCTTACCGTTGGTTGCCTCCATGTTAACACAAGTCTGTTCATCTCTCTGTCTTTGACTTCAGCTGTTTCCCTGTTCTTAAGGCAATGTTATTAATTTCTTTTTGTTCCTGCTAACAGACTGTATCTATCCCCTCAAATCCATATTTCAAAGGCTGCATTTGACATTTTTTATCTCAATCAGTCCAAACACAACAGGGTATCTGCTCTTTTACTTTGGAGCTCTTGAGCATCAGATGCTTTTCATTTGGGAAAGCACCTGTGCACACTCATTACAAAAACTAGTTCATGTATTACAAGAAAGCGCAGAGAGCAAATGATCAGGCACATAACTTTCCTGACATAAAAAGGAACTTTACTGTAAAGATAAACATCAAGCAAAGAAAAAAAAAAACAAAAGCCCAAACCTAAACAAAACCCCTCTTCTTGATGTGCAACTACCTGCTAGGTGATGCATTAGGAAGATTTAATTCACTTCCCTGCTGTCTAACTTCCCAAACATAATGAGACTTAAAAAAACCCCTCAAACCAAATTTCCCCTCTGAAAACAACTGACTTAGTTGTCATAACTGTCAAAGCCTCTGGTTAAAGGCTATCAAGATACTACTGTGCTTTACCTGTTTAAGCCCCTCATATCCAAATGTTCCATTGCAAACAGACAACCACCCCCAGGCAGGTCTATAACTTTGATGGGTTTAGGTACTCTTATCGTTTGTGTTTTCAAGAGGGCTTCCAGACTGGCCATTTCACCCTCAAACATTCTTCTGGCCTGCCAAACAGTAAAAGGAAAACATTGGTTTCCAGGGTTATCAGTCCCAGGTAACAAAGCTCTTTCACCAAACCAGTCAAGGCTGTAAATAAGAAGTCTGGACAAGTGGATACTATGCATACAAGACACAAATAGATCCTCATCACCAGACATGATAGTAGGTCTACAGTTAGAGAAATTTCACTCCATAAACTGACACTGTGGAAACAACTTGGATTCTGGCATTCTCTGCAGTCATAAAAATAACTTGGGAAAGCTATTTACAACTGATGGAATGCAAAAGCATGTGCGTACAAGTTAAGCAAAATTATGGGATGACGCAGCACATGTCTGTGGGTAAAATTTATCATCAGCTGAGAAAAGAGAAGAACGGTGCTGACTCTTCTAGTTTTCAGAACTTCCTGACACAGGCTGCTCCGTAATATAACCCAAGTGCAAAACAGTCTAGATAGTTGTCACAGAATGATTTTTCCCAGCCCACTTCTTTTTTTTTATGAGGAAAACAAAATTACCAATGACAGCAAAGAAATGCCCCCTAATGCACTAGTGCCCAGGAGCCCCATGAACAAAGGCCACTACCTACTGCCTTTGCTGTGAAGACATTCTAATTCAGGAGCTATTTCTGCAGGTGTTGTCAACACCAAGTAAAGACTATCCTCTTGAGCTGTTCATCAGACATTAGGGAGCAGTAGTCAGGCAGAGGTTACAGACAAAGAGTATGTAGGAAACCTATGGTATCTGCTAAAAGCAAAAGCAATTAAATAGAAACAGACCAGTCTGACAATCTACAACAGACATTGACTAAAATCTCCAAAGCATACAGAGGATCTAGAACAAAAAGCTTCTGAATTACTGAGTCATGAGTAAGCTTTGTTCAGAAAAGATCAGTGAATATGGTGCCTCTGTCTAAAGCATCATGCTAGGTTAAAGTTAGCTGGTAACTTTAATAGGGTAAAGACCACCATGTTTTCTAAAAATCTCTGTTTTTCTAAAGAACCTGCTGATACACAGTGACTACTACGCACACAGTACAACACTGTAACACACTTTGGCCAAGTTTGCTTCCCTCAGCACTCAGAACCCACCCACACCCAGGCAGAAGCACTGAAAATTAAACAACTAATGAATAGAAAGTGAGATCACTTCAGATCTTTTTTCCTAGCTCTGCTTTGTAGCTAGCTGAACAGTAGACATAAATACACAATCAACAAAGACTTAAGTGGAAGGACTATATCGCTATCAATTAAAGCTATTTCCAGTCCAATGCCCAGAACTACACTCTCCTCCCATGTTACTACCTCAGTGCATCCATACAACTGCCTAATAAGATCAGGATGTGCAGACAAACTGGGAAGAGATACAGCTGAACATGCCTTCAGAAACATTTGTCTGCTGTAAGAGGCAAATACGAGTTCTGACTTCTGTTCTTCCAGTAAAGTGCTTCATTTGAGACAAGTAACAGAGAACACGTAGGTGAATCCACCTGCCCTCTGCTGTAGCAAACAGCAATACCATTTGAATCTGTCTGCCTGCCTGCCTTCTACTGCAGCTGCTAAGAGATATTGAAAAGAAAAATCAGGCATCTCTGAGGTGGAAAATATAATTTATTGATAAAAGCTCCTTCTTTCACGCAAAGAACGGCTGGGTGTGTAACCACAAAGGAAGAGGCAAAATCTTAGTAGAAGAGTTTTACACTTTCTGAGTCGTTCCACTCCCACAAGCTCACGCACCAGTGACCGCAAGCAGGGCTCGCGCCATGCCTCTGTGCAGGCCCTGGACACACACCGCTGAACCCCACCAGCGGCGTCACTTCCAGCCCCGCGCCCACCGCAGTTTCCCTATCCCCGACCCGCAGCAGCCGACGGCTAGGCCCTGCCGGTGCTACCCAAGGAACCCAGGAACACCCCCACCCCAGTCACCAGCAGCCGCCAAGTCAGCGCGCAGAGCCGAGGCCGGAGCCGCCTCCCCCACCTCCGCCTTGACGTTGCTCTTCACGTAGACGCGGCCGCGGTCCGTGTCGTAGCTCTGGCCCTGGCTGATACAGCCGCCCCCGGAGTGCCCCGTGGGCCGCAGCACAGCCGTACCCAACTCCCGCCTGAGCGCTTCCTCCATGATGCCCGCGCTCCCGTCTGCCCTGCTCAGAAAGGAACAGAGGCGGGATAGACCGCCTATGTCAGCGCCTGCGCAGAACGGAGCGGAACAACTGCGCCTGCTGGCCGGTCGGGGGACGGGTCTCTGAGGCTTCAAAATAGTGGTGGCAGCTGTGGCGCGGGTGATTTGAATGTTGCCGCGGAGACTGGCTGAGGGAGCTGCGGAGGGACTGGGGAGGACCCTCTGTATTTTGGCTGGAAGAGGGAGAAACGTAAAACGATTGCTGGGGGACAGGCGGGAGAAGCGAGGCCGCCTCAGACCTGCCGGGTAAGGAAGGCTTTTCTACGCCTTCCCTCCACCCCCTATTTCTTTTCCCTCCGCGTTGCTTCTCATCTCGTTCAGAGGATGTGGGTGTCGAGGAGAAGACGCTGTAGTAGACCGGGGCGGTAACAACGGCCATGGATCGTAATTTAACAATTTTTGTTCGTAACCTGCGTTCTGGGCGCTACAAAGCTTCTTCAGGGACAACGAGGCCAGCGTACTGTTACTGGACACTGGCTGCTCTGGGTCTGGAATAAATTGTGTTCTGTCCCATCACAGTTAATTAATTTTGCAGGTTTCAAGTGCAGAAGCTGGAAGGATTCCTGCTGATCTTTTATTTCTTTTTTTATTAGTGCAAGATAGCCTGCTCTGATGTTCTGCTGTTTCCTCAAGCGTCTCTGGTCTCACTCCTTATGGTCATTAATTACTCTAGTTATTCCTCTTTCCCTGTTCACTGATTTGACTGGTTTTGGGTTTGTCTGAGTGTTACCCTGCTGCTTGGGAGATTTAGACGCAGGTCCATATCTGGGTTCATGTAGTAGTCTACACAAACTGCAGACAGGATGGACTTAGCATGATTGACATGTGCTTTCAGTTTTCAAACAACTTGGCTTTAGTGCAGGAGGATTGCAGCTCCAAGGCCTCTAACAATTCCTCTGCAGCCACAAAATAGCAAACGGTGAACAGTTCTTTATTTCCAGAAGTCAGTGTACCTTTCCTTTTTAAGAAATTTCCTACAGCTTTAAATTTTTATTTCTTTATAAATAACCTGTACTTTGTTCATGTAGAAGCTGATATTTTGAATTTGGCAGGATTTTTGTCAATCCAGACTAGGAATATTTTCACTAGGTCTTTGTGACTTAGCCATTTGTACAGAGCCCAGGTGAATCATTCAAGTGCTGTGCTTGCACCAGTTCCACAACTTGTCAATCAGTCTTAGCAGATGGTTCGCACAGTCCTGGTATGTGCGTGAGGTGCGTTTACTTTGACACTTCACACTGGATGGGCACATACTGTCAGGAGCTGCACACTTAGTGCACTAGAAGTTTCACATCTTGAATGTGTCAGATTTGTACGAAGATCACAGAGCAGATTTGTAAATGAAGTGGTGATTTTTAGAATCTTAGATTTGCTTTCAGTCTAAAAATTCCTGAACAAACCTGTGAGCTGTAGCCTGGGCTTTTAGCCAATCCAGAGGTTTCATGAACATGCTAGTCCTGTCTTGTAGAAGGTTGGTTGGATGGTTTATGCTATTTTTATTAAATAATACTTACACAACTTTTGCAAAGTTATTGTGTCTGGTTTTATTCTGCTTTTTGATAAAGCAATTAGTAAGCAACAAGAATTTGTAAATATGTTCAACTGAGTTAAAACAGCATGAAATTTGTTTCTCAGTCTTCAAATACGAAGTCCCAGTAGAGTATTCCATACTGTCAGTAAAGAAGTTGTCCTGCTGCACTGGGGAAGAGGTAGAATGCTGTAGGAGAGAGCACTGTCTTTAATTACTTAATGGGATTGTATTCCTTTCAGATAGCAAGTAACAGAAGTTTGGCCACAGTAGTAATGTCAAGCTCATTAATTACACGGTAGACATAGGTGTTTGAGGAAGTGTCAGCTTGCTTTCCAGATGGGAGGTGAAGTGTTCTGCAGGAAATTCACCAAGACTCACAAGATGCTATGAGCACCTATCTGCAGAAGACACTGGCTCCCAACCTCTGCAGACACCAGGATTCAATGAGAGCCAGGATTGGGGAGCTGCTGCTTCACAGACACCCTTGTCAGTATAGGCTCCAGCTTCAAGCCCCTGTGAGGCTTCTTTGGCTTCTGCCATAGGTTGCTGTTCCCTGTTTAAAATAAACTATTGAGTCAGGCCACTGTACCCTTACAGAGAGCTGCAGAACAAAGCGCAGTCACACTTGGCAGTTGTTCATGCAGTGCAGGTCCTGCCTACTGTGTGGAGGCATCATGTCCCACAAAAGGCTGTGTGGGTTGACTTTATAATAATCCTTTATCCCCTGCCTCCAGTCTTTCCCCTGCCACTTATTATTTATTCCCATTTAAGTATTTTTTAAAATCTCCCAGTGTGCTGTTGGAACCACCCCCTTCCCTTTGCCCTAGTGGGGTTCACCAGCAATATTTATCTTATTCTGATTCACGACAGTTAACTTTCTGTGTAAAATAGAGCTGCTGTCTTTGGAGAACAAGGCAACTGCCATGCTGGGCTGCAAGTGATTTGGTGAGTCATCAGCTAATATTCACATCCTGAACAGAAAAGCCCTGCAGCTGCTGATTTCTGTTTACTGCGTGACAGTAGGTACATGAAGAGAAAAGGTGATTGGTATGTGCAGCCCAGTACTGGTTGGTTTATGTATGTGACTGGAGGTTACATGTTAGGGCTTTTCAAGCTCCTAGCCTCTCATTTGTGTGAACCCATAGGAAATGGGTTGTGCAGGTTTAGTTGTTTTTCCCTCTCCTGCTTCTATGGATAAGCCAAGACCATGGATCAGGAAGTACATACAACTCTCTCTTATGGAAACAGATGATGTGTAAGATGCTCACTGGAAGTCGATGGTAGTGGTTGTTCTTCTCTGACTTTATGTAATCTGTCCTTAGGAAGAGAAGTTGTGGGGTTTTGATGAATTCCTTGGGTCAGCTGTGTGAGCAGACAAATGGAAATGGAATGAGAAGTTCTATTATCAAAATAACAGACTGAGGTAGACCTGGGGAGCAGAATGTGGCCATTGCTGCAATTTGCAGAGACATTGGGGTCACTCAGTGATATGTCTGTTCATTTGCAGAACTACAGCCATCCTGGGATAGTTTTCAGCAGTTTCCATAGTGATTTCAGGGCCAAGACTTGGGGCAGAATGTGAATGAAGGTGCGACCAAAGCCAGAGGACTTGTTCCTGCTTGTAGCAGAAAGAGAAATTGGAGAACTCCTTTTACTGAGTTTCCTGGTTTATCTTTTTTTTTCCTCTCCTTTTAATACAGACTGTGCCAGATTGCCAGTGCATTTGTTGTTCACAAATGTCTGCCCAACAAACAGGAAGTTCAGGGAGAATGTTTGATTTTGGGGTTCATTTTAGTAATAATGGATAATAAATTACCCTCTTAGTGAGATCAGAAATGTGGGATTTTAATAAATACAGCCTTGGAGAGTTTGTGGGATCATTTTTTTTATCCTGAGAAAATTATTACTATTTGCAGTCCTGACTCCTGATTAGCCCAGTTCTATATGGCACTACCTACACTGTCATTATTTCTTCTTTCAGCTGCCCACACCAGGGTATGGCAGTGTGTGGAAGTGGGTTAGCAAGTGCATTTTCTTTTATACCATTCAGACAGGCAATGGGTTAAAGACCTGTGGGTATGTTCTAACTTAGTAGTTCCTGTATAAAGTACATAAGCTGCCCTCAGAATAAACCTGGGCTTGGCACAGATGCTCTAAACATGATTACATGTAAATGTTAGATAAGTGGAAACACTCAGGGCGGTGGGAATATTCCAGAATTGTACTATTTATGGCATCACAACAGCCATTTGAAAAGTGTTCATTCTTCTCTGTCAATGCCTGAGAGACACTTCATGTTTTTTAATGTAAAAACGAGGACAAATGACCTTTAATTGCCAAGTTGATGCTGTGGCTTTTGTCTGTCCTTCCATAGTGAACTTCAGGGAAAAGTCCAACACACAAAATTTCAGTAAAGCAAGATAATACTGCTTAGTTTGTGCTTCAGCAATTTTCTGACAGCATCTCAAAACCTCCACTGAAATTTATGATTAAGGCCCCATGACTTTCCTTTGTAACAGATGCAGCAAAGTGGGACTGGAAACCCAAGACAGGAAGAATTTGAGTGAAGTGGCCAAATTCTTAAAGAAGTCTATGTTAGAACTGGGATTACAGCACTGGTCTCCTAATGCCTGGGAACCTGTGCTCCAGCTGTCTCGAAGTTGCTTCTATAGGAAAAGTATAAAATGACCAATGATAAGACAAGGGACAATGGGTGTCAGCTGGAACAGAGGAGGTTCCATATAAATGCAAGAAGAAGCTTCACAGTGAGGGTGACAGAGCACTGGAAGGGGCTGCCCAGGGAGGTTGTGGAGCCTCCTTCTCTGGAGACAATTAAAACCCATCTGGCCAGGTTCCTGTGCAACTGGATCCAGGGGATCCTACTATGATGGGGGATTGGACTGGATGATCTTTTGAGGTCCCTTCCAATCCCTAACATTCTGTGACTGTTACACCTGCATTTAGCTGATCTCAAACACTGACCTAGATGCTCTGGCACAGCCAGAAGAGAACATTTCTGTACATAGACCTTCACCAGTAAAACACTGGGGCCTGTGAAACTGTAATTTATTGCTGAAAATTTATTATCCTGCCTCCAACAGGACTTTGATTCCATAATGTCATGACTGCATTATAAAGAGCTGCAATCACTAGCTGCATGAGTGTGCTAGAGGGAGAATTCCTTGTCTGTCACTGGAAATGTGGTGTCTGCAGGTGAATGGTACAGTAGGACACTTTGTGCTCTGCTGTTTGCACCAGATTACAATTCCAGAGGAATGACTGAATAATATTTGAGTAGAAGTATAATATATAGATAGGTCTGTTTGAATTTATAGCCTGTGTTTGGCTGCAGATAATACAGAGTAAGTCCTATGTACACAGTGTATTTAACTCCTCTGAGTTAAATGTGTTTTAAGTGTGTCAAGGGGGTATCAAAACAGTCATGAAGGGCTGAGTGTACAGCTCTGGCAGTAACATGCATGCAGATAAGCTGTAAGAAATCAGGTTTTCCTATAAGCCTTTGTCTGGCCTCCTACAGTTTTTCTCTGCTGGCCCAACATCTGGGGTTAGGAGTGACACATGTCATTGTAGAAACCTGCTGGGTTTATTTTCATAGCATGTGAAGAGTATTTACAGCAAAGATCACCCCTCTCCCCCAGCTCCCCACATAACTGCATTTAGTTAATGCTTTGCTGTATTGGTGAAGCTGGATCTGTGTTAGGTACCTGTATCACCAGGTTGGATTACAGACCCAGGAGCAAATCTGGATCTGGCTGATAGCTCTTCCATGTCTTGTCCCTGTTCTGTACCAGTACACAGCATTGAGCATGGATGGTGAGAAGGCACTAGCACTGGTGTTTACGGGATAAGAAAAACAGTCAGCAGAGCTGTGTGGAAGTATCTTAAAAGCCTGAGCCAGTCACTTCCACAGCCCAAGGCTTTTGGACGGTACTGTGGGTCCCTGCCTGGGGCTGATGTAAAGTCAAGAGATGACCTTGTCCAGAATCTGCTGTTTCATGGATTAGGCCTTCCTCACCGTTCCTGTCCCTATTCCTCCCCCTTCCTGGGGTAGTTTGGCCACCTGCACAGGAACCCATAGTTGTTCGTTTCCTTCTTGGCGGACCGGGACTCGAACCAGTGTCCTCGCCGCATCTCTCCGGCGGGAGGTGGGACTTACTGTGATTGATGTGAGATAGAACCAATGGCCGCCTTGAAGCCCCCTGGCAACTGAGTCTTTGGGTCCCGCTGGGAGCACGAGGAAGGGAGCGATTAGGCCTTGCCTCCCACCAATGGGCGACGAGGAGGGCGGGGCCAATGCTTTTCGCTGCACTGATAGGTGCGTGCGGAGGGGACCGCAGCTCTCTCGGTCGAATGAGTTGATGGGCGGGGTTTCGTGCCTGCGCACCAATGAGCACTAAGGGGGGCGGGACCGAAAGGAGCCGCCCAACAGCGATGCTCGTGGGCAGGGCCCGGGGCTCTGTCAGGGCGGTGTTGATGGGACCTTCTACTGCCGTTGCCGCCGCTTCCCGCGCTGTCCTCGAGCTCCCAGGGATGTCGCGGTCGGCGCTGTTCCTGCTGCAGTGATCGGCCCGCGCCGCCGCCTCCCGCCCTACCCCGCCAGCGCCGGGGATGCCGCTGCCCGTCCGCGGTGTCCTGGCCCCACTGGGCCCCGGGCTGGGCCGTGGAGGCTGATCCGCCGGGGAGGATGAGCCACGCGGGGAGCCCGGGCAGAGCCTACGATTTCCTGCTGAAGTTCCTGCTGGTGGGGGACAGCGACGTGGGCAAAGGCGAGATCCTGGGTAGCCTACAAGGATCGCCCGCCGAGTCGCCTTACGGCCACAGCCTGGGTAAAGCCGCGATCCCCCGCGGGTCTCTGGAACCCCGAGGTGGGGAGTGGGCGGCGGTTGGGAGTCTGGTACCTGCAGGCTTGGGATTGGGGACCGGCCGGCCAGGATTGTACCGGGCGGTACTGGTGGGCAGAGCCGGGCGGAACGGTGCGTTGTGCACCTGGCTGTCAGGAATTTCCCTCCATTCTGTCGGGGCTTCACATCCCGTGCGGGTGGTCCCGTGTGTGCAGCTGACTGCGGAGCTTAAGTTCAGGAGAGATGGATTCATGCACAGAGCGGAAGAACAGGGACACAGGCTGTACCTTCCACAGCAGTTGTGTTATCAGCAAGAAGGAAACGCTAATAAGCGAGTTTTTCTACCTAAGAACCTTTGCTAAAGGCGTTTGCTGTGAAACTGATGTCACTTGGCGCTGTCATGTTCACGTTACAAGAACAGTAGCCCTTTAAGATCAAAGTTCATGTTTGCAGTATATTCTTAAGCTTTTTAAAGGGCAGGACTGAAAAGCCTCATCCATGCCAGATCCCTTTTATCTGTGGAACCAGTTGCAGACTGGTTTGCAACGAAATGATGGCACAGGGCAAGGGGGATTTTGATTTTCCTTTCCCCAGTTTTCACTCTCCCTCTCTTGTTTGCCTAGAACACACTCTGGCTTCACTGCTTTTTATTTTCCCCTTCATGCAGAGCTATCATGTGGAACATTAAAAAGCAAATTATCTTGTCAGATTACCCACTGCTGTAATTTACTGCCAATCTGTGAGTAGTTAATTCACTAGGAGGCTTTACACTGACTGCAGATCTGTTCCTGCATGGGTTCATAGTCTTGATTCACAGGGAAGAGCTGGAGGGAGGAGAAGAGTTCTCTGTACCAATGCTTATGAGTCACACTGCACCTTGAAGGCATCGATGTATGTTTTAAGATGTTTGCTTCATAGTTCTGCTGAATTTTTCCTTAAGAGTTCTGCAGTGTGTTTACTTTTTGTGCTTTCAGGTGGCTAAAGAAAAGAGACAGAGGGCTTGGGGAGAGCTTGGCCACCCCAGTTCTGTTCTGTACACACAGTCTGGTTTGTAAATCCTTACGCTGAAGGAGCCCTTCAGTTCCTGATGTGTTTTGATGTAACAGAATGTTTTTGACCAGCTCCTGAGCTCATTCAGTCTTTTGTATATAAATCTTGTGATGCTTGTGGCTTTGCTCTTCAAATATTTGAATTGTGTAGGTAACACTAGAACTGTGTGAATAGAGTTCTTGACAGGCAGAAAATAAAAAATACTCTTTTGGACTTCTTTTGCAAGTTACTTAACATGCAGCTTGGGAACTATTCATCATGACTACTAGTTTCAGAATGTCTGTGTATGGGGTTGGAAGTAGTGTGTGCTGTTCCGTGGAGTCTCTTCACCATGCTGTTTATCTGTCTGGACTATACAAGGTTAGGCAAACATGGGAAATCAGACCTCACAAACTCTGCCACTCAAAGGTCACTATTCCGCAGAGACTGGAAGAAACTCTTATCCCAGAGAGGATGAGCTTGTCTGGAGATAGGGAAATGAGGTACAAGAGAAGGGCAAATATAACCAATGGTACAGCAGTGCAGTGTGGAAAGAGTACAATCTGACTTTTTGTTCTGTGCAGCCACTGTCAGAATTAAGGATTTTTGTGCACACTGATCTTCATGTTTGCGCAGGCATAGCACAGTGCCTGGGCTTGCTTAAGGATTTTAACTGTGAGAGTTAATTAACAAATATTTTCTTATTCTTCTCTCTTCAATTTATAATGTTTTTGAATGCTTTGAACCTGAGATACTTTTGAACACTGCATGTGAGCTGCTCAGTTTCTCTGCTAGTCTTTATCTTAGATTCATTCTTTGCCTTGTATCCCCTCAGCCCTTCCCACAGTGCTTGAGTGTGATTGTGTGGGATGCAGCTGTGAGGAATCTGCAGGCTCAGGGACTATGAAAATAGAGATGCAGGGAGAAGGATAGATCTGAACATCCTGTTGGTGTTATGACTAATTTTCTGATTTAACTTGATTAAAAAAACTTGATAAGCACTGATTTTCACCATATTAAAATCTTCCGTTAACTGCCAGGATCTACCACTTTCATAATCCCTGCTAGGTCTGGGACTTTGAAAGAGCAAATCCAGTGGTGTGATAGATTCTGTCAAAATGTGCCACGTGGATAAGCTCTGAAATGACAATTTTGTTGTGGAACTTGATGAAAGGGAGCAGCTTTGAGACTACAAAGGGCAAGAGAGAGATGATGTAGTAAAACAGAAGAGCAGCTGAGGAGAGAGAGGGACAGAGTACTGAAAAGCCTTGAATGTGAGAACAAATGAGTTAATGTGATGAAGGAAGGGAAAGTTAGGAAATTTGAGAAGGGAATGTGAACGTTGAGAAGTTTGGAAAGCTACAGAGGGTGATCAAGAGGAAGGATTGAGGCCCTGAATTAGACCAGTTGTTTAAAAAGTGGCCAGTTTTGTGGATAAAATGGAGATGTGACCCTGAAGTTACAGGTATGGGTTTCAGGAAGGACAGCGATGCATGAGATTTGGAGAAGCAAATATAGACTCTAGCTTTGATATATGGTTTGTTCTTGTTCTCAGCAACAGGAGGTACCAAGAGGCTCTGCACTGCTTTAGGGACTAGAGAGATGGACTATTTATAAAGCTGGTGTAAGGAAGGACAAGGTGTTGAACAGAGTATGACTCCAGCTTTGGGAGAGAGGAAAATCAAAATGAACCCTGTGGGATATTGAAGTGTGGAAGAATGGCTGAGCAAGGGTGGACTCATCAGCAAAGAAGGATCAAGAGGCTTTCGTTTGTTGGTTGGATGTCTGCAGCAGCATCGAAGTCAATTAAGCAGATTAGAAGAATGAAGGTAAAAAAGCCCCTGGAGTTGTCTAGGACAGTGTGCAGGGGTTTTTAGGTGTTTGGTTGGGGTTTGTAGCCACCACATTCCTGAGGGCTTTCTGTGCTGGTATCTAACTCAACTCAACACTATGGGCTCCAACTGTAATTGTATAAACCACAAACGAATTTTCTGCAGGCATTTTTTTAACTATTCAGAAATAAATCTTCTTTCTTATTCCTGGGAAAATACGGCTGTCGTGTGTTGTAGTATTTTTCATCAGTACACAAAAATGTTATGAAATCTGGAGGCGGGAAGGAACACTAGTTTTGTGTCCTTGAAGGCTGCTGGTGGGTCCCCAAGCCACCATTGGAAAGTATTTGGCATAATTCAGCTATTAAGGATATTAGAATAGCTATTAAGCTATTTACACTCTATTGGTCTGTGAATTTTATTTAATAATCAAAGGGCGCTGGGTTGGAAAGAAGAAGGAAAGAAGCATTTTTACCCTAACAGAGTAAGGGCTGCCATGCTAGATGCATTAGTGAACAAATCGGTGAATGTAATTTAGCAAGCAGTTATCGTGGAGAGGGGCAGGAGGTGGCAAGGTTACTGTCTGAGTAACCTGCCTTTACAGCTCTTTCCACATCTTGCTGAAAGCTGAAGTCACAATAGATTGGTCACACTTGGACTTGAACCTACTAAGAAAAACTGCACAAAGATAATCTTGGAGACAGCTTCAGAAACTTTGCTTTTAAGCATTGTTCATTTTTCATCAGAATAGATTGACAGGAAATAATTGCTTCAACCTAGAGCAAAGCACATGACTGCTGTCACCAGGCAGACAAATATTTTAATGTTTTGCACCAGCAGATTTCATTTAATTGAATTCTGGGGTTTTTTTGGTACTAACATAGCCTCTGCAGTGTGATCGCTTGTGACAGGCACTGAACAGAGGGATCATTCAAACCTGGGTACTCCCACTCATTTTCATGCAGGAACATCAAGTTTAAATTGACAAACTGCCTCATCCTTTCTCACCTGGTGGCCTGTTCATATCTTACATTCATAGCACAGTTGTTTGTCTTCCCATAAATTGTGCCTGTCCTCAGAATGAGAACTTTGCTGGGGTATTGGTTGTCTTATCTGAATGCTTAAAAAGATGTGTGACAGTTGTGGGTGCTGCTAAGTAACTGTGATTGCTAAGTGGTTAGAACACAGGCCTAGAGCTTGGGTAGCTCAGGCTCAAACAGACCCTACAGGGAGAGCCAGGTTCCCCTTTAGCATTTAGACTGGGATAGCTCTCACACCCCAGCAGACAAACTTAAGAGTTCAGGTGACTCTTCCTGATAATGCACAGATCAAAGCTATTTTTTGGTGTAAAGAGGAGGGAATGAGCTGTAACTAAAACAATGAAACAAAAGTAAATACTATGAACCTGAGAAGCTGAAACACTTGGATTTGTGAGCTGTGGTTTTCCCCCTTCACCCACAATCAGGCTGAGTACAGAACTAAAGGAGGCAAAACTCTTGATGTTGTTTCTCTTTTCTGTCTTCATAAAACTGATTTTGAAAATGTTGCTGGGCTGAAAGGAAAAGGAAATAACATTGGCTTGTTTTGTTACCACTATAATAAGGAACAGAGCGAGTTGCTTATCACTGACTTATTTTGAACCTATTAACATTTTCCTAAACACAACACGATGTAAAGGTTGCAGTAGTGACTAATGGCAGCATTATTAAATGTCAGTATTTATTTGCACATGGCACCAGCTTCTAGGGACAAGCTTCAGTCCATGCTGTTAGGATTTTCCAGCATAAGAGTTGTTTACAGTGACTACTGATCTCAGTTTCAAAGGATTTCAACTGTGGTTTTGTACAAGGAAAAGCAAGTGAGATTTAACTTTATATGCTGAGTTAAGGTGCTAGAAGAAGACATCTAGTGTTTTATTACTGTAGGTTTCCTGACATTGGGGGAAAAAACAGTCAATTCAGATAGGGCATCTAACTTCTTTTGGGATGAATGTGTAAAGCAATAACAGATTCTACTCTAAATGAGTTGGTTATGACTGGCCCTTTAATGTGTTACCTGTCTAGAGCTGTGCTGAGTGCAGAGAGACTACTCATTGTACGTACTGTGTGAGGAAAGTTGAGTAAAGAGGAAGTCACTCCCCACTCTGTACTTGTTCTGCTCCTTTTGCCGTGTTTAGAAAGAGAAAATTTAAAATAATTTCCCCCTTTTCTGCCAGCTGTAACTGCATTTTGTCGCATTCAGGTGACAGTGTCATGGAGTAGCAATTCTTAACAGGCACTCAGTTATAAGAAGCATGTGTTAGCTGAGAATGTGGGTCTTGCTGCGACCTGATTCCCCTTATTCTTGCCTTATTTATGACAGATATGCTCCATCCTGAATAGAATCACAATGCTTATGGTCTAATTCAGACTGGCTTTGTTCTTTGCCTCCTTTCATTTACTTTACTCCCATCCCTGCATCTTAAAGTTGGAGTCTGACACTGACTTTGTCATGCTAAGAACTGCCTCCTGCTGACACCAGCATGTGACATTTTCTTCAAGGACATATGGCAGCATAATTCAGTGACACCTTCTCTACTTCCTTTTCCATGGTCTTTGAAATGACGTGGTGTAATGGGTTAGAGAGGGTCTAAATCGGTTTGGGTTGGTGCCTGCAATTCAAGCACAGCAACCAGCTCTCAGTGAGAATTCAACAGGCAATGAAGCAACTTTGCTAAAAAGAAAAGAATTTATTGAACCCATCACCAATAAGAAAAGGAAAAATCCCCAAATAAGTAAAAGAATCAAAAAGATTAACCAGGAACTGTATCACAATGCCTTTACACATGCTGTGAGAGAAGTGCAAGACGGCCAACACATTGGACTTTGACTTTAGATGAGAGCCCTGGGAAAAGAGTGTACACCAACACTCATAATCATAAAGCCACCACACACGCACAATTGCACACCCATTCCAGAAAGGGGGGGCGGGGGGGTGGAGGGGGTGGCAGCAGAAATACAGCACAGAATAGACATTTGATGTTTGCGGAAGAGTTCCTTTTTTAGTCCTTTTGCAGATGTCAGCCCTCCCTGATATCTTAGGCATACTTCTAGCTCCCCTCAGCTTGAGAGCTCTTTTTGAGGCAATAGCAGCATCAGATGTAAGAATATAACAGACGCCCAGTCTGTCTATGTTTGCCAAAGGTTTAGGCGATCAGTACTTAAGTTATCTATCTCCCTTGTATCAGAGGCTTCTATCAGTGGCAGAGCGTACAGCATCTTGGTGGGGACAAAGGTGATTTGGCACTGGTCACGTGGGGGGCACACATATTGTGGTAAGCAGGTCTTCTTCAGGGGCCTACTACAGCTCCTGCTCCCCTCTTTACCTCTCCCCTGTGGTTAAGGTTCCAAGGGATGGAGAGGGTTAAGAGCTCACTGCTGTCTAGCATCTCCAAAGATGATCAGGCTGGAGAAGCAGTGTGGAGGAGCTGCTCCTGTCTTTGGCCCACTGACAGGAACCGGGATGAACTGGCGCTGGCTTTCTACGTTCGAGCTCTCAAGCAAAAGAGGGCTGTAGTTGCCCCTGCAGCAGAGCTGCAGCCAGGCTAGATTTCTTCTCTGTTCTACCCTTTGGTGGCAGGTAAGCTGAGAGCCTTTGCTTGCCCCCTGTCTTGGATGGGGGATGGAGGGTGTGTAGGCAGGGGAAGCTCTCTGTCTTTTATAACATACCAGAGAAGAAGGGAAGAAAACAGGAAGTCCACTCCCTTTTATAGACTGTCCTCCAATTACCTGTAGGGTCAGGACACTGACCCATGGGTGTGCTGGGAAAGCTACCCTCAGTTTCAAAATAAAATGCTTTTTAGGCATAAAAGCACCAAAATTGATAATTTTTAATAATTTTCAAACTGCAATGCATGGTAAAGGATCCTGTACCATCCCCTCTGATGGTCAGAGCAATCAGTCAATATTTGTGTTTGTATTTGCAAGGTTATCTTGCACATGTATTGAAACAACATTTGCCTTGCCTGGTTTAACAGAGCACTAGAAATCCTAGGCCAGCTTGGTACTGTAGGGTTTTTCATATGTTTCTTCAAACCATTCATAAAACCAGTTTTGTTTCATTGCACAATCTCTTCTACTTGGCCATTTTTCTTCAGCAATATGTCTTAGTACTATTTCTTTGCTTTAATATTGAATTTAATATTGAAACTCTAGTGTCATACACTCGTATTCACCTTATGATTGAAAAGAGCTGCTGTCACACATTTTCATGGAGGTCAGAAGCCAGGGCATCCTATGGTGAAGTTCTGAAACCCACTTAATTAATGGGCTTCCATTATTTCTCTTCCTGGCTGTCTCCTCACCCACCACATTAGAGGGATAAAAGCAAAGCTACACACAGATGCAAAGCAGGTGTATGCAAAGCAGGTGTCTCCCCGTAACTGTCCTTTCTGTTAGCAAGGCCCGTTCAACAACAACAAAAGACTGAACAAAGCAACACCTGAACTTCCGTCAAGCATGTTGTTGTACAGCCTGAAAATGGAGAAGCCTTGAAATCACAACAGATTGTGAATGTTTTGCAGGTTCCTGCCTAATGCCAACCTGCATGCACTTGTCTGAATTTGAGATGCTCCAAGTAATGCTTTGGATTGTTGTGGCAGGAGAGATGACAGCAACCGCTCTCTTTCTTCTTTCTCATGCATGTTCATTTGGTAGTGCCCTGCGCTGCCTGTCACTCCCTTTCCCTCGGGCTACTGGTGTGTTCCCCCCAAGACTTGTTTCAGATATGAGCGAGTGGGAAAGAAATGATGGTGTGGCTCCCAGACATGTGTGCAACTTCAAAGCAAAAGTCCAGGCTATTTTGAAAAGCAGTCAGACTTGAAGGTAATGGAGCCCTTTTAAGGTGCTTTGACCTAACCAGAGCTATGTTTGCCTGTGCCAGGATTGAGTTTCAACCAGCATGTTGGTTAAATTACATTTACATGTTCCTCTAAAGTAAGTTTTTTTTTGGGGGGGAGCTAAACGGTAATGGAAAATGGGATCAAGAGCAGAAATTGGTTAACTTTAGAAGTTTAATTTGTATCCCATTTTACTCAGTTCTTCTTGATTTTGTATAGTGTGAGACTGAAAATACAAAACTATTTACACGAAATACTCTGTGTGGGCTAGTGCTTGCCACACTGGTTTTATTTGATGATCATCTCAAATGTAATAGAGTGAACATGTTTGTTTTGATCTTGTTATGTTTTTAAAAATCTGTTGATGTAGTGGGATGTATCTGTACAAATAGTTGTTCCTCTCATTTCTTGATGTGTTGTGACATGAAAGTATGAACTGGAAAGCTAAGCAGTAAAATAATTAAGTTAAAGCTGCAACTTCATAGGTGAAGTGCTGTTGCAGATCAAGCACCAATTTATCAACATAGTTAATGTCCTGTCTTTCAGAAAAGTGAGATAAAGTCATCGGTCAGGATTGGCTATAATTCAGTACCTACTCAGGAAAAAGTCCAGAGAAATGTTGGTGTTGAAGGCAGCTGTTTATATATCCAGTGAAACGTTGGTGTTGAGGACAGCTGTTTATGTATTTCAGTTGTCACTATGGAAAGTTATGGAGTGCTATACAGTCAGAAACTAACACCAGTCTGTGACTGTAAGAGTGTGTCACCTTCAGCTGGGTGAGATACACAGAAAACAGGAAGTATCATCAGTAAGGAACTGCGCTAAGTGACCAAGACTGGTGAAGAACAGCTGTCCTAAGGCTTTAGCGCAGTGCATAGCTGTTTTTAAAATAGGTGTGTTACCCTCTGATGTGTTGGACTATTATTCTGCACTTTGGTAGAAGGAATGTATACACTGTGTATACAGGAGGCAGGGGAGGTTATTGGAACCCTAAAGGGTGTAAGTGTCTAAGAAAGTGAAACATATTCTGGTTCACATAATATTCACACTGGCTGAACCAAGTCCCTGCACTGTGCTCAAAGGAAGGTGAGAATCCTCTGCAGGGTGCAAAGTACCTCCTGTGGCTGGGGGAAGGACAGGTAGAACCCAGCAGTGCAAACACCCTTATGTGCCTGCAAAAACATTTCTGCCAAGTCATTGAATTTTTATTGCTTTGTAGGCTATAAACAGTGAAGATTAAGTGTTTTGCAATCATGTTTGTTGTCAGAAACATGGAAAGCCAATTATTGTTCATGAGATGCAGTCTTGTGTGAAGCTGAAAGCCAATATAACAGCTTTGTTAGTTTTCTTTGGTGCGTGGGATTTGCCGCTGAAGGGTGCTGGTACGAAAGCTCAATGTGAAGTCAACAAGTGGTGCCAGGAGGTGGAGGTGGTTAAGCAGATGCTGGTGAGCACAAGGAAGCTTGAAGAGCCAAGGCTGTAACTCAGAGTTATCTTGAACATCAAACTTATTTGTGTAACATGAGATTTTGAAGGAGAAACCAGTAGCTTAATATGCAGAAGTGGAGTAACTTATGGTGGGAGTTTCTGAAATGGAGATTTCCATGCAGTTTTTCTAAGTAAAGAACATAAAGGAGGGTCATCTTGAGCCCATCTAGCACTGTTAGACATGGTGAGAGAGGCCCTATTTAGAGAGAACATGCAAATCTGGCTGATATCTGGGTTTGCTTCCCTCATGCACCTGCCAGCCTTCCTAATCCAGTATTTGGAGATCTAGAATTCTTTGTAGTTACTTCATTTATGGAAATGTATCATCTGTGTGCAGTCTTCAAATTAAAAGTTATAGTTGAACCTTTTTATGGCTTAGTCCTGGCTTATATAAGGAAATGCTCTGCATTTCATATGCTAAAGTAAGTGGAATTCTGTGGTCTCCTTTCATACATTTAACAGTGATTGGTGCAGACACCTCTCTGAGCCCTCCAAAACATGCAGCTTTAAAATGTTGACTGATGCAAAAATCAAACCATTTAGTGTTTCCCCCAATAAGGTGGGTTTGGGTCTTTGTTTCATAAAGCCCTAATGCTATAAATGCCTGTAGCCACTGTGTTTATTACAGCAAAACACACGTCCGCACTGGATGAATCTTCGCTGCTCTTTCAGACTTCCAAACACAATCCAGTCACTTGCATTTAATAACCATCATTTGTTTACTGTGTGGTGTTTTCCAGCCTTACAATTCACATTTTACCTCTTTGTGTTCCCCCAGTTTTTTGTTGGCTGTGGTGAGCACTCCATAACATTGGACAACTCACTGCTTTGCTCCTGCCATTGCTCTTATTTTTCCCCTGTGCTATGACTTCACACAAAGACTTTGCCAACGTGTGTTACCCTGTAATCCCACATTGGGAAGGCTGGGATAGCAAATAATCCTTATAGATTCCAGAAAACTACACTGAAGGAGTAGTCATAAGCATATTGGAGGAGTGTGTCTTTAACTTGCTTGTTTCAGTGAACCACACACAATTAAAAAAATCCCACTGGTTTAATTAAAGAAAATGGGAAGTAGAGATATTTTTGTTGCTAGGTGTTCAATTACAATCTTTCATCCTTTATGATTTTAGAGAGAACACTGTGTCAGTGTATCTCCTGTGCTTTTATACTTCATTTGCAACTTTATGCAGTGCCTCAACATGGGATATTGAAGTGCATGGAATATGAATCTGCCAGCTGGAAACCCACAAGAGACTCGGCAGGTCTGGCAGCTTTATTAATCCTCTCTCAAGACAGGACTGAGGGAAAGAGGCTCGTGTAGCTGATACCTTCACTGGAACAGCTGAGTCAGCATGTAGACAGTCATTAACATGGATCTTTGGATACTTTTTTTTTTTCTAGTAGTGTGTCTCAGTCCTGCTCTGGCAGGGGAGTTGGACTAGATGATTTTTTGAGGTCCCTTCCAGCTCCTAACTTTCTGTGATTCAGCAATTCCTGCACACAGTGTGATCTCAGTCAGGTCCCTGTTCTAATCCTTCTGTTTGCTTCAGTGAGTACACCAAGTGATGTCTCTGTGAAGCACAGCCTTGACTTTTCAAACCATGTCTGAATTAGGAGATTGTGGTTTAACCTGAACACATAATCTATCAAATAGGAGCACAGTAGTGGGATTTAACACAGTTCCAGTTAGAGTGCTGTTATTCATGGGGCAAGAAAATTCTAGAGACCAAGAATACATGTGGTGTAATGATTTTCCCATATAAGTTCTAGTTTGTCTCCAAACAGGAGTTTAATCCAGCATTGTTTGAGAGCTCTAGTCTTATAGACAGACTCGCTTATCAGTCTACACTGCACTTGTCTTCATCTGCAACAGGCAGGTGCAACACAGAAGAGCACCTGAAGAGTAATTACATGGTTTTGAAGTGAAGTCTGAGTTCTATCAAAGTAAATTAAGTCTGGCCACAGACTGATAAGTTGCTTCTCTAGAGACCTTTGGGTGGGGAACCTAAGAGCAGCTCCCAGTACTCATGAGGGAGTCATGAAGAAGACAGTGAGGCTCTGTATGTAGTGGTAGGGTAGGAGATGACTGCTGTTAATAGAAACAAAAGTTCAGAATGGGTAACACAAAATCATTTTTCCTATGAAGACAGTCAGGCTGTTGAACAGGTTGCCCAAGAGAGGTTCTGTCTGTTTTGAGTAGGAGGTTGGTCTAGATATATTCCTGAGATTGCTCTAATCTGAAATTTCCTTTGATCCTATTCAACTGAAATCAGTTTATTTTAATTTCTTGGAAAACTAAAACAGCTGAATGATGACTGAAACAAGAGCTTCGGTTCAGTAATGGATAGTCTGTTTTTTCCATTATGTCCTTATAAAGATTGTTTGTGAGCATTATGTGTTCATTATTTTTGTCCTGGAAAAGCAGTAAATCTCTAACTTAGGCAACACTTCTGCAGGAATAGGTGGAAAGGAGGGAAAGGTGGAAACAAAATCCAAGCCAGACAATTTCCTTCATTTTTCTAATGGAAAGTTGTGGCCTGAAAATACCTCATGACTGAGGAATACCTTGGGTATGGAATTTCATGTGCAATTTGAATTGAAGAAGTGTAAATTCATAGATTAATAAAATGGTTCAGGTTGTAAGGGACCTTAAAGATCATCTAGTTGCAACCCCCCTGCCATGAGCACAGACACCCCCACTAGACCAGGTTGTTCAAGGCCCCATCCAGTCTGGCCTTGAACACTTCCAGAGAGGGGGTATCCACAGCTGCCCTGGGCAACCTGTTCCAGTGTCTCACCACCTCATCGTGAAGAACTTCCTTCTGACTTCCAGTCTAAACCTCCCCTCTTCAAGCTTGACATCATTACCCCTGCTTCTGCCACTCCAAGCCCACTTCATATACTGGAAGGCTGCTGTAAGATGTCCCCAGAGTCTCATCTTCTCCAGGCTGAACAGCCTCAACTCTCTCAGCCTGTTCCTGTAGGAGAGGTTCCCCAGCCCTCCACTCATCCTTGTGACCCTTCTCTGGACACGTTCCAGCAGTTCAGAATCTTTCCTGTATTGGGAGCTCCAGAACTGGATGCAGTAATCCAGATCTCACCAGAGCAGAATAGAGGGAGAGGTTCACCTCCCTCAACCTACTCTTGATGCAGCCCAGGATGCGATTTGTTTTCTGGGCTGCAAGTGAACATTGCTGACTCATGTTGAGTTTTTCGTCGACCAACACCCCCAAGTCCTTCTCCTCAAGGCTGCTCTCAAACTGTTCCCCACCCGCCTTGTAATTGTGCCTGGGAATCTCATGAGGTTGGCACTGGCTGACCTCTCATGCCTGTCTACGTCCCTCTGGATGGACTCCCTTCCCTCTCGTGTGTCCACCACACAGCTTGGTGTCATTGGCAGACTTGTTGAGGGGGCACTCATTGCCACTGTCCATATTGTGGGTAAAGATGTTAAACAGCACTGGTCCCAGTACTGACCCTTGAGGGATGCCACTCATCACTGGTCTCCATTTTGGACTTCTGTTACTTGCTTTGGAGCTTCTCCTCTTCAAGTGTCTGTGCTTTGGGAGTGATGACTCTGTTTTCTGGCTGATACCTTTTAAGCCACAGTAATTTTTCAATAATTATGAGTTTTGCACTTAGACCTACTTGATGTGAATTCCCCCTTTGATCTCGGTTCATCACGATGACAGAATTCATTCCCTGTTCAGCTCAAAGAGGTTTCTGAACAAGGAGTATTTTTTCCTCTTTTAAGAAGCAGAGCTTTGTGCAGTGCAAAATGAAACAAACCTGCTCTTTTTCTTTGTTTTACCACACTTCATGACAAATAGTGCTGGGACTTGTGGGAGTACTAATGGTACCCTGGAGCAGGCTCTTTGGACTGGTTTCTGTAAACCTGGGTTATAACTGTCACTTTTTACAAGTGCAGTTTCATAATACACAAGAATAGATTGAGGAAACGATGCTTATTTTTCTAGTTGTTATATATTCACATGCTTAGCTTGTAGTGATGGTTTAATTCTTCAGAATCATTTATTTGACATTTGCTGTAAAGCCTAGGAAGCTTTGGAGAGGTTTGCAACTGTTCTGAGGAGCTCTCAGGTCAGAATTATGGTGGCTGGATGTTTTTCAGATTCTTGTCATGCCAAGTATTTCTGAGCTGATTTGATGCTAATAAAGTGTCAAGACATAAAAGTTCATTGTTCTCCTTTGGAAAAGACTAAAATACTGCATCTGGTTTTAATATTTATGGTAGGTTTGAAGCTCTTCTGCCTTCCAGATTCTGGCCACATTTCAAACCTATTGTTTAAGTTACAAGGAAGGGCAGATTCTGCATGGCTGTGTCCATTCTTTTTCTTGGTCTAGGATTTTAAGGTACATAACCTGCCTCGTTGTCTTTTCCTCACACACCAGGATGATCAGACCCCCACTGTTAAGTTTTATGACACAGAATTACTGTACCACAGAGACATCCATAAGCACAGAAAGTGTTGAGTGGTCAACTGTTACTCCACTTCTTTGAGGTCAGTTGTGTTATCCTGGCCAAGCCTGCCCTTGCTGTGTGTCCTGTGGCCATGCAGAGCAGCACGTCCTAGCTGGTGCCTGGGACATGATGAAACAAAGAATCATGGTGGAAAATTTGATTGCAAGGAGTGTAGAGGTGAGATTGTGAATGAGGGAGAGGCTACTCTCCAGAGCTGGTGATCTTTGAAAATAATGGGTGTTTAGAAAGGTAGAATGCTTGTTAGCAACATGTCTGACCTATGCAAAGGGACTCTTCTTGCAGTCCACCTCTTAGAGGAAATAAAGAACAGCAGCAGTGAGAAGATACCATAAAATTATTTCCCCCCTGCACCTACAGTAAAAGGTAATTTCTAAATCAGAGTCACTGGTGTTAGGTTGTGTAGGTTATGGTTATCTTTACTTTGATTGTAAATGGGCTAAAACTGATGGCAATTCTGTTTAAAAATGCAAATCTTAAGTAGAAAAGAGCTACTTTAAAAAGCTGTTGCTGCTTGTAACAGTGACAATAAGCTGGGAACTTGTGACTTGCTTTTATGTTGAGTTCTGTTGCAAAGAATTTGAAGGGACAAGCAAGGAAAATATAAAGCTAATGTTCTTCCCCACTGCAGGGAACTGAGTGATCCACATTCATGCTTAAATCATTGTCTGATGCTATTGGCTTTAAATAGCTATAGAAAGAACTTCAGCTGATAATGTCCACCAGTCAATAACAATCCTATCTCTTGCCTTCAGAGCTATCAGTAGTTTTGAGGATATCATCTTTTTTTGCAAGAATTTTCTAGTCAGAAGCATGAGTTGCAGTGTGGTGCAGGAGAAGTTGGATCTAGATGCTGGAGAAGTTACTTATGCAAGGGACCAGAGGTGTTCTATGGTCACAGATGACACTGGGCCCTTTGTTTCCCTTGGTTCTTTCTCATGGGGAAAAGGGTTCAGAAAAAAAACACCTCAGTTACAAGATTGCTAGCATTTTAGTCTTTTCCCAATTTATTTCAAATTTATTAATAAATATGCTGAAATAAAGGAAGAGACTTTTTTTGTCTTTAATGCTAACAATGTCATGCCCTTTTCCTGCAGTGCTGCTATTTATAAACAATAACATGCCATACGTATCAGCTTTCATTGGAGGATGTGAGCTGCAACTGGTAGTCAACTTTTGAGCTGCCAAGCTGACTGTATGCCTCTGATATCCTGTTCTTTCAGAAAGGAAGAAAGGAAATAGTGAACTGAAGGGGATAGTTCCTGCTTCCTCCTGAGCAAGGGGATGGAAACAGTTCTCTCTCTTGTGAAATATATTTATATAATAAAATTTAGTGAAGTGCTGAGAACTGAGGCTGACGCGTGGATAACTCCTGTGAGAGACCACAAATGTCCAGATTCTCGTGGGGCAGTGTGGAGAAAAATATTGTCCTGGCTTGCCTTCCCACAAGTAAAAACCTGAGAGAGAGAGTCTGAATTGGGTAACAACAGATGTCTGCCTCAGGGGGGAATTTGTTGAAGCAGCACCACAGTGTAAAAGAGAGGCTGCTTGCAGAGACTTGGGGGAGATAGAGCTGTATGGGACTGTCTTCCCTTTCTGCAGACAGGCTGCTACAGACAACGGACCTAACTTGGGTAATGACCTGGACTGTAAGTTTAATGCATATTTTCCATGATGGATGCGGGTGAGTTTTCTTTTTGTTAGAGACTTTCTTGCCACCTCTGGGTTTTCTGTGAGGGTATTTTTGGTCAGAGGTGTTCTCCTATATTTCAATGGTAATAGGTTATGCAACCTTATCCCTATGCTATGTAAGAACTAACAATAAACTGTGCTTTCTGCTCATGGCTGTGCTCCTTAGGCTGTGTTAATGATTTGTCAAAACAATTAGGCCTTGGATTGTGAAGAGATGTTTTCTTGTTGGCAGGTCAATATTAAGACAGCAGAGTGAAATACAGTCTGAGGATCTTTATTTCCTTTCCTCTTACTGTGATTGGAAAGATAATTCACTAGTTTTGCCTAAAGTTGATTATTAGCTGATCTCAAATAGTTTTTTTTCTAAGCAGTCATCTGCTTTGAATGTTTAGGTTCATTTAGCCACCCTGTCAGAAGTGCTGCCAGCTAAGGCACAATTAAAAACCCACCTACTTAACAAGTTGCTTGTTCTTTTTGGGGATGTGTGAATGTAATATGTGAGGCACTGCCTTGTTTATGTACTAATGCTGACAGTAAGGGGGTGAACAGAAACTGACTCAGGTACTGCTCCTGTAAATTAGCAGCCTGACTCACACATTTTTGGAGCTTATATAGGTTTTGGAGTATCTGTTGTTAGTTCTGTTTTCAGGTTGATCCTGGAGGTTTACCACAGCATTGTGTTAAACTTCTTATCCTCATACCATTTGCCTTGGTTCTAAGGACAACAGTTGGGACTAGAGCCAACTGGAAGTGCTCTGAGATCGTTTGGTTTTAACCTGGTGCCCTAAAAATACTGTAACTGTGAAAAGCTGCTGCATGATTGTAGTAAAGCACAGTTGGTTTTTAACAGTAGATTTCTTGTAAACTTAATTCTTTTAAAGGCCAACAGGTGACTGTGGTACTGGTGTGTGTCTGTAACCATAAACTAACCTCTAATATGCAGCTGGGCTGTCCCATACCAAGAGCTGCTTTTTAAAACCTGAGAAAATTGTCCCATCGTTGAAATGAGCAAATTAGGCGTGAGACACTAATTGTGGTTTATGGCTTGATTAATGAGGTGAGGAATACAGTCTAGATCTAAAATTTTCATGTCTCTATTTCAGTGTGAACGGGCCATGTGTGCTTCTCAAACAGATGGCTTTTACTGCAGTAATTAAGTGGGATGGAAGAGGCTGGGATTTGAAAAGTGGTTATTCTGAAATGGGAAGCAGAAGGTAAATATGACTATCACATCCTCTGACCTTTGTGCTTACCTATCCAAAGCTACACGCTGGTTTTATTGAAGAGTTTGCAGCATGAAGTTGAAAACACAAGGCGTAGTTTTTAAAGCTTAGCTGAATCAGACATGTGCTGTGGGTCTGTTTGGATGGAGTTGGAATTTGGGTCACTTGTCAAATATACTTGAAAAACGTGTTCTGAAGAGACATGTTAGACCTCAAGTTTCACATCTATATGAAAAGTAGAGATAGTAGAGGAAACCTGAAGTGGAAAGTGGTAGGAGTATTGAATTATCTCCTCATACCTATGAGAAATGGAATTAAGCACTCTGAAACGTAAAACTGTTTTCAAAGTGCAGTCAAGAGCCTCTGTAGGTACAGAATCCCATTCAGTTGTTATTTATTTATCTGTAGACACATTGGCACAGAAGGAGACATCAGTATGAATCTGAGATAACACTAAATGATTAATTTGGATGAACTGATGAAGTGAATCATCACTGGAGAAGGTGTTTGACATCTCTGAAAGACTATCAGGACATGGAGGCAGGGAGCTGGAATTGTTTTGTGGTTGTTTTGTTCTGTGTTTTTTGAAGTAGTCAGATTATAGCTTGATTAAATCTGGAAGCTGCTAATCTTACATCAGTTATCTACAAAGAACAACGTGCCTTAAACTTTAAAGAAATGTCACTGCAAGAAGAAGACATGAAAACAGTACTTGCAGAATTTATGAGCTAAAGGGTAATAGAACACCAGGTTCAAAGGTAAAGAGACATGTTTCTGTACTTTCTCAGGTTGTGTTTAGGAACATTTCTAAGACAAAAGTGCCCTCAAATAAAATCTTCAGTGCCGAACTGGCAGAGCACAGCTCAGCAGAATCTAGTCTTAAGGATCTCAGGTGATTGTCCCTGGTTTTCTTTCTCCTCATGCCTACAAATTACTGAATTTGAAATGCAGATCCAGAGCAAAGGCAGAACAAGCTCCAAACCATTAAAACATTTGGCTAACACCCAATTCCTATGAAAAAAATAGAGGGACAAACCTGGATTTGCTTTGTCATGTTCCCAAGCAATGACCTACCTGTTTGCTTCAATTTTGCAAACCCAGTGGCTGTTGTTCACCCTGTATATCACTGCATCTCAGTTCTTAAATCAAAGAGAAGATAAATAATGCTGGCTTTGTGGAACACAAAACTAGCAGCTTAAATGACTGAAAGGTTCTGTTCGAAAGAGACCCATCACAAACACCAGAAACTTTGATGCACTACTATAGAGAAGCACAAATGTACAGCAAGCCCTAAAATAACTGGTGCTGACATGCATGTGGTGTGGTCAGTGAAGCAGAACTGATAGCGTGATGGCTGCAGAGCCCAAATGTGGAGAGGATGGCTTCTTATTTACTGCAACTATTCCAAACAGCTGAAACCTGCTTTTTGGAATGTTACTGCAGTCCTGGGTCAAATAATATTTCTTTCAGTTTTCATTCTGTTAGTTTTGTCTTTGAGAAGAACAAAATCCATTACAAATTAATTAGATTTAAGCAATCCGACCCTTCTGCAGAGATAGCAACTTGTTTCAGATAATTTCATTTCAGTTTGTGTCTTTAGGTAAACATATTTTAATTTAAAAAATCCATGTGAAAGAAATAAGCACTAGGAGCTTCTCTTTATTTACTTCAAAGTTGATATTTGTATTTAGCTGCCTTTTTCTTCTTTCTCTTGTACAGCGATACATTTTAGCTGCATATCCAAACAAAGCTATTCTGTTGAACTAAATGAGTGAATAATGTTCTGGAAGGACATTTGATTTCTGCAACAGCACAACCCACATCTGTTGGGCTCATTGTTATGGATTCATGCTGTTCCTGATGATTCATGGCAAAAGGGGTTTTGTTTTGATTCTTAATGGCAAACACTAATTACAGAGAGGTTCAGGCTATATTATCAGCTGCCTCTGCCTATTTAACTACTGAGAAATAAGGAAGTTTCTGAATCAATCTCTTCAGAAATCTCTTGAGGAACCCATGACATGCTTCCATAAACAGCAGCTGGTAACTGTCTTTCTGAGCTCTCACCTGCACATACTGTATATAAAATGTCCCATTTTGAGTGATGTTTGTTACTAAATGAGCAACTGACAGTAGTTCCTGGTGTGTGGTGCAAAGCACAGTGCCCCATTTGTTCAGCTGGGTATCCTCGAGCCATGCAATACTCATTTCTGGGCTTGGTGTGCCTTTAGCAGAATGATGGATGGCCATTCACTGTGTGAGCTGCATCCATGTTTGCTGAACAAGGCCTGTGCCTCTTCATTAACTGTAGATAAACTAATGGAGTAATTCACCCTGTGGGAAATACCAGTGGTAGCACAGGACACTGCAGAGTTACACAGTGATGTGCTGGGGCTTTTCTGCATGTTCTGTGTTTTCAAGAATCTCTGAAATGATGACACTTGTTCTTTCAGTCCACTAGCATTTTGACTGTCCATGTCTGTTCTGGGTCCTAAGACTTTGGCTACAGGTTTGGGATGGGGTTTTTTAATTTTTATTTTGTTTTAACCTGTGGTCTGTAGATTTGATTATTTCCTAACACTGCTGGAGAACTGGAACACTTTGGCTGATAAATGAAAATAAGCCGACCAAAACTGGTGGCAAAAGCATTGTCAGGGGAGGGTTCTGTGTGTGTCTTTCCACCTGTAGCAGTAAGAGTTTGATTTAGAGTCAGAAACAGCTTCATCTGGCATTTCTGCAGTGAGCCAAGAGCTGGAACTGGCTGTTAGTGCTGTCCCTGGCCTTTCTGCTCAGCGCTTATCAGGGGGTTGGGGGTTTGGCATGGCACTGAACCTAGTTCTGCTATCAGAAGAATTTAACTCGCTCTCTTTCCTGCCAGGCTAGAAGGAGCTGTGTCAAGAGAATTTTTCCTAATATGCTTCTGCTTGACAGTAGAATGTTTTTATCAGCTTGTAACAGTAGGAGTAGTGAAGCTGTGTGTTCATCTAACTCAATTGAACTGTCCTGCAGGCAATAGAAATGAAGTGGCATCTATGAAATGTATTTCCTAATAATGTGTGACTTACCATCACTGTGCCTCTGCTTCTGATGCATTCTGCCATCTCTCTGGTCACTGCTGGATTCTTCCTTAGCGTGATCTTGGTCACAGGCAATTTCCACTTGGCTTCTCATTGTCAAGAAATGCACTTCCCCTCAGAACTGTAAATGCCTGTTTCATTAGGGCTATGACAAGGTGACCTCTGTTAATTCTTGGCTTTCAAATTGGGCAGATGTTTCACAGTTGCTTCTGCTGCTAGAAATGACATAAAACCATAGTACAAGACAAATCAATTCATAATCAAAAATATTTTTCATTAATAGCACTGTAGCACAACCATCCTTCAGGAATCATTTGATTTAAATCTCTTTTTCAACATAAACATAAAGGTGGTTGAACGCTAATAATAATTTCAGCAAATACAGCATAGAAGTAAAACTATTTACTAAGATTGCTGTGGAGGTTCTTGACTACTAGCTAATTAATCCACAGATGTAAGCTTTGGCATGGAAGAAGCCAGAAAACGAGAGGAATTAGGTTATTTGTGCTAGAGATAAAAGAACTCATGTAACTCTGTGCTTTAGTATCTCTGATACAATAGGTATCCTTCAAAAAAAAAAAAGGAAAGGAATTGATGCCATTATGCTGTGTAATAAAAGTATTCAGAGCCTCCCAGTGTCGGTTCAGGAGGAGAAATTAGTGACAGTTGTGTACAGATGGTTGTCTTGACACTAAAACCTGCAGGTAGCTGCATTGGACAATGGTACATTGACCTCTGGGCAAGAGACTAATCCTGGTTTGTAACTAGATGAAGATCTTTAGGGAGTAGTACATCCATATCTGCTTTTAAGGAGCAGTGTCTTGTGATTGTGAGTGAATGAATTCAAGTTTCTGGTTGTTTTCATAAAATGAGCTCAGTTTTTGTTTGCCTGAGACAGCACCTTCTTTGTGACAGAGGCCATTGGAGCAGCTTGTGAGGCAAGTTAAAGAAGCAGCACAAATGAAGCATCTCTTTCCTTTGCCTGTGGCTACAGGAGTTGCTGGGTCAGCTGAAAACTGTCACCTTGCAATAGCTTGTTTGGTAAGAAGGGAAGAAATAATAGAGGAAGAGAACAGTACTTGGTCTGCAATGTATGTGTGAGAGAAAAGGCATAAACCTAGTTTTGCTTCTTTTGTTAGAGAGATAAAACTCCCTAAGTTTTATTGTGTACGAAGTCACAATAATGAGTAAACATCTACTCTGAATGGACCAAGCTGAAGTCACTGGAAAGGCCTTTGTAACTGTATATGAACCGTTGGTTCTTACGCATATGCACTGCATACAGTATTAATGACAAATCCCTTTCTTTAAGGTTCGCTTCTCTGCAGTCTGTCTGTGTGTGTGCTGTACACTGCAAGCTGCTCTAAGGTTTGCGTGATTGCTTTCCCCCCAGGTATCGATTACAAAACTACAGTGATTCTCCTGGATGGCCGACGAATCAAGCTGCAGCTCTGGTAAGCGTGTGCTCCACTTTCCCTCATCATTTATATTTCACAGATACAAAAATACATCTCTTCAGGGCAGGAGTTGTCTCGTACTTCAGAAATATTTAATGAGCTGAGGAAGAGTGAGCCAGGCAGATCCTGGAGTAAGTAAAGTGTTCTCTTTGCCTCCCTTTTCATCTAGTTCACATAAAACAGGGGAGAGCTGCATAACAAATGCAAAACAAAGGGCATGGATTACAGGTGTCTCCAAGATAGATTAACGGTGCCTTCAAAGATGGTAAATCATGCTAGTGATGAGAACGATGAAAGTACCTAGAAATCACACAGTGACTGTACAGCAACATCCTTTCCCTCAATGTACTAGTAGTAACAGTCAACTAAGTAACTGCAGTGTCACTGGAAAAAAAAGTAGCATTATTGCTTGTATAACCCAAGTGGTTTGTGACCTGTTGTGGTTTGATCTTTCCAAAAACATACTGAGAACAAATCAAATTGGTTTCATGAAAGGTTTTTCCTGCAGGAGCAACCATTTGGTCTGTCAGGGTACCTTTGTGTTGAGGGTGTTTGACGATGGCCATGTTCTGGGTCATTGTCAAACATTCTGCCAAGTTCTGCAGCTTGGAAAACACAGTGTCAGTTCTGCCTCTCAAATAGAGGGGTTTCCTCTCCCTAATCTCATGGCATAAAAGAGAAGTGGGTCAGTGCAGCACAAGAGGGAGATGGAGGGAGATTTTTGAGGAACCATAATCTAGATGAAACAGATTCTCAGAATAAGCAGTGTCCAGACAGAGCAGAGCATTGGAGGTGACAGTGAATTGTGATGATGATATCCATTTACCCCTAGAAAGAGACAATCCCCAGCCATTTCTATCTTCAGAATTAATTTTGGTTTATTTTTATTTGAAACTTTTTTAATTACTGGAGTTAAATGCCATTGTCAAAGCAACGTTATTCTTGATAAATTTATGACATCACTGTCCAGAATTATGATGTCACAGGCAGTTGATGTCACAGCAAATGACATCCCACTCAGGATTTAGGACATCACAGTCTGGAAATAGAATGTCACAAGCAGCTGACAATAGGATGTCACAATCAGCTGACAATTCAGTCAATTCTTAGGACATCACTTATGATGTCATAGTACAGAATTATGATGCTACAATCAGATGCAGTCACAGGGAGATTATGTCAAAATAGATGGCATTACATTTGGGACTTATGATGTTACACTTCAGAATTGTGATGTCACAGATGACATCAGGGTTGCTAGGACTTTATCTAGTCAGATGACATAACAGTCAAAACCTATGACATCACAGTTGGTAATTATCAAGTTTGATGGCGTCATAGTCAGATAACTTCACAGTCAGGACTTACAACATCATAGTCTTGAAATACAGTGTCACAATCAGATGAGAAAACAGTTGATATTTAGGACATCACAGTTAGGAATTATAACATTAAGTCCAATTGAATCTCAGTCAGATGACATCAGAGTCTGGAATTATGATGTTATGCTCTAGAATTATGATGTCACAGTGAGAGTACGTCCCAGCTGGGACTTAGGGTATCACTTGATGTCATCAAGTTTGATTTTGCTTCCAAACATTTTCTGCAAAGATCACTTGGGGTTTTAATGATCCATGGAGCAGTTTGTCTAAGGTCTGTATTCTCTGTGAGCGTAGGGCTGCCTTCCTCATTCTGGGCTCATGATGAACTATTGCTGCTGTAAGTCCAGAGTTTACTGGTTTTCCATTCATTTCTGTGGTAATAGCTGTTGTTTCATCCCATTTTTCTTTGCTGTGAAAACAGAATCTTCAAGCTGACTAAATGCAAAGTCTAGTGGCACACATACCCTTGTCTAATGGCCTTTGTGTTCGAAGAGCAATCACAAGAGTAAAGTCTGAAGTTCTCTTCGTCTTACAGCTCTGAGAAATGCAGAGTAAAGGGCAGTATGCTAGCGCTGAGAGCAAGTGAAGCTCTTAGCCATTAGTGGCTGCTACTGAGAGAATAATGGCAGAAGAGCTGACACTGATCAGTACATGAGTCACTTTACCTGAATGCCTAGTGCAGGAGCCATCTTCCTCTTTTAAAATGATACATAATTTGTTTTGTTTAGGGATACATCAGGGCAAGGGAGATTCTGCACCATTTTTCGGTCTTACTCAAGAGGTGCTCAGGTAAGTGAAGTACATCTTTCTCGGTGATGAGTGATGTTTGTTGGGTGAATGACCACAAAGTTCACAAACTAGCGGGATGGCTCCTGCAGCTTATGCAGCTCATGTGTCCACGGTGTGAAGATTCAAGAACCTTCTGAGATAGCATCAAACATGACAAATAAGGGACAGGATTTTCTTTTGGGGAGGGGAAATCCTTGAAATTGCAGTTGAATTGGTGTAAAATACAGTGATGAGTATTCTTCTGCCTTCTTGCTGGTTACCTCAGTAACTTAAGCCTGTTAGCTTTGATCACATGAAAGCTGCTAATGCTGCTGCTTACACTGTGTGCCAGGAGAGCAAGAGAACACAAAACCATCAGGTAATGTGAAAAACGCATAAGTCTAAAATGTGATGACATGTGATGACTTGTAAGGAAGTTATTTTTAAAAATAAAAAGACACACTAGAAGTCAGTGTGGCTTCAAACTGCAGCATATTGCTGTAGTTATAACAGGTCTTGGTTCTGATGAGCTGCATCTGTTGTGTTCCAGAACAGTACAGAGCACCGAATCTTCAAGCTGCTGAAAGTCACCAAAAAACGTATTTGTTATGGCTTGTGATGTGTGTGCAATCAACCAAACAGACCCACTATAAAACCAAACATTTCCCAGTACATAAGACCCTAAACCTAATGGGCTAGGGTTTCTGCCTCTGAGCTGATCTGTACACAGAGGGATGGAGTTGGCTTCACAGTATGCTGAGGTTCTGCTCCATTGAGAAGCCTCTTGGCAACTTAGAAGATCATTTCAGAACTGGAAGGTTTGCAGATTGTGTTGTCTGTGTTTTGCCTCTGCTCAACTTCCCATGTTTAATGACTTTGTTTTACCTACAGGGAGTAATACTGGTGTATGATATTACAAATCGCTGGTCATTTGATGGAATTGATCGATGGATAAAAGAAATAGATGAGGTAAGGTATAATCCCAGAGTGTGACTTGTTGGTAACAGATGACTCAAACCAACTGCCTGGGCTATTTTCTGCTGCTGTCGCTAACATTTGCAGGCAGTGCTTACTATGCTTAGCCAAGATGCCAAGTTTACATTTTTCTTTTAGTGTTTATAAATCTAGAAGGCTAGAAACATACCAACTCAAGTGTTTGATTTCTTTAAAGGTGTTGATGGGAAGCATGTGGAGGGCAAGGATTTCATACTGTAGTCCCACTCTTGTTAGAGATTTGCCACATCATCTGTGCAAGCCTGTCTTCTGTGAGGAAGAGATGATTTTATATCAGAGAATCAGAGGGTAGTTGAAGAGATCGTCTGGTCCAACCTGCCATTTAGGGAATAAATCTCGAAAAAATCTTGTGTTTGTTTTAATTGAGGGGAGGGGAAATAGAAGCCAAACTATGATTTTGTTGCTTCTCTTTGATCAGCATGCTCCTGGGGTACCAAAAATCCTGGTTGGAAATCGCCTTCATTTAGCCTTCAAGCGCCAAGTGTCTACTGAACAAGCACAAGCCTACGCTGAGAGGCTGGGCATGACCTTTTTTGAAGTCAGTCCACTTTGTAATTTCAACATTACAGAGTCCTTCACTGAGCTAGCGAGAATAGTATTGATGAGACATGGAATGGACAGGCTCTGGAGGCCCAACAAGGGTAAGTGCTATTCACTGAAAATGTGTGAATGGAGTCCTAGCAGAGAGTTCATTAGGATAACGTTATTTTCATAATCTTTAACCCTGATGCAAAAACATCAAAAAAGATTCAGTAATACTCTACAGTTTGTTTTCAAGAGTTTTCTTTCAGAAAATATCTGCAGGCATAATCTGTTCTGCTTCTGTAGAGAATAACTTCCCTAGAATCTGCATGCTCAGGCATGGAAGTATTAAGACCTAAGTAGGAAACTGAGACAGCAGTATTCTGGATGATAACTGTGTGGGAAGGAGAAATGAGGTTACATTGTGGAAGTACAGAGGCAGGCAGGGTGCTAGATATGCTGCTGCCTGGGGACTGACACAAGCACACCATGATAATGCAAGGTTTATGTCTGTTTTTAAGTACTGAGTCTCCAAGACCTTTGTTGCCGTGCCATCGTTTCCTGCACCCCTGTGCATCTTGTTGACAAGCTCCCTCTCCCTGTTGCCTTAAGAAGCCACCTCAAATCTTTCTCCATGGCAAATGGCCTTAATGCCAGGATGATGCATGGACGCTCCTACTCCCTCACATCCAGCAACATCAGTAAAAGAAACAGCTTAAAGAAAGCGAAAATCATCCGTCCACCACAGAGCCCACCAAAAAACTGTGCCAGAAACAGCTGTAAAATTTCCTAAGCTCTCATGGGGAAAAGGAACCTGGGTGGAATCCCCTCACATAAAGCTTTGAACACAAGGACTCCTCGTTTAACAGCTGAGCACGCTCTGTGTTTGTATTGCACTACAGAGAACAGTAAGAGAACTAAATCTTATTTCAGAGCTCACTCCCTACTGTAATGCTGCTTCAGAATGAATGACCTGTTTGGTGCAATTGAAAGGATGTCACATTTTGCTGTTGGATTTGCATAGTTCTGTTTCCTGATGTGCATGATCCCACTGGTTTTTACTCTCAAGTGTGTTTTCATATAGGGGATAATTATTATCTTCAGTCCTTAATTCCATTAAATCTTGGGAGTGATGTACAGTGTATTGTATCAAATCCTGTTAAACTTTGGAAATCGTTCAGAAATATACAGAGGAGTCCTGGGTTTGCACATTGGGGCAGAGGTTTTCACCAGTGATGTGTTGTACGCATTGATAAATCCTACAAATAGTGTGACCAACTCGAGTTTCACTGCGCTTGTGCATCTGGAATTTTTTTAAAGCTTCCTTGATAACTTTGAAGCACTAATTTAACTAAGCTAAAAATGTATATAGCATTATTCTGCACATACACAAGGTTTTGTCCCATTAGTGTATGTAATAGATTTGATAAAGTTTTTGGTATGTTATTTAATACTTTGGGGAATTAATTTGTGGTTTAAATACTTATTTTTCTGTAAAAAAATAATATATATATATATAAATTACATTTTATACCACTCTACAAGGTGCAGGAGGAAAATGCCAAAGACACTGTGGTAAAAGGAATACGACTTGAAGAGCTGCTTTATAAAGGAAAGAACACTATTTAAAAAAATAAATGTTTCTGGAAAAGAGATCCTATTACACTGTCTTGAACTGGGAAAAGTTGGTCTTATTTTCCTTTAGAAGAATTTGAAGAACAATTTACCTGAACTAAACATTGGGAATGTGAAGTCATCCTAGAAACATCAAGGAATGCTGTAATTAGTACTGGTGAGGCATCCCCTAGAGTACTGGGCCCCTTGCTTCAAGAAAGAGATTAAGGTGCTGGAGCAGGTCCAGAAGAGCAGAGAGACTGGGGAAGGGACTGGAGGGAAAATCTGATGAGGAGAGGCTGTGGGAGCTGGGGTTGTTTAGCCTGAAGAAGAGGAAACTCAAGGGGGAACCTTCTCCCTCTCTACAACTACCTGAAGGAAAGTTGTAGACAGGTGGGGGTCAGGCTTTTCTTCCAGGCAACTCGTGACAGGATAAGAGGGCAGGGCCTGAAGCTGCCATAGGAGGGTTAGGCTGGATGTTAGAAACCCTTCCTCAGGGTAAGAGTGATCACCCTAGAATGGACTGCCCAGGGCAGTGGTGGAGTTCCCATCCCTGGAGGTGTTTAAGAAGAGACTGGCTGTGGCCCTTAGTGCTCTGGTCTGGCTGCTGTGGTGATGTTAGGTCATGGGCTGGGCTGGATGAGTTCAGAGGGCTATTCCAGCCTCAATAATTCTGTGATTCTGTGAGATACATCTGCCTTCAATACTGTAAGCTGAACTGTGGCAGAGTAATACAGGTCAGAGTCTTCTATTTGTGAAGGAACAGTGTGACTTGTTCTTCTGAGTAATAACACTCCTCTGAGGTGATGCTGTAGCTTCATCCCCATTTCTCCTAGGTGTCTTCCCTATCATGAGATACCATCAAGTTGTGTATTTGATAACATTTCTTATGGATCAGCACAGCCATCCGCAGCCTGTGTAGGCGAATAGGGAAGATTCCAGCCTGTAAAATGACAACGTTATGCCAGAACCCGTCAGTGCATCAATCTGCTTCCAGAGGAGGGCAATTTGCAGCAAATCTCATAGTTCAAGGCAAAACCAAGCGCGGGGGCTGGAATTCCCTCGGGCTGGCTGCCTGGGTGAGGAGCAGGCTCCACCTGCCGGTCTGCCCATCCTGAGCGAGCTGCCGGGAAACGCTGGAGCTGATGGGATGAAGCTGATGCCGTAGAAATTGCACGTTCGCGGCTTAGGGACATGCACAGAGTAGCCTACAGCCAGCAGAGATTAAACCTGCATCAGTGACCTCGGTTTAGGAGAGATCTGGTGATGATCGATTAGTGGCTGGGTGCAGGATGAAGGGTTCTCTTCCATGCACACTGCTATCCGGTTCTAATTTCTTCCAAGTTATAGCCTTGGCCTCTTCAATCACAAAATCATTATTTTGATTCCTTCGTGTATGTGATTCACGGTAATGCCTGTGCACCTGTCCTTACAGTCAGATTATCTGTTTCTCCTGTCAGCCTGGATAAAGATGAGGCAGGAGGGAGAGGCTACAGCAGCACTTCTCTATTCTGGTGATGCCTGCAGCACTCCCACAGGGAGTAAGTAAAGCCTGAGGGTGTCGTTGGAAAACGGGAGATTAAAAAAACAATTTAAAAAGAGCTTGCTATTTCATGTATCAAGTCTCTTGACTGGCTGAGGACATAAAATATTGTACCGATGGAATGTGATTATTTTTTATATATGAGTGCACAAAGAATAACGTAATGTAGCAACTGGTTACTGCAGAGAGCTCCAACACTGCATCCAGCCATTGTAAGTAGAAAAGCTGCAGCAATTTCCAGACCAGAGCCTGCACAAATCTGAAATACAACATCAAGCCGTGAAAATGGGAGGGCAAAGAGCAAGTGAATGCTCGTGTAGTATACAGAACTGGGCTGTGGAAGTGGGCTTCCAGCTAACTGTGCAGTGATGATGAGGTGAGAAGCCGCCTTAGCAGGCCCTCAGATTCATCCCCTTGCTGAACTACTGATTTCCAGTCACACTGCTAGGGCCTCGGGTCTGGAAAACACATTCCAAGATTTCAAGAGTTAATTTTGTTGGTTGAGTTTTCTTTTTTGAAGTTAGGAATCCCCTCCTTTAGCACGTTTTAACCGTAGTTCTGCTCTTCCCAGTTCGATGTGGCAGCTCAACTCCGAGATCCTTTACCCCCCTCACCTCTGCGGGGAGGGATTGGCCCATTAGAAGTTCCAGACTGTTGGCCCCGACAGCAATTCCCTGGGCCTGCCCGACCCTCGGGCGCATTCCCCAAGCCCGCAGCAGTCCCCGGAGAGGTTCCTGGCTGGGTCTGACCCTCCCCTGCCCCGCTCCCTCCGCCCTATGGTCCACTTCGCGACCTCCGTAGCCGCCGCCATTACGGCTCTGGCCGCAGGGGCGGGGCGCGGCTTCGCTCGATCGCTCGGCGCTCCTGGCCCTGGCGGGTGGAGGGGCTCTACATTCGGCGGCGCTGCCTGGCGGGCTTGGAAGCAGTTGAAGGCGTGTCCGTGGCTAAGCTCGGTTCGGCTTGGCCCGGTTCAGCTCGGAACGGCCTGGCTGGACTCGAGCGGGTCCCTCAGCGGGGCCGGTGCGGGTGGGAGTCGCCATGGTTTAAAGGGCAGCGGGCGGAGGCGAACAGGCGGGAGCCATGAACCTGCTCCCGGCCAACCCGCACGGCAATGGGTTGCTCTACGCCGGCTTCAATCAGGACCACGGTGAGGCGGGATGGGCCGTGGTTGCGGGAGGCAGTGAGGGGAGCGGGTAGTGTCCGGGCCCGGTCCTGGGTGCCAGGGCGCGGCTGGGTCCAGCGGAGGGAACCGCCCGCAGCCGGTGCGGATCCGCCTGGGCCCGGCCCAGCCGACCCCTCCCAGGAGCGGGGAGCGAGCGGGACCCGGCGGGGCCGTCCCAGGCCCGGGCTCCTGCACGGCTGCCGGCAGAGGTTCCACTGCTCTCTTCTGCCCGTGACCGGAGAGTTGCCTGGGCGGGGGGAGGAAGATCCGTGTTGAATAGGCGTCCTCGGGCGCCTCCGGTCTCACTCGGCCGTTCGGGACTCGCTGTGAGTTCGGGTCGCTGTGGGGCTCCCCTAGCGCCCGACTCCCGTGAGATTCTGAGACTTCTGCTGAAAAGGTGACTCACGAAATCGCAGCTCTGCAGTGCGAGTACTTTCCGGGCAGGATTTGTGGTGTAGTTCTTTGGTTTTGCTTGATTTGTATTTTTCAAATGATGGCCATGCTGGCCTACGAGTGCGGGGCCGGGAACCGCTCAACAGCTTCCCTGTGCGCTTGGGTTTCCTTTGTTAGAAAGGGGAAGGCCTTCCCCACAGAGGGGTACAAATGTCTCCTCTTGCTTTTACAATGTGGAACAAGCCCCAATCCTGTGAGTAAGTGTCCTTTTTGTAGAATGTGGAGGAGAAGAGCATTGTTTTGTAACATCCTTTTGTCTTGGCAAATCACACTCTTGCCTAAGAGTGTCACAGCTTCTGCCGTTGAAGACTATGTAGTTCATGTACCTGTTGCTGAGGCTGTTGAAGTCTTACAGGAATGCGGACAGGAATGATCTTGTAGATAGGAGCTATCTCTCACATTTTGCCAGCAGTTCCTCAAGCTGCTAATGAAATGAACTTCTTGGTAGTTGTCTGTACTTTACTTTTGACTTGAAAACAATAGGTTAATCCATTGTTCACCAACTGTTTGCTCTTGTGCTGGTGTATTTGTAGCAGAGATGGAGAGATCAGTGGGATTGGGCTTCAAGTCAAATCTGCAGGGACTGTAATGAAGTGGTAGTATTGGGTGCTTGGCCTGTCATGGGCTGGGTCATAACTTCTCTGTGAGAAGTTTCTTTACTTCAAAACACCCTCAGAACAGCATTTTAGTGTGTCAGACTTGGCCTTCATTGCAAAGGTTTCCTTAAATCCTGTAGCAGAAACGGCAACAGAAACAGACTTTTGAATATTGTCACATTACTGTAAGTGAAGGATTTTTGGGTTAATTTGTGAGCTGCCAGTAATCATGTCCCATCCTGCTTATCCTGACCGCAGCAGAAAAGTGTCCAAGAAAACAGATTTGACTTTGATTTGCTGTCTTCTGGAGCTCTTCCTGCTTAGGAATGATGACATCTGAACTGGAGGTGGCACATGAAGGTTTTGCTAATTTCAAGGTTTTTTAGTGTTAAAGAGCAGGTAATGCTGTGGCTGCTCAAAGAGGAAAAGCTCCCTTCTTCCTTGTTGCTTCTACCAAAAATAGAAATATGAGTCACTTGAGTGCTGAAGCTTTAGTGGTGTGGGTGTCAGCAGATATTGTCACAATAACCTAATTTCTTAGTAATTTAGGAGTAACCAGTCCCATAATGATAGGAAGATGGGAGGGATGATCTAATATGTCTCTCCAAGTCTTGGCTACCATGACTGAAGCCAGCATCTGCAGTTCTCCTCAAATATGCACCCCTTCCTCAGTTTTGAGTAGCCCTTTATTTTATAGTGGATGCCTTTGCCTCTTTATTTTAAAACCAGAACCAGTATAATCCCAAAAGAATGCAAGGCTGTATTGCAGGCCCTTCTCAGTTGTTTCAAGCACTTGTCCTTCTGAAAGCATCAGAAATTAGTGTTTTACAGAAATGAGCGAAGAAAGCATCCAGTATGTTATACACCAGAAAGTACGTTTGGAAGCGCTAAGTTTCTCTTCTCTCACTGTGGCAGTCTGAGGTGTGGACTTGTTCTGGTGTTGAACGTGTGTCTTGTTCACTTGATCTTCTTCAGTGGGCTGAAATGCTAAGCTGTAGGACATGATAAATGTTAGAGTAGGATTCTGTGCTCTCGTATGGTTGCAGACAGAATTTGCTGCAGCAAGGCAAACTGATGTGCTGGGAACTGTGGTTGCCACAGTCACTTCCCTTGACTCCACTGTTAGAACTTCTGGGACCTTTAGGCCCTAAAGCCTGCAGATTTATGACAGCATGAGCCCTTCAGCTTGTGATATCTTCTAGGAGAGGCATTAATCTAGCCCTTCCTTTCTTTTTGGTTATAGAAAAGCAAAACTCACTGTGGCCTCACTGGGAGAGACTGTTGGCAAATACTGCTTTTACTGTAGGAACAAGCACAACTGCAGGTTGGGGTAACAATTCTGTAATATTTACTTACGGTATCTGAGCTGTTGTCTGTCAGTGGCTCTTTGCCAACACATCTGTCCCCTCTTAAAACCAGATGTGAACTTCTTGTGGCAGTACTGCAGCACTTTCCTCCTCTGGCAGCCACTCTCCAACTCTCACATACATAAGAGTTTACAAGCTGTAACTGTTGAATTTGTGATCTCACGGGGAAACGCTGGGATTGGTCAGATGGGAAATGCTGGACTCCAGTTCTGTTCATGTAACCTGGAGTTGAATGAAGAGCAGTCATCTTTGTACACAGTTTGGTTTCTTGTTTGGCTCAGGGGTTTCTTCTCATGACTGAGAACTTTGTGTCTCTGTCTGTTACGATGGGCCATACTGGAAACAGCACCTTCGCATTCCTTCAGTTCTGGTGTCACACCCCCAGTTAAAAATGTTGATGTTCCCAAGATGTTAAAAGCAACTGGTGACTTGGTTGCAAGGGTAGTCCTACAGAAGAGCTGTATGGTGCTACAGAAAACCTAGTGTCTGCTTTTTATTGCATTGACAGTGCTCTGTTTGGGTTTGCTCTAAGATGCTGGGATTAACACAAGTGAAACATGGTGCTTTCTCAAGATCGAGGAGTTGCAGCATCCCTTTCTTTGGTCTCTCCTGAAAATACAATACTGTGTTATAAAAGTGTCTCTGGAAAAATAATTATATAGGTACACAGTACAGCTGCAAGCAACAGCTTATGTCTCATCCTGTACAGCTCTGGTTTATGTAGAGAGAAGCGTTAACCATTGCAGTTTGCTCTCCAGCTATCACAGTAAAGTATGGGGTATGAGGTAGCACCTTATTGGGGTTGTGATTGCAGTGCTGCGAACTCTTTTGCATTTAACTGTGGGTGAACAAAAGAGTGATGTACTGAGAGGGGAGGAGGCAAAATTAATACAGTTAATTGAAAAGCATCTGTTTCAATATAGTTACTAATCATTCTGTAATGATTGTACTGTATTGTAATACAGTAACAGTATAACTCTTCACTCTAGGTATGTTTGCAAACAAGAATTTTGTATGTAACTGTTGTCATCTGAGTTAGTAGACTCCCATGAGAACATTCTTAAAAACAATGTTTGAGACGCTCTGTTCTGTGAAAACATGGACAGTAGATCATACTTAATACAGCCATGGTCATGGTGTCCATCTGGACCTAATAAGAAAGGAGGGGTTTGGTTCATAGTGCCTGTTAGGCCATACAAATTAACAAGTTACAGAGCAGCTAAAAAGCCATTTTCCTTCCCTGTGCAGTACCTGGCATAGGTGACAGACGGGTTGGGTATTGTTCCCCTTTCCTTCTCAGCTGTCTGAAAAGAGACATTTCTGCTTCTAGGAGAGGGCACCTGCTCTGAATTGTTTTCACATGCAACTGGTAGCAAAGGCCGCAGGTGATTCTGCTGCCTCAGCGTCACACAACAGTAACCTGCTCCTCACACAGGCGCTTGCTTAGCTCTGGAGTTTTTCTCACAGTTACTGTATCTGTCTCTGTGTATGTGCTTTTTACTACAGGATGCTTTGCATGCGGAATGGAAAATGGATTCAGAGTGTATAATGCAGATCCACTCAAAGAGAAAGAGAAACAAGGTAAATGCTCACTTACTATATCATGACAGCTCTGTGCTGGAAGCTCAGCCTCCTCGTTTTGTTCTGTAAGATTTTTGCTTAGCTCTCACTGTCACTGGAAGGCTTTGAATGAAGCCCCAGGCAAGGAAGTCTGTCCTGGTCCCAAAGGGACTGTCACTTAATGCCACTGCCTGCTCAGATGTTTGTATGCTATTAATTTGCATAAAGCTGTCTGCGAGGAGCATGTCTCACCTTCCTAATTGTATTAGCTGTTGCTGATGTTTGTAGTCCTGAACAACAGATAAAATGCCTGGTTATGCTCAAGTGGGAAACATGTTCCTGCTGCAGTGCCGTTATGTACCACAGAGGGAAGCTGTTCTGTTCGTGTGCATCCATACAGCTGCTGCCTCCTTACCGCAGATCTGAGCAGCACATTTCTTGTACTTGTTTCATCTTGCTTGCAAGAACAGTGAGTACACAACTTCACGTTCTTGGTGTGCTTCAGAAATCTGTGAGGGTCTTGAGGCAGTATAGTACTGTCTTAGCAGAGATCACCAGATGAGCTGCATTACCACATAGTGGGGCTTTTTATCTGAAAGCAAATGTAATGGAATCAAAATAAGGGAAAATTAAGCCCAGCCATGTGATTCTCACCCTAAATATAGGTAGAAAGCTACCATGCCAACGGGTTCCCCAGCACTTCCAGCCTGTGCTGATAGAAAGGATTTAGTAGGAGAAAAGTCTATTTAAAATAGCAATTCCTATAAACCCTGGCATGTTCTAGCATTCTAGTGCTCCAAGAGATTTCAGTCACTGTTCATGTGGTCAGAGCTTACAAATTCTGTTCTGTTCTTAACAGTAAATTATTCTAAATCTTGAAAGCAACCTATCTTGAGACTTTCTGCACTAGTGTGATAAGAGGATCTGAATTCAAGTTGAAGTCCTCTTGAGTTGTCGCACCACACACCCCCAGCCAGGACATACCTACAGGAATCCTGCTGTGAAATGCTTTTCGTTAGTTAGATTGCCTCTAATCTGTGGATTCTGAGAGGTCAGACTGCTGGCTGCACAGGTACACACAGAAATATTGTTCCTCTTACACATATTTTTAATCCTACCTGCAACAGTCCCCCCTGAAGCTTCTCTGTTTCACTGATCTCTGGAACCCCATGTAAAAGCAAGCCTTATCTGTTGAATCCTGCTTTGTCTCTCTTGTACCCAGCAGTTCCATGAATTTCCCCATCCAAGCATCACCTGTCAGAACCATGAAAATAATTGTTCAAGCATTTGTTCCAACGTAGACTGGGAGCACACTACATGTTCTTAAATTGTCTTGGTTATCATTAAAAAACATTTTAAGACTTTTTGTTGTGGTGATAATAGCACACTGTGTTATGGAGAGGTATTGTGCTTTAATGCTGAAATGGAGTTAAGAGTAGGATCTGTGCAGAACTGAGTCGTGTCCAAACATGACTGTTCAGGAAGGAAACTCTGCAGACTAAAATCTTGTTGAAGAAACCACAAGATCTTGTATGAAATCCAAGGTTTTACAGCTCCAGTGTGAATACCTTTTCAGGCATCTTCCTTCAGCATTGCATAGTCAATTCCCTACGTGGGTTTCTCATCCCCATGTTCTGCAGTGCTGCTTAATGTCTACCTGAATGTTCCTTGGCTTGTCTTTCATGTACATGTCTACACCGTTCCATGGTTGTGCTTCCCCCCAGCATCTCAGTGGTTTTGTTCTTTCTTCCATCTATATTTCTGACAGTAGATCTTGCCTGAACCTTGTGAAACACAAACTTTCCCTCTAGCTATGACATGGTTTATTAGGTTCTTCCACATTTCCTGCTGCAACTCCACAGTGTGAAGCCTTGGACAGTCTTAAAGTAGAAACTTGTTTTTAACTCTGTTCATCTGCTTTGAAGTCCACTTATGGCTTCTTCTCATGACAGATCCCTCTTCCCAGCAAATTGCCCTCACTCAAATGTCATCAAATAGAAAAATTATGTCACTATGAAATCCTGGGGTTGGTATTTTCTTCCTCTCCTTGTGCCACAAACATGACATTCTGCTTCCTCAGCAGGTGAGATTGTTAAAAAGGGAAAAAATCCTTCACCTTTCTTACACTATGGATGAGAAATGGTTAGTGCCTGCTGATCTGTTTTTTCTTTCCCCGTTTCCTGCATTGTTGAGTGGAGGCTTTGCTGGAGCTAGACTGGACTTACTTGCTCTAGCAGCTGCAGGTGTGCTCAAGAGAACAGCATGAGAGAGTCTAGTTAAGTTACACATTGAACGTTTTGCCTTCTCCCCTCCAGTCCACTAAGTCTATAAAGTCAAATCCTTTTGCAAATAAGAAGACTAAACACGACTGTTCCAACACGAGACATCTGCAGTAGTAGAGCAGCACCAGCCTTGAACTCTTATGTGTGCGAGAGGCAAGAACTGGAGCTAATGGGACAGTTGCTCTAAATGTATTCACATAGCCACTGTGTGACAGTGCTGAGATGATCCTATGCGATCTCCTCTCACACAGCAAGTTCTAATGTAACTTTAAAAGCCTTGCTATGTTTGTTCTGTGTGTGAAAGGGAGGCCAGTCTCAGCTGTTTTTCACATGGTGGGGGTTGTCTTCATTGCTGTGAAAGATAAAGTCACTTTTTGCTGAGAATACTTATCTTAAACAAGCACAAAAAATTCAAACCAAAAAAACCCCAAACACAACCCCCCTGCCCTCGCCTTGTAGTCAGGATTTCTTCTCTGCAACCACCCTGCTTTTAGAAGGCACTGTTGTTAAGGTCAGCCAGGGTGGGAAGATACTGTCCCTCTGTGGTGTCAAGAAGTGCTGGATGACATGAGCTTTTCTTGCAACACTGGTAAAAATCAGTTGGTGTTTTAACTGGTTCTGACACTTCTTAAAATACAACATGCTTGTCTTTCAGAATTTCTAGAAGGTGGTGTTGGCCACGTGGAAATGCTGTTTCGTTGCAACTATTTAGCCCTAGTAGGTGGAGGGAAAAAGCCAAAGTACCCACCTAACAAAGGTGAGTCTTGAGGCATAAATCTTGTCCCTATCTGTCTGTGTGAAACTGCCCACAGAACTCCTAAACCAGGTGCCTTGAGATGGGCTCTGAGATTCTGAAGGTTGGATGGAGGGGAAGTTGCAGTACACTTAAGTCCCTGTGGTGAAACATGCTGCATCACTGCTGTTAACAGGCAGCTACCTGTAAGGGCCAGTCTGAGCCTGGTGATGAGCCCACACCTCTCACAGGTCACTGCAGGGGCTCTGGCTTGGCACCTGAGGGGAAAAGCTCCATGGCTGGCATGCTTGGCAGGAAAAAGTGCTGCTGCTTTTGACTGCTGCCTTATTTCTTAGATAACCCTCAGAACAAAACCGAAACAGCTGACTGTCTTCAGAAAACTATTTTTTGGTCAGCTTTTGTGGTTTCTGTTCACCAGCACCAGTTGTTACGGAGTAGCTAAATACCTTCTGGCTGGAAGGTTGTGCATCTGTAGCAAATTAGCCATTGGACCCACCTCTTGATTAGCCTTCTTGGATACCAGAAATTGTTATGGGGAGACAGTGTGGCTCTTCAGATAGGTCCTGATGATCTAATGCCACCTCTGCACTGTTCTAGTGATGATCTGGGATGACCTGAAGAAGAAGACTGTCATTGAGATAGAGTTTTCTACAGAAGTCAAAGCAGTTAAGCTGCGAAGAGATAGGTAGGTACAGCAAGTGTGTTTGGAACATGCAGCCTGGCTTTGAGTGCTGTTCTTACTCATGTCCAGCTCTGTGTAGGAAGAAACCAAAATTCAAGGTAAAACAGGCTTTTGGGAGCAAGTGGTAGATGTTAACAGATCACAGAACAAGTATCTGAAACCTTAGTGAACAGCCTGTAAGAGTTCCTGAGCCCTGGTGAGGGAGATGTGCTCACGTGGTTACTGCTGAGTGTTTTTCTAGGTGTGGAGGAGTGAGAGGGGAGTTTAGGCTCATCTCTAGAGCAAGAGCATCTGTTAACAGCTGGAGTCTATGTTTGTGTGGGCGGAAGGGCTCTGCTGTCACAGCTTTAGATAAAAGTGCTTTGCAGGCTCATGGCTGTGTGTTTTTTCAAGGCTGTGAGTCTCTTGGGGGCTGTGGAGAGGGAGAATTCGGGCATTAAATCACTGAAGCCCTCTGCATATCTGAGTTGCTGTGTGTGTCCCTGTTTTACCCACCATAAGTCACAGCAACTTCTTGTCTCTTTCAGGATTGTGGTAGTCTTGGACTCGATGATTAAAGTTTTCACTTTCACACACAATCCTCATCAGTTGCACGTCTTTGAAACCTGCTACAACCCTAAAGGTTAGTTACGTGTGTGAGCTGGGGAATGGAGGCAGCTTTACTGCTGTTTATATGTAGCTGCCCAAATCTGTTACTTAAGGAGTTTTCCCACTGCATTGCAGAGATGCCTTTGGAGATGCTTTTGTTTGTATGAAATGGTTAACTAACATGTGATGTATTTTGTGCTGGAAGTTTAATTGTAAATGTTAACTTTACTGAAGGGCATTGTTCCTCTTTTCTAATAGAGCAGGATCACAAAGAGCCTAATTAGCGGACTAAGGTTGTTTTTTCACAGCACAAGATACACCTTTGTCTCTCGCTGAGCCAAGCAGAAGCCAAGTGTTGGTGTAGCGTGGAGGTGCAGCTCTAGGCTCAGGTCAGGCAGAAGGCACAGGGTGGGGTTTGGCCGAGGAAGGGGTTTTGTCGCAAAAGGGAGGCCCTGAGTAGAAAGTGGTTGGAGCCTGAGGGACATGGCCTGTGTGGGGATGTTGAGAAGCTGGGAACTGTTTACCTGTGCAAAACTGGACTGTGAAGGGCCATTCGGCAGCTGGTGACTTAACAGCTATTAAGATGGATACAGAACTGACCAAGCCAAACTCTGCTGGTAGTGCCAGACAGTAGAACAAGGGGTGTTGGCCCTGCCTGATGAGAGAAGCAGCTTGGATGCCAGGAAGATGTTTGCACCCCAGGTGGTTACTTAGGGCTTGGGAGTCTTCATCTTCAGGGGTTTTTAAGCCCACTAGAAGCCAAGATGTAATTGATAGCTGCACTCAGGGTAGCAGAATCTGAATGCTTGTTGGGCTGTCTGGCTGGTGGGAACTCTGCCTGTGCCTCAGGTAGCTGTGGGCTGATTCTGCAGGAATTTACTCGGTACCAGCAGAACCTGCAATTTGCCATAAAGAGTCTGCAGAGAGTTACAAACAAAGAAGTGTAAGTGCCATAAGAACCAAGTTCAGACATGAATAACAAGTTGGTTTACTGACAGAAGAGAAATAAAATAGCAGATATTACCTATTATAAACTCTTAACCTTTTTGAGCTGCTAAGGACACTCTTGTTATAATTTTTTTCTAATAGTTTTGCTGTAACAGACTGAAGGAGCAGATCTCAGGAAACTTCCAGATTTTGGATAACCATAACTAACTTACTTTGAAATAAAGTGATGAGAGCAAGTTAAAATTATGCCATTGACCCAGTTCTTACTGCTATGCTCTTATGGATGGATCACGTTTTGGGATACCGCAGTAGGCATAAATGAAATTTACTACATGTATGCTTGTCCTGAAGTTACTATGTTTTTGAAACTTATGTTTGAAAAATTTATTGGGTTATGGAAACTACAGAGTTATTACCTCTTTTTTTTTGTCTGGGTTTTTTTGGTCCCTTTCAGGTCTGTGTGTCCTTTGTCCAAACAGTAATAATTCTCTTCTCGCATTTCCTGGAACACACACTGGGCATGTGCAGATAGTGGATCTTGCCAATACAGAGAAGCCTCCCGTAGACATCCCAGCTCATGAAGGAGTCTTGAGCTGTATCGCGTTAAACCTGCAGGGAACAAGAATTGCCACAGCATCAGAAAAAGTAAGAATAATCTCCTGCCGCCTCTGATTTACCATGTGTTCTACTGTAGGTAGTTCCTGCTAAAGTAGGAATTTTAATTTCCTTTCACAGGAGGGACATGAAAATAAGTATCTGGAATTTCAGTCACTGTAATGTGCACCTTCATTCTGCTGTCATTGTGACTGCTCCTTTAGGATTCAGTCCAAGAGCTGTCCCTGAGGCAGTGGTGGTGTCTGAGCTGATTATAGCAGGGACTCTTCAGTGATGTGTGAATGATGTCACTGGCCCAAGCACTTCAGATGTTTTATGTATTCAACAAATACTATTCATTTTCATAATAAAGGAGAAGCTTATTTGCATTCCTTCACTTTCATTAGTTTATGCTCAGATTCACTTTAAGAGCCCTGACTAGAAACACTTGTGAATGGAGCTGTTATACTGGAGGATAGTTCTCCACTGGCTTCATTCCTGGTTGCAGACCAGCACAGTGGCAGTCAAACCACAGAACTGACGCATGGGAGCAAGAAATGAACTGCAGGACCTGGACACAAAAGGCTGTGCACAGACTGCTCTCATGTTCACAAACACGAGTGCTGCTGAACATCACTTGCAAACAAATTACTTGGTTGAATAGTGAAGTAGCAAAATTGTACAACGAAGCATGATGACATTGAGGCGATAGGGAAATCGGTGGTCTTCCTCTACCATTGACAGTGAGGTTTTCAGGTGTATTGAAGTGAAGCATCCAGTGGGGAGTTGTGTGTGTGAGGGTCAGACACACATTAGGACAGAGGTGTTACAAGCGTCATTCATATTCCCTGGTAACTTGCTTGATTCCTTTTGAAGGGGACCCTCATAAGGATATTTGATACTTCATCAGGACATTTAATCCAGGAGCTACGAAGAGGATCACAGGCAGCCAATATATACTGGTACGTGTAACTGCTTCTGCTCTGGATTCTTGTGGGTGGGTGTTGTGCCAAGGCACCCAACACACACTTCCCTTAAGACTGCTGTGGGGTTGGAGTGTTGCATGTTTTATCCAATGCCTGCCTCCTTCTGGATAAGAAGTCATGCATTTTCTTCTGGGTGAAATGGCAGAATGGCTCTAACTGACCATGTCCTTGGTGGGACTGGTCCAATAAACCAAGCGCCTGGCTCACCCCTGAAGTCGGGAAGGGGCTGCTTATGCTCAAGCACCAGCCTTTCAGGTGAGGGACTGTGGCCACCTTTGCTAGCAGCTGCTCTGGGCACCCACAGCTGTGGGTAAAGCAAAAATGTAGAAGGGAACTGTCCTGTGTTCTCTGCAGTATTAACTTCAATCAGGATGCTTCCCTAATCTGCGTGTCCAGCGACCATGGCACAGTACATATTTTTGCTGCAGAAGACCCTAAAAGAAATAAGCAGTCAAGGTAGGGTGTTGAGCTGTTCTGAAGCCTTTGGGTGGGGCTTGGGAGGGTGCCCTTTCACCAGTGCTTAAAGCACTGGTCATGGGGAGCAAACAGCTGCAGGCTAGAGGGGTTCAGATAAATCTGCCATGCTCAAGGGATGCAGCAGCTCTGGGACTATCTAGCAAATGCCACGTGTTCACTGTCCTTTATGGAGCTGCCCCATTCCAGCAGAAGGTTCAAGTGCTTTTTTTAATGACAGTCTCTTCAGTGAAATGTCCACACTACTCACAAAAACTCAGTAGCTACTAAAATCACTCCTGGCAAGTGGTTGCAGTCACTTAAAACAGCAAAAATGTAGAAGGGGAATTGTCTGTTTGCCTTGTTATTCTACTGTTCATCAGCTATCAAATGTAATTAGTGTGGACCTGCAACTTGTCAAACACCCTAGCAGTTGTAAATGAACACCTTACCAAGTTGTTCCACTTTGTTTTCTCTGTTGCAGTTTGGCCTCTGCCACCTTTCTTCCCAAGTATTTCAGTTCCAAATGGAGTTTTTCCAAGTTTCAGGTTCCCTCAGGCTCTCCATGCATTTGTGCCTTTGGAACAGAGCCAAATGCTGTCATAGGTAAGTCCTGGAGGCTTCCCCAGCTTCTGCCTGCAGACCCAGGTTTTGAGTGACTGGCTTTGAGCTGGAGGGAATGTTGAGGTGAGACCACGTGGCCTGTCCTTGTCAGCTGAGACCAGGATCTGTGGCTGCTCAGCACTGAGGGATGCAGAACAGGGCTGACAACCTCCTCTGGTCCCTCCAGAGCATTTCTGTGCTGGCAGCTTGAAAGGCCAGGTAAGCCCATGGCTGAAGGAACAAATGGTATTTGGATCAGCTGAACTGACCCTGTTTGTTTGTGTTGCAGCAATATGTGCAGATGGCAGCTACTACAAGTTCTTATTCAACCAAAAAGGGGAATGCTCAAGGGACGTCTATGCTCAGTTTCTAGAAATGACAGATGACAAACTTTGACTGAGCTGAAAGAGCGCAGGGGTCACTGTGCTCCCTTGGCTGTCCCATTCTTTAGAAGGACAATGTACGAACATCCAGTACTGATCAAGTTTAGCAGACCTCACGGAGAAGCCTGGCCCAGCGTGATCACGACAAGCTCTGAAGTAGTGGACTACTTATGTTTATTTTCATTTCTGCAAGTATTCATCATTAAAATCTCTTTGGGTTACTGTCATCAACTCAAGTTTTCAAGATGTGGCTTTCAACAAGCTTGTGCCTATTGGGTTTCTCTTAATCTAAACTGTGAAATTACTTTACATTAGATTAAATGAGTGCCTGCCATGCTACTCAGCCTGCACAGGCTGTACACACGCAGTGTAGCTGGCCTTAGGCAAAGGGATGTGATAACAGAAGATTTTAGGCATTGCTTTACTTCTGCTGAATGGCTGGGAAGGAAGGGAATTCATGTTCAGATGAACCTCTGCCAGCTTGGCTAGGAGCAGAGTGTCGCTGTACCCCTGCCCTGAGCGCACCTCAGAGGACTGGAGAAGAGATGACAAGGGTATAGCCGCAGTAGGGTTAGGCTGGACCATGTTTGTCCTCTGACCTGGAGCAGGGGGTTGGGTAGGCAAGTGTCAGAGGTGCCAAACTGTAGGTAGTAGCTGAAGGCACATTTGGGCACTGGCTGCCCTGACTTGCCTCTCCTTGGTGTGTGGCACAAGCACCTGGGGTGCTGGGAGCTCGTGTGTCTGTTGAGGTGATTCTTTCGGTAACAGAACAGCCATTCCAGGTTTACAAACCACACTTGGTACTGGTGTGCCTGCTGTGCTTCAGTGTGGAGGCTGGACAGGCCATGTCCACAATCCAGCACAATAAATGAACCAGGTGGCATGAAGTATTCATCTCTATGATGCCTTTAAACTGCTGAACTCTTTATTGGAGCTGTTGCATATTAAATACTGCTGGCCTAGGGACAGGGGGTTAGACTAAAGCAACTGACATGTACTGTCTGTCCCAAAATCCTTCTCTGGCAATTAACTGTCACTGCTGAGCTAAGGCACACGATACAAAACCAGAAACTGGAATAGACACAAGCTCTCCGTTCATAGCACTAACAGCTGGGGGGAGGGAATTCTTGCTCTTTGGAAATTTAATTTCACAGATGCTTCAAGTCTGACCTGCAGTTCATGCTAAGACTGTTTAGCTGCAAACTCTAAAATTGGACAAGTTTCTTCTAGTGTCACATAACATATTAAGGACTAACTTTTACGCAGACTTTGATGTCAAGGTTGCATGTTGCTTTTACGTGTATTTAATCACAAATTGTTTTGCACACTTATTTGTAATATGTTATTTCTTTTAAATAAAAGTAACTAATTTTGCTGTATTCACTGGTGATCTCATCCCAAGTTCCTATTGCTGTAGATCTGGGGGAATAAATATAGAACTGAGTACACAGCACTGGCTGCTGAAGGACAGAAGAGTTGTGCTGCCTGTGATCTGTAAGCAGGACAGGAACTACATCACTTACTGCCCAAGACACATAGCTTGATATTCATACCAAGACAACTCCAGCTTCCAGTGCAAACCAGTTCCTACCCAGCACCATTTAGCACCCAGTTCAGCACAACTGCTGCATGGAAGCTTACCTTTCACAGCTGTTTTGGCAGAAAGAGCAGCTAGGATCTGCCATCTCTGTAGCAGTACGTGTGCAAGAAAGAATCAGAAACGGTCCTTCAAGACTCATCTAAATCCCCTCCCTGTGCAGTTTTAAGCTGTTGATGATCCAGTGAGCTGCACTCACTTTAAACAGCAAGGAAACTCCTTTAACTAAAACATCTAAGCTTTCTGCATAGAGCTTGGAAGCTTTTACTTATCTTCATCTGCTGAAGCACCATCCCCTGCCCTCCACTGAAGTTACCCTGCAATTGAACAGCAACACTGGAGTTCCTGGGTGATTAGAACTCTGCTGAGCTTGTAAAACTTCCCCTAAACATCTGTTCTAGTGTGACAGCTTAACACTAACTGCACTAATGAGAGCCCCTTAATTACACTCCTGAACACACTTAACCTCAGCCTCTACCTCCTCCTTGTACATCTTTAGTACTTTTAAGTCTATGAGCCCCTTGACAGGGATAGAAAATGAGGTAAAAGGAGTCTTCCCACCTGGTGCAGGCTCCAGGTTGCTCTGACAGTAGTTCATCACATTACCAGCTGCTGCACTGCATTACACAGGAAATTTTAACCAAGACTGGCATTAAGTGGGATAAATGCACCTTTACACAGGAAACAGGGGTTCAGTTCATCACTTTTTTGGGAAATCAGTACTTACAGTATCAGGTATAGGTGGTCATCTGACAGGAAAGGGCAGCACTGAACACAGTAACTCTGAAATATTAAAATTCCTGAAAAACAACTTGCTCTCAACAGTGCCAGCTATTTAAGTCCAGGGCTCACTCATTAATTTCACATTTAAAAATAGGAAAACACCTTCTCTCTCCCATTCTGCACAGAACCTGTACTCCAAAATGGTGAAAGGAAAACTAGAAGATTAGGCAGTTGGGATCCAGGTGATGGACAGCTACCAGGTGTTTCCTTCAGAACCTTTATACATTCACACTGAAGTGGAAAATAGAAGATTAATTAGTAAAGTCAGAAAACATGAGACACCAGACCATTTTCCTCCATATAGGCCAAAAGAAGGGTGGCAGATGCTGCTGACCCCAACATAATGGCTACAGAACAGCTTGTGCTTCGGGCAGACAGTCTTGGAGCCATATGGTAGAGAATCCACTTCTTGTCAAAGCCATTGCAATGGCCCCACTTTACTTCGTTTTCTTCCTCCTCAAAGGTTGCATTTGTTTAACCAAGCCAGAACCTCTGTTCTGGTCTGTAAAAGATCCGGTGGAATGTCACACACTAGCCCTTTCTTGTTGCTAAAGGAATAGGTTATGCTCTTCCACCGCCTTTCCAGCAGTCTCATAGCCTCCTTCAGTTTCTCCCATACACTTGAAAGTACCAACAGGAAACATTACCCCAGCATTTCCCTACATTTCTCTAGTGCTTTAGATAAAAGCATTTCCACAGGTCTAGTGAGAAACTAGAAGGAAAGAAGAGTCCACCGGTGGTGTGGCAGTCTGTGCTAAGTCAATGCACTCATAGCCAACTGTTTCTGAGGTCATATCACTGACCTAACATTGAGTCCAAGACCAGCCCTGAGCACTAACGCAACTGGTAAAGAACGAGACTCTCATACAACAGCAATTCCAAGTCTGCCTTGATTAATTGTTAGGGAAGAAAACGAGCAGGAGGAGGAGTGAAGCTTGTATTCATCAGCTGGGCCACAAATAAGACCAAGAAGAACCTGATGGTAAAAGTAACCTGGGCAATCACTACTGTCAGACATTCAAATCATCAAGTAATGTATCAACTAATTCTGTGTCACAAACAGTGTCTGATTTTTAGTAAGTGTTAAACCTAGCTGACACAGGTACAGGAAGGTGTCCATCAGGTTAGCAGAAAGCTGTGCTCTGTTCAGTGTAAATGAGATACAGACATACCTAGACCAAGTATTTTCAGCTAAGTATGACACACACATAGATGAAAAATCACAACTCAAAATGCACTTCACCACTCAAAATTCACCATGTGGGACACAAGATGAAGACACAAACCACAGATCTGAACATGGATTGTTGAAAGGTCAAGTTCCACTTTTGGGTTTAAATAACCTCCAACACATTTGAATAACCCTGCACTGTAGCGGCCACACAAGACCACTCCACCGCGGTAATAGCACTGCAGTGTGGGCAGAGGGAGGCAGCGGCTTGGAACCAAGATTCACTGCACTCATCAACAAGAATTAGTCCTCATGCCACTCCATCCACAATCTCCTTCACATTTTGTGGGCTCAGTGTCGCTTTGCTGCATCACACAATGCCCCGCAGCCACTGTTATACCAGCCAGCACAAAGGCCAAGCTGTTGTCTTGAGAGGCAGCAATATCCATTGCCCAGGAGACTGAGCTGTGCCTTCCCAAACCCGGGGCACTGCCACAGAGCTGGTGTGAGGACAGGGAGAAGGGTCTCAAGCAAGGACTGAGCATCGGTGGTGCAGAGGAACACTTAAGTGCTCCACCTGTTAGAACAGTGAGACTTTTTCAAAGCCATTTCAAGGATGACACAAAAGCTGCCAAAAGGCTGAATAGTGACCAGGAGCCACCAGGAAGCAGCACGGAAGGAAATACCGGCACACACCGCCCAACACAAAGGTACAGCTGGAATGGAGCTTGGGTTCCTGAAGAGAGGTCAAATAGCTACATTGGAGAATCACCCGAAGAAACTTTCCATTTGCAAAAACAGACTGTCCTGACCTTGGGAGGTGGGATAAGCAGCACCAAGAGCATTTAAGAAAAGTCATGGGCCATCATCACAAAACCAGCAGCATGACGAGAGTCTCATTCAGCCTTTGCTATTACACAGGAGCCATTGCTGTGTTCCTAGCTGGAAGTACAGACCTGCACAATGCAAGGAACAGCTTGGTGGCAGTTTAGTTAAGGCCTGAGACACAAACCAGAGAAGTGTGTGTTCCTCAAACCACTGGAGACTATCCCGCACAAGCATTCTTCAGTGTCAGCAGAGCACGAACAAGCCTATGCCATTAGAACGCAACCAGTTTTCTCATACTGCACAGCTTCTTCCAAGCGTTTATCCAACGAGTGAAGGTGCCTTCTTGTGCCAAATTCCAGGTGCACCAACACGTAACCCAGCAACACATCAGAGCAGCGGGCCCAGCCCATACCCTCACCTCCCGAAAGCCCCAGTGTGTAGCTCGTCTACCACAACTGACAGCGAGGACGAATCCCACACTGCTTCCCACTGTGGTACTGCCAACAGAAATCTGCTTTATCACCCCAAAATACACAGAAATATTTCAAACACACTTGTTGAGTAATTTCAACTTAATTTGCTGAATAAAATTTAATTTTATTTAAAAAATCTTATACACTATTATTCACCTAGCCCTAGTTGTGAACAGATTCTCACTTCTGAAAATAAACCACATTCTAGTCAATTCATTCAACACCAAATTAAATTACTAGTACTGGATTCTTTTTCTTAAAAAAAGTATGTTAAAACTTTACTTTTTTATTTTTAAAACCTCTAAAGAAAACGTTGCGATTTTACAGAAATGTTTCTTTTCAGGTTATGCTTTTTCTTCAAATGCCTGTTATAAATTCAGCTTGTGTAGAGTTGGGTTTTTTCATAGTTTTTTAATATGTATTATCTGCAGAGACATTGTAACAGTTCCATTTTGTGGATGAACACAAAACTTGTACAGATTTCTCGTATTTGGTCTTTAGGTAAATAGTTCCCAAAAGCTGCCTAAATAAACCACTCCAAACTGTTCAGTCCATCATGAAAATACAGGTGTTTCTTTCCTTTCATAGCGGGAAAGGAAATATAAATAATGCATCATTACTACAGAAAATGACAAAAATCGGGTTCAAATTAAGCCAACTATCTAGCTTTCACTCACTGTACGGCATAAGGAAATAAGACATTATGTGACTTAAAGACTGAACAGCAGCCTCACGTTTAAATTTAATCTTGAAATGTAAAGTGGAATCTATTACCACAATTAAAGTGAGAAATTACCGATACATTTTAAAATGTTCAACTGCAGAACACACACTTAAAAAAAAATAAAATTATTATAATAGTATGGTAGAGCCACTGTTAGAAACCACAACAGCTACTCTTCCTGGAGACCGCAAAAGGTCGGTGTGTGACATCGAGTGTTATGGAGAAACCGATCAGATTCATTTCTACTGATGGGTGCTTAAGCTTAAAAATATCGAATATACCTCTGACAAGATAATTTTACTCTTTTTAAAAGGACTCGTGATAAAGAATTTCATCTCTCTAAATGAAGAACAGTCTGTTATCTTAAACATACACAATATTAAGCGAGACTCTTGTTTTACTTTAGACTGGAAAAATATGCCAGGGACAGTCAAAGTCAACACAAAGTAACAAACAGCAAAAGGTAGCAGAAAGAGAAACAGGTAAGTGCAGCTCTGGTCAAATTCATAGCAGTTCTTTACGTCAGTTAACGGCTCATTTACATTGTAATTTCTAATCAGTTACATGCAAGCCCAAAGAAGCGTTTGATCACTACACATGGTAATAAAATTTGATTAAATTTATCAGGCAACTGCTAAAATATGAAAATTTGCAGATGTAATAAAGTAGCTTTATCTGAACTTTAACAGGACAGACAAAAGTAAATCATTCCATTGGTTAAAAAAACCCTACATTCAGTTTTATACCAAACAAAATTTCACATGAAAAGTATTGTGTGATTCCAAAGTTTCCGGAGTAGAAATGGAGTGATTTGAAATGTCAAAGACCCCATTATTTTGCAAAGAAATGAAAATACACCTCAAAATTTTCTAATTCCACATGTGAACAACAAAATACTGCATATCTACCAACAACTGCATCGGGTCAGTCGTTATGAAAGGCTAGCTGCCAAGATGGAGGAAATGGCTCCTGGCCTCTGTTCCCTTTGAGGAATATACAATCGTTTGAAACCAGTTCACACTAAGCGCTTATCATGCTGCCGTTACACTGAGATACTCAGTCCTTAAAATAATCTGATAAAGATTTTTTTAAAGCTGCAGCCCTCCCCAACACCGTATTTCCCAGTGCACACAGTTCGATAGGGGCAGGGAGGAGCGGGGGTCACAGCCTCTGCAAGAAGATGTTTTGCAGTTTGATTTTAAATTACCAAGTTTTAAGGCCACCTGTGTTGTTTGTTTGTTTTTTCAGTGCTGAAGTTGAAGTCTGATCACAGGGCCCTTTCCCCACTGTGTGAGAACATGTTCCAACATTTTAGGTGTTATATTTAAGTGTCTCCTTTTGGCACCATGGAGTTTGTTGGTTTTTTTTTTTTAAAACAAAAAGAACAAAAAAGAAAACTCCCTCTAAGTTTCTAGTTCTGGCTGCCTTTATCACTCACTGCCACGGACGGGGTGTCCACGTTAACAGCTATGACTATGCTCTCTCCATCTTCTGTTTTGATACGTTTGAGTTCCTGCTGTTCTGACTGGTCTCCGTTCTGGCGCTTTGTTGGGAGAGACGCCGATGCGGACGCATGGGTGGCTAACATATGCAAGGGACTCGCAGCAGCTGTGAAAAGAAAAGAAAAACTTCAGCACCCTAATCCTTGTCAAGAGCAATGAAGCTAAAAGCGAACATGTGTCTTGATTACGATGATTACTGGTACCACACAGGGTATTGGCAATTGAGATCCAGGTTGACTTGTTTGATCTTAGTACAAACCTGAAGAATACTTCCCCTAATCACTCGAGATTCATGCAGATTTGGACAAAGGTGAGAGAACATTTTGTCAAAGGGGAACTGAAGCCAGAGACAGATTAAATGACTAAAAGGAAATCTGCACCGCAGTTTGCAAATTCAAAATCCCCCTTGAGTAGGTTCTGCCCATGTGAATGCATCACTGCAGAAAGCATTATATGACCTGGAAGCAGGCCACCACCAGTGATGTTCATCACTGGTCACCAGTTCTTTAAGAAAAGATGTGCACTTCACACTGCCATGAGACACACACACATCCCTTGAGCTTTTGACAGGTGCTGAGGCCTCTACCCATGATGCAGTGCTGCAGTAGTTCTGTTAAGAAATGACCCGTTTCATTAGATTTGAGTGCCCAACAAGCAACATCTATAGTTAAAATTTCCTACACAAGACTTTTAATCTTTTTCCTTCTGTGGTAGAGATGGTACAGGTCAAATTAATGGGTAAGTGCAGTCCTTTAAAACTTCAGACACACCCAAAGAGTCCCTCCCAGTACCTGTCATCAGTAGCCCATTTCTCAATCTTGACCCCAACTTTATTAAACCAACTAATCCCATGTATTTGCAAATAATGCAAAATGCTAATGTTAAATATACTTGTTCACTGCATTTCATGAAAACATACCCAAACTTCATCAAACCTCCTGCTCTCCATTTCCTCAGCACCAGCACTTTGCTGACATTATAGTCGATTTCCCACCTAGCAGAGCTTAAACATGAAGTCCACAAGGAATTCTTACTTGCTAAACTTGTATTTGTTCTTGGCAAGCTCCTAGAGAATGCCTGGAATATCACCTCCATAGCACGTAACCAAACTGTACTGCACTTAATATTCACTGGTAGAACAAATACCTCAGAAAATATTTACCTGATGCACAAAGCTTCACTGCAACTGCAAAATCATTTGTTCTTCTATCTCAGCAGTCATTCAGCTTTTATTAGAAAAGCTACTCCTTGTAAGATTTTTCAAGAGAAAAAAGAGGGATTGACTTCTCAACAAAAGGCCTTTCTGCAAACTTATTGTTGCTTAAATAAAACCAAGAACTTTACCCCTCATCTTCAAACAAGCATTAATGACTATTAATGTATGACCCACTCCTAGGTCCGTAAGCAGGAAGAGTCTTGCTGGCTGCAGCCACAAGTGCAGCCACATGGACACAGGAAATACACAAAACAACAATGATGTTTAAAACATACACTGAGGCTCAAAAAGAATATCTAGCTACACAATTAAGAGTCTGCCACAAGAGCCCCACACTCATTTTCAGTTTCACAGCTGTCAGTTAGACTGATAGGTAGCAAGAAGTACTGCCAAACTGTTTTGCTGAGAGGATCTGAAAACACCTTCTTACCACAAGTAACAAATGCTACAGGAACAGCAGCTGCTCTGCATTTCTGAGGTTTCAGATTGCACAGATCATCTTTTTCCAGAGACTGGAGATACACACAAAGAATAAAAATGTGTGGGAATACAGGCAAATGCCTGTGGACACCGACCTATGGAAATGTGTGTGAACACAGAGGTATTTACAGACACACAAACAAATCTGTGTTTCTGCAGGCCTTGCTCCCTCTTCTAACGTTTTGCCTGAGAATTACCCAGTTTCCGGCTGGTTCGGAGTTTCTGTTACAGAAACACCAGGCAATGGAATACACCTCACAGTTCAAACTCTGAACATCTTATGAGGTATTGAAGCCAAAGAATCTCTGCAAGGGCAGCTTCACCACACACAATGAAACAGTGAGAAGCAGCACAACCCTACTGGTCTATTCAGCTCCACTTCCTAAACAGACCTAGAGCCACTCCCTGCCAAGGAAAACACGCCAAAATCAGTTGAGTTTTCAGAGTCCAGGAAAAGGACAAAGGATGATTTCTTAGTTTTAAAAATATCTTTTTGGTATGTTTCATGATTCTCGGCTCAATTCATAGATCCCTTCTGACAAAAGGGCACATGAAGCCTGACAGTGATTGCATTTTGCTTTACTTAAGCTGGAAATGAAGCGGAAGCAGACAGAACGCTGACTTGTAAATATCAGTGATGGAAAGAGAGTAAAAAGGAAACAAAGCACATAACTCACTACATTAGAAAGACTTCCAAGCAGAAATGCAGATAATGCATTCATATAGGATAGCCCAAAATTAGTTCTGCAAATGTATTTTATGATCAAAACACTCCTTCAGTAACAGGTAACATTTCAGAATGGAACTATGAGAACAAGCTGGAGGCACCTGCAAAGCAAACCAAACCTGAACATTCTGTGGACACACAAACAAATCATTAACAGGTGCCACTGCTGACTCTGAAAGGGGAAAGATGGTATTCAGAGAAGAGGAATCTTCCAATTACACATGATTTTTGTCATTTTTAGTAAAGACTTAATAAAAACAGAACAAAAGTAACAGTTCAAAAATCGAACCCACTAGCAAGCTCTGTCTTGTTTTCCTGTTGGTTGGTTCTTACCAAATCATCAGGGGAGCAGTGTCCACTTTAATGGAACTGTTCCTGTAGTAATACAGGAACTTCTCTTACAACTTGTTTATATCCTGGATCTAAAGAGGAGGACGGGCTGTCACCACTAAGTAAAAAAACAATAAATAGCTGTTCAGGTAATCATCAAAAGAAACAAAACGTGGGTTCTTACCAACAGGGAGGAAACAATCTCTTACATAAGGCTGTAATCTAAGTATTTTGCAGAATTTATTTTTCTGCGTAACTGCAGAACACATGACAATTCAGGTGGTCACCACAGGTCACACAAGTTTCAACAGATACAAAGCAACAGAGCATCTCAAGATGATACATACCAGCATTGCCCTGTCCTTGTATCGCAGTGGTGATGGGTACTATGTGCGTTCCATTCTGTGTTACAGTTTTTATTGGTAGCTGGTGTTGACCTAGAGGTGCCTGTTGCACAATAGTAACTGTCTGTAAGGGTGTGGTCTGAGATGTCTGAATGATACGACTAGCAGCTCCTATTGCAGCATGACTAATAGCAGGTATAGGCTCCACTTTAACTGAAAAACACAAGATAAGACAGTGTTATAAGCAAGAAGGTGTTAAAGAACTGTATGTTTACACTCAATCAACCTTCACTGAAGAAACCCATCAATTTATTACTAGCTCAAATACATCCAGGAAATTAGGACTTTAAAGTTTTAGCCAAATATTTCAAGCATTCAACTGGAAGTAACTTTCAAATAATAATCCTCTTGTACAAAGAGCTGCCAAAGCAGCCAGTCCCATGGACTCTCACCTTTTACTTCCTTGTGGTCTCCATTCTCTTGAGGTTCTGCCTTGGGCTGGGTTACCATCGTAGCTTGCGTGACCACCGCCTGTCCAGCTACAGTGTAAGTGTTTGCTGGTGCTAATCCTGTCACATTTGTGACAGACACAGCTGGTATCTGGTGGACAACATGAACTGTCTGAACTACAGGCTGCTGGGATGTCGATGTTGTCACAGGAGTTGCAACAGTGTAGGTGACGGGTTTAATAGTTTGTGGTAGCTGCCGTTGTACAGTAATTAAAACTGGTTGGCTAGATAGAGGTGATCCTACCAAGAGAGAGAGAAAAATTAGATTGCAAATTTTCATTATTTAAGTCACTCATTTTCTTAACACTAAAGCCACAGAGGATTAAGAATCTCCTTTACTAATACTTCAACAATCCAGAAGATAAAACCAGACAATGAAGATTATAACACAAGGCCAATCCAAGCCACACACCCAAGTTACGTGCTGTAATTAGCTCAGTAAGACCCTTAACACCACTGAGGCCAAAGCTCCCCCCACCTCTCCCCAAACACAGCTGTAGCACCACAGCCATGTTTAAAACTCATTCAGGAAAACTCCTTTCCTAAAGGAGTTTTAAGCAGAAACACCTATGCTCTATGTGTTGCACGGAGCGTGCACTGGAAGAACTCAGCTCCTTAAGCTGCTCTCTCTTTAGGACCACGTTTGCCTTTCACACCAGTAATAAAACAACATCCTTATTCCATCATGCCTTACACTTCTAATCGAGCTAATTTCTTTCAATTTTTTTAATTCAAACATTGGAAAGGATGAATCATAGAATCATCATGGCTGGAAAGGATCTTCAGGATCATCAAAGTCCAGCCCTCATCCCAACATCTCCCTAATTGCTAGACCATGGCCTCAAGCACTCTACCTACTCAGTTTTTTAACACCTCCAGGGACAGTGACTCCACCACCTCTTTGGGCAGCCTGTTACAGTGCCCAACCACTCTCTCAGTAAAGAGCATCTAAGATCCAATCTAAACCTCCTCTGACACAACTTGAGGCCATTTCCTCTCATTCTATCATTAGTCATTTTGGAGAAGAGACCAGTACCAGCCTCACTACAACCTTCTTTTAGGCAGCTGTAGAGAGCATTAAGGTCTCCTTTTCTTCTCTAGACTAAATAACCCCAGAATACCCAGTTCCCTCAGCTGCTCTTCGTAGGGCCTGTTTTCCAGAACTCTCTCCAGCTTTGTTGCCCTTCTCTGGCCCTGCTCCAGCCCCTCAATGTTCTTATACTGTGTGAAGTGACCATTGACACAAGCAGGACATTTCTGTAATCCACATGACCTAAAGGTTTGGGTTTTTTCCTGAATCATAAATAATCCATCCTGAAAGAAGGTGCCAACTGTTCCAAGTCAGTAGAGTCCCATACACGACAGAAGTGCAACCTCTGCTAAGTAACAGTGTGACCAATGGTGCACAAGGGGCACAGTCCATATGCACACAAACAGGATTTCCCAGGAATGTTGATGTTTTGTTCTAAAAGTTAAGAGGTTAAATATTCACCTTTTATTTTTGGTGTACAAATGATGTCTACCAATATTTATTTATTAGCCCTCTCCCACCTCCACCCCCCAGACACTTGTTTCAGGACTGCTCACCTGGGGCACTCTGTGCAAATCGTGCTTCTTGTATTACCGCTAGTTTTGGCTGGATAGCACTAGGCTCAGGTTCCATTGGGACTGGAGATCCTTCCCTGGACAGGCTCTCAGGGGTCTGGACCCCACTGGAGTGCGCAGACAACACTCCAGAATGATTAGGAGAAGCTGGGGCACTTCTGTATTTAAAAATGAAAGCAGCAGCTGATGTGTTTTAACTTCTGAACCATGAAAGCCAGTGACCTTCCTCTACAGACACCGTATCACGCACTGCCCACAGGAGGGCACCTCTGGCAAGTATAGTTACAACCCAGAGCACTTCTGAGGATTTTTTATAAAGCTTCTGCTCAACAGGGACAGAATTTAAAAGCAAGCTTCAGGTAATGGAGACAAAATGGCTGGATGCCCCCTTAGAAACTCTAAACAATCTGTGAAACATGAGTGATGAGCAAATCTCAGTGTACAGGACAAGTAATGAAAGATCTGCACCAGCAGAAAGGTCATAACCTTATAGAGCAAAAAACTTGACCTCACATATTTTTTCATAATGAATTCTGCTCAAACATTATAAAACTAAATACACACAACTGTCATCTGCAGGTTCAATAATTTTCTTTGCAAACAGGTTTAAAATGCAGTAGATGACAGTTAGAAATTAAGGTTTTAATTCTGTAAAAAAACCCAAGGCACAGTGAGGCTTACATTAACAATGCAATAATTATGCAGACTGAGTCAGTTCTTTAATGCTAAAAACAAGCAGTAAAAACAAGCCTAGGGTATGGGACAGCCCCCTGGAAAAATCACAGAGAATAAAATACTGAGTCTGGATGAAATTAAATTACTAAACTTGTGACTGTATCCAAAACTATCAAGTCTGTATCAGCCTGAGGATTAAACAACAGCCATAGTCTTTTTGTTCATCTGTTTTTCCTTACCTAGAAGAGAGTGGTCCCAGAGGGGTTCTAAAGCAAGGTACTCCCCTAGGCCGCCTTTTCCTAAAAGCCTGCTCTATTAATTTGCTTTCAGAGGCAGGGTCTATCCTCCAGAATGAGCCTTTGCCTGGTTCTTCCTGGGAACGTGGTACTTTGATGAAATAACGATTCAGAGAGAGATTGTGACGTATTGAATTCTATGGAACATAAAAAAATATGTAGAATTCATATAACTTTTCCAAGTCAGAATGTGGCCTACTGCAGCAGTTTGTACTATAGAAGACTTGGGGTTCAGCTCCTTAATTCAACAGAACTCAGAGCACTACAAAGGCAGTGCCATGAACATGAAATGATTTTTCAAATCTTTCCCAACAATTTAAAAACCAGTATGCTGATGTGGCAGTAACAGGACACCCATTTAATTCACAAGTCAGAAACATGGTGACTGCAACAAACTGTTAGGATACTACAAATACCAGTCGCCTTCTCAGACCACCCTTCCCCAAGTGACAACGTTCATTCTAGAAGGGCCAGTAAGATCAAGCATATGCCACTTCGGATCTTATGTGGTAATTCTGTTACTGTGCCACAATATAGAAGGAAAAGATTAAATTATTCAAGACCCAAATGCAGGTAGACTGTTTTGAGTTCACCCACAAAAGGAGCCAAGGGTTTACTGTGTCTGGAAAAACAACAAAATGGCAGTAGGTCCTAAACCAGCTCTTCAGCAAGATCTTGGAACTGCATCTAGTTAGTACATGACTTCATCCTTGCTTCACTACAGCTCACATAACTCTGATTAGAGGGAGGTATAAACCTGCAGACACCCTGGAGTGGCTGTATCTACCCTAGGCTTTGCACCCACACTCTTTTAAAAAAGTATTTCATATTTTTAAGACAGATAAAACCATAATCTCCCTGAATATTATCACTGAACAAGAAAACAATAACAAGAATACACCCTGAAATACTTGGAGGGTGTGGGGGACAGAGAGGAATAAAGCTTTATATTAACAAGAGCTCTTAAAAAACATTTGCAAAATCAAATGTAAGTCTTACTCAAATATCTGAGTTCACTATCCTGATGGCAAGTTTGGAAACTTAAAGCAATGATAACCATGTATGGTTTCTTAAATGCAGACTGATGAAACCAGAAATGGTTTTCCCTGCCAAAAATTGAAACAGGACTAGAAGGCCAAGAACTTGTTTATAAATTGTATTTATATCTCCATATGCTAGAATGAAAAGAGTTGATTCAAAAGTACCTGCTACAGTAAGTTCACAAAGAACAGTCTTCAAGTGCTCAGTGAGATCTTTACACAGAGTATAAACAGTTCTATAGAATATATTAAGGTACAGGATCTGGGTACAATACACATACGTACTGTTTTGATTAACGTGCATACTCATAGCCTCAAGTATGATTTCAAACACCTAACTGCAGTGTAACAGCAGGGCTGTTCTCACCTGAGGGACACCTGTGGCTGTTCTAGCAGGGCTTCAGATGACTAGTGACTGGCAGCACCTCATTTGTTGCTTTTCTTTTTGTTCTTTATGAATAGGTGCTAATTAACTATTGCAGAATATACTATGTCTGATGTGTCTATCACCTTGGTTTTGTGAATTATTACATATCTCAGAACAATGTCTGTGCTGAGGTGGGATTATTTTACAATGCACTACAAGGTATGTGCATGTTTGGTCACATGACATTAACACAAAGCCGCATTACACACACAGATGTTTAAGGTATTTCGACATTTTATAAGCAGAATCTTATTGCTTATCTGTTAGCATGACTACAGACAGGATTCTGCATCATTTACGTGTGAAAGGGAAACAACCACCTACCTACCCACAACTCCTTTGTTAGCCAAACTGTCAGAAAAAGCTAGAACAGTTACACTCCCCACTAACCTTAGAATTCCTCTAAGAATTACTCAACTTTCACATAAGGTTTGTGACAAAGAGCTGTAGCATTAATATTGAAGAATCTATTCCTTCATTTACACGACACGTATTCCTGTACAGTCAGTCCTGTATTAACACTTCCTTAACTTTTCCCCTTCCTCAGTCTCCCCAGATTTGACTTCCCTGCAAATAACCCCAGAGTACTCCTCTGTGGCAGGTCAGAGTTGTGCTAAGTAGCAGCACAATGAAATGGATACTCATGATGCACACTGCAGTCTGAATGTTACAGGGGACAAACTGACCAGTCATGCTAACTGTGCTCTTGTGTCCTTTGGTAAAACTAAAACGAGCAGCACAGGCACTGAACCTTTATATGTATCTGGAAAGCCTATGCCAGACTGATTCGTGCGTGGTTAATCATCCTGGCAAATGCTGAGGCTGGTCTCTTTAAAAATTAAGCAAGGTGAAATTTATTCCGCAGGATGGAAGGGCTGGTCTAACTCCACACAGAAATGTGTAAGTTCACAAATATTGCACAAGTGAAAAAGCGCACCTAACAGTGCAAGGTAACAACAGGTAACACACTTGTTCCTTCACTATACTGCATGGTCAACATCACTGTTTTCAAACAAACCTGAAATTGGAACATTTATCTGATTTTTTACTCCAGATAACACCATGGGCGTTCACACAACCGTAAGTCACACAACACAGCTACATTCCTAGACAGCTCACATGTATTTAGACCCACAGCACCGATTGTACTTTCTTCCTCAAAAGTCAGTATGCGTCCCTCTGAGAAGTTTAGAGGAAGCCAATCCTTGAGTTAAGCCACATTTCAAGCACAGACTAACATACATTGCCTACTTGGTCACAGAATTTCCAATCACGAGAAAGACAATACATTCATATGGAGGGTTGCTGGGCCCACCAATTGATCTCTTATGACCATTTACAGCTGCCAGTATTACTCACAACTTAAAAAAAACAACAAACAAAACATTCCAGAAATTATATTTACCTGCCAGCCCTTGTCTGCTGTCCTGTAGTACGGGTAATTTTTAGTTATGTGCGTATAAATTCCATTTAGTGTAAGCTGCTTATCAGGTGCCATTGTAATTGCTTGTACTATTAACTGTGCATAGGAATAAGGTGGCTTAGAGTCGTCCTGTGCAAGAAAAAGAAAAGTATGCATCAATAAACTTTAAAGATATACACAGCCCTTTGTAAATCCAAAGTCACAAAACACAATTGCTCTGAATTACGGCACTGTTGGATGACCAGAATCTTGAAGCAGTAAATAAATGAAGACAATTTTGTTCTTTTGCTGAGCAGATTTCATGAGAACATTAAAAAAAGTGGAGAAACAAACAACAGTAAAGATTTTTCAGCAACCTACAAACATAATCACAGCTGAAAATACATACAGAGCCTCCTGCAACAGGAGGAGATATAAACAGATAAATAAATCTCACATCTAACTGCAAAAAGCTACAAATTGTTTTTCAAAGACTGTAATGATAAATTATGACTTAGTGTATATACCTCAGCAAGCAAATATTTCAGAAGTCTTCTGTTCACTTAAACTGTAATTCATGGGGTTGATTTCAAACAATGTTTACCTTTGGGCTATCTCCACCCGATGCTTCCTTGTCGTTTTCTGACTGTGAATTGTCAGCCATTAAATGTAGGTCAGATGGTATTACACGACTCATTTTATACCCTGAAGAACCTGCACCACGGGGGCTAGACGGGCAGGAATTTGCAGCACTGTAGAGCATAAAAAGAAGATCCTACTATTTTGTTATACAGTATATCACCTCATTAAGTTTCATCAAAAAGCTTTTATTGCTGAAAAGCCCACTACCACAGCATCCAGGCTACAGCTAAGGTTCTGACGGTATTTCCATTACACACATCTCTGTTCTGACCCTTTCTAACTCATCCATGAGAATTAAAATCACTGCAGGAAGAAACCTGTCAAAAGCAGCTCAGACTTTCCTCCTCAAAGAAGAATAAATTAACTGATTTAGGTTGTACTGTATTTGTGCAAGATCAGCCAACAGAAAAGTCCATTTTAAATAAATAAGTAACCATAAATTTTGAAGACGTTAATTTGAAACAAGAAACACATCCTGCATGAAATTTCTGCCATTAGCTTGTGATCAGTCTGCTCAAAAAAAGATCAGTTCTCCTATGCAGTATTTTTGCACATCTGAGAAAATACTAAGAGGAGTAGGAAAAAAAAAGCTTTGATTCTCATCTGTATCTAAAACAGTATTTTCAGTGCTGACAAGTAACTGCCTATACATACACACACATGCATATAAACATCATACACTTCTTTATAAATGTGATGTGTAAGCACCAATTCATATAATTTTACACAGCACTGGGCCGACGAAGCAGACAAAAAAGCAAAAGATAGTGCCCAACAAACCAGTGTTTCTTGACAGCTTACATTTTGAATGCCCCACAGAAAAGCAAAGATGAAGCTTTATGTAATTCCTCTGTAACCTTTTCCTAGTTGTTGTCCCCCTGCCTCATACAGTCCACAGGAACCACAGCTGTGGCACAAAGCCTGTTTTCTTCTACAGCTTCCACGTAGCCAATAGGGAAAAGATAGTCAGTGGGCCCTTCCCCAAAAACATTATGACAATTCTCTGTACAGGCACATACTCCTCAGCAGTTCATACTGGAACTGACTGCACCACACTGATCAAATATCCCCCAGAAGTTAACTAAAGCTTAAAATGACAAATCCTGCTGTGCCCCCAGACCCAGCTTTATCCCCACAGACAATCTTGAATCTAATGTGAATCTATAGCTCAAAACAAGAGTAACAAATAAAGCTAGAGTGTGGTATTTAGATTTATACAATAAAGCGTTAGCAAATTTTCATGTGTTGAGTTGTGCCTGCCTGGCCTCACCTCTCAGATTTTTTGTTACCTCCCTTTTCTATGTACAGAAACAAAACAGGCATTGCAGAATGCAAATACATAAAAATACTCTTCAACTTTCACACCACAAAAGATCCACCAACAATTTGCTACTAGTCATTATACTGTACAAAGGAGACTGGATTTAAGTGCTGTATGGAAAAATCCTTGCTTAGAGCCAAAATGTGTAACTGATTTATTTTTTTAAATATAGGTCACTGTTGTTCTGTGTTTTCACATATCAACTGACAACATCTCTCTACTGGGCTCACTTGAGCATATATTGACAAAGCAACACATATGGTATAATCAAAGCAAGTTTACAAGTCTTCAACAAAAACGGATGATTTGAAGGGAAACCGTCAAGCTCTGCTCTCAAAATAGACTCAAAACTACCATAATATTTTTTTGTAATAAACTGTATTCAACAGGTGCATGAAAGCTCTGAAGAGAATTATAACATTCATAGTGTGGCAAAGACTGTGGTGGTACATGTGCTATTATCTGAAATATTTATGAGCCGCTCTATCATTTTTTATGTAAGATATGTTTTCCCTGAATTTTAAAAAGAAAACAAACCTGTGATACAGTAAGTTCCAGATCTCTTTTCTCTTTATTTCTGCCATTTAAATAGCTCTCATTAAACACAATAATATTGAGATCGAGATCTTGGCAAGCATGGAAGAAGTCAATTAGCCTTACATTCAAATTTCATTAACAAGATCTAGATTTTTTTTACATCAAGCATTAACGGTCCTTCACTCAAACAAAGATACAGAAAGAGGAATAAAAAAAAAAACTTTAAAAAGCATGTGTGTGTCTTTGAAACAGAATGTTCAGTGCTTTAGATGAAATGTATCCTCCTGAACTCCTTATGCATTCTAAAAAGTGCATCTAAACTAACTTTACCAGTTTGTGAGAACTGCTTGCTTATGTTTTGAGTTTGGTCCCAAGTAACAGGTCAGACAATGGCTAAAAATTAAGCAACACAGCCAGTAAAAAACCCAGATTAACTTCCCTGAACTCTGCTGAACTCTGTATTTTACATTTGTTCACACCCAGCAATTACCAATCAATAACAAACGTTCTGGTTCTGTTTTCTACATTAATGATAGCCCAAACCCATTCTTTTCTGACAAACTTCAGGAGAGTGACTCATCAGAACAGTCTAAATTATACCATTTTAAATTTCTCCTATTTCAAATGCTGCCATAAACACACGGGAGTAAAAAGCAATCTAAATCATCTGGAATGCAAGAGAAAGATACGCCCCTTGCTGCCCTAAGAACACTGAGCTCCTGAGCAAACTGGCACAGACTGAAAATGCTACCTTTCAACATGAAAGGCTGTTTGTGCAACTATCTGATTAGGTAGCAAAATGGTGGTTTTCTACACAGCAGGTAATGCTGAACTTCACCTACACTTTCACCACAAAAGCAAAATACTTAACAAGTATTAGCAAGCACTGGCCAGCCTGTGATCATACATTGCCCTACACCAAATCTGCAGGGTTTAAATACCTGATAGTTCCTGTGGGAGAAGGGAGGGGGCTGATCAGGTGAGCCATGTTGTCTGGAATGTTTATTGTTAAGGGAGAGATCTGGGGTTGTACAGGCTTCACTGGGGACTCCGGGGCCTCCTGTTTTTCTCTCTTTTCATTGGACAGAGCTGTGAATGTTATCTTGATGTTTGTGCTGGGAAACCTGAAAGTACAGCTGAAAAACGAAAAACATATATAAGGACCTTGTTCACAGAATGTAAAATTTCCTGCATAACTTGCACGTATCACCCAAACTTATTTAAAACTGAAAAAGTACATAATTACCTGTAACCATCTTCATTTGAGATCATTCAGGGAGATCAACATAACCAGAAAAAGATCCCCAAGAGATTTGAAAATTTGGAAAGAAATTAAAGCAAATGCAATTCTTTGTAACAATGGCAGTTTATGTGTTGTCTCTAAATTTCTCAACGTTTATCTTTATCTTGCAATTCTCCCTAGAAGAAGTGCAATCTGAATACAGAAGGCTGTTCTTTTCTGATGTCAAAAAAATTAAGTAGTAGGTCCATGGTATTAAAATTAGGAGCATAACCATAGGACAATTTGAGGTCTCCCCAGTTTTGCAGACCAGTCTGACTAATGATAAATTAGCCACGTGCAATTGTTCAAAAATTTGGAAAACAAAATGAAATTAATGCACCTTGGAGTATTTTTCTGTCTACATCTTTGTATACAGCATTTACAGGTTAACCCAATTAAATCGAACAGGCTATTTATAACTTCTCAGTAAATAAACAGAGTGAGCAAACAAACTGAATTTTATCTCAACAAAAGCATCTTTAAAAACACAATAAATATAAATTGACTACCTCCTCTTTCTTAAGCTGTTACTACACTCAGCACTAAACACAATTATATCAACACACAATGAAAATGCCTTTCCAGCAACACCTTACCCAGAAACAAACCTCAGAAAATGTTGGGAGGGTTTATAAAGAAACAGCAAGATGGAACAGGCCTAAGAAACACAGCTATGAATACAGACTGTAACAGAAGTGATTATTTGTATGGAAAGATATATTAAATATAAAAGTGATGTAAGAATTGGAACACTCAGCTGTGGAATAACCTTAAAAAAAACCTGACTCTCATTTGCTTTGGGTTTGATTTCTTAAAATGAATCTAAAGATGTTTGTAGAACAAAGGCAGCATTTGATTTTTCACCACAGCGATTCTTTTTATCCTACAATACACATCCAAGGATCAGGAAAAAGAGAAAGAATTGACAATGACCTTCGTTTTCTCTCACTCCTACTTCGCAGTATGGACCGTGCTCAAATTTATCAGACGACCTATTTCTGAAGCATGCTCAATATACTAAATTAGCATCAGAATCTATGCCAAAAAACTGCGCATGCATTTCAGCTAGACAGACCAATTTCTGGGTTGGTTGTTTTTTCTTTTTAGTATCTTTGATAACAACTCATTTTATTGCTTTTTTTCCAGGAGAAAGTTTTTTTTGCTATATATTGTTCTAGTGACAACTGAAAACTGTTCTGTTAAACATGTCAGTTAATCAGCAATAATGACAACACTACTCCCTCAAGTGTATGCAGAGGGTAGCCAAAGGCGTATTTTTTTGCTGAAGATTGAATAAAAACCCCCGTGAGAAGAGAACAACATCTGTTTGTCACAGAGAAGGTTTAAATTTCAGTCACCTGTTCTTTATATTTTATGAGGCTATTCCATACCTGCAAGTTTAACTTAATGCTTTTCAGACCAAGCTTACTTCAACAGATGAGCGTGGGAACAACCTGACACAGCTTTAGAGGCTCATTCACTGGTTAGATTTCTTACTGCCTAATAAAAATTAAAAGTACTACATCATACAGAGCAACCAGAGTCCAAAAGTGATGGGGTGGGATAAGGATCGGGAAGAAGTCAATCTTCACAACTTAGACACAAGTACCAGAAACACACAAAATGCACGCTCAACAATGCCTCTAATATTCCATGGAGTATGCACATGAAAACGTCTCCTTTCTTACACTACTGCTGTACCTGAATGCATTACCTCCCCCCGGGCATCTTTTGTGAAAAGGTAGAGCAGCTTACTTAGGTAAGGCTGAGGCACATTCTTCAAAGTAGAGCAGAAACATGGTGCTCTCAAACATCCTCAAAGTTTGGAAAAAAACCTGCACAACTACATCTAAACCCAGGAGCTCTGACTAATCAAGGATACTGTAAAGGTTATAAATGCACCAAACAGACCTGGAACTAATAGTGAGGCAATATATTAAAACCTAAAGGTGTTACTGTTACAGTTGACAGCTTTTGTCATGCTGGTGTTACTAAGGGAGACAAAACAGACTTAAAAATCACTGTGTGGTTGGAACATGCAAACACCTGAATATAATCAAATGATGATTTATGTGTCAACTGATTCATATTTGTAAACACACTATTTTAACAGGAGTCTATTTGTATGGCTCGAATTCAGCCAAAAACAGAGTAGAGAATCTATACTAACAAAGAGAGTTTCTGAATAAATTAAAATATCACAAACCCATTACATGTACTTCCAAAACCATAGGAAGGAACATGTTCTAATTCCACCAGAATCAAGTTGGTTTTGGCACATTCTTTAGTTATATAATGACCTAAAGAAAAACCGCAGCACGCCCACAGGGAGAGACCTGATCAAACATTTAGTCTACAGCAAGCTGAATTTGATTTTACTCACTGATTAAAGTGTTTATGATTAAAGTGTTTACAATAGCTCCATGATGTGCCACCACAGTATGGTTGCTATAAAAGAAACTCATCTATACAACCCACTTAAAAAAAAAAAAAAGAGGGGGGAAAGAAAAGGAGTAGTTTGGCAAGCTGTGACTGTACACCTCATCTACTGAAGTAACTACTGCTTTTCCTTTAGAAGATGATGCCATGCATAGTAGGAAATCAAACAGAGCCAAAGAATGATCCAACAAATTCCTAAACACAAATGTTTACAGAGCACCCATGTTTAAACAGTTACAGGATGAAAAGCATGTTAGGTTCTGAACTGGTAAAAACAAATAACACTATTTAGGTGAAGTGCCAGCGCCTGTGTTTTCTGAATTTCAAACAACTCTTCACAGTGTCCACAGTTAAATAATGTTGCACACATTTACTGATTATGACTAGTACTTGCATTTGTACAGAACATACACAGGACAACAGCATGCAATCTAAGAAACTACAGCAGAGGTGTCACAATTAAAATGCAACTTGTGACCCTAACAATTTTTCTTCTATAACTTCATTCTGAGTTGACTACCAGAAAAAAAACAAGAAGCACCAATTAATTTCAAAATGTTCCCTAGAAAACTTTTCACAGTTCCCAGTGAAACAGACATGTTGATCTAGGCATTACCTCTACAGCGTTTAGCAACTCTGTAGGTGCCAGATCAAGTGTCCTGTGGCAAAATGTGCAAAGTCTAGTTTTGTCACATCTCTATTACTAATATTTTCTTACTTCCCCTCAGCAGCTTGCAGGGGAAAGCTAATTCCACAGTTGTAATTCTGCCTATGTGAAAACATCATCTAATTGAAAATGAGGAATACCAGCCTTTCCCCATCTGGGGAGCCAAAACATGAAAGTAGAAACCAATTTCCTCCCGTAATGTAAATCCTGCTATGACACTCAGGGCCTCAGTATCCTCTGAATTATTCCAGTTTGTCCTTTAGGAAGCAGAGCAGAAACTGGACAGAAGTTGCCATGCTACTGTTCTCTCATAAGTACCTCAGACTTTATGTTCAAGTAAGTCCTAGGTGCTCAGCACTAGTCACAATAATTACAACTATACAGTTCTATTCCTTTACACTGACTGTGACACTTAATACCAGTTAACTTAAGGATCCCCCTATATTTTAAACAGGTCTACAGCAACAAGATGAGAGCTGCTGAACTTCACAAGGTTCCTGACAGCTGGTTTCTGCAGCGTGTCAACACAACCCTGTCCTGAAGCATATTAACCATTCCCCACTCCAATTCAGCAATATCCATGACCTGTGGCGGACACTGTCCCATCGTATCTGTGGTCACAGACGGATGACAGCACTGACCTCAATTCTGAGAGGTTAGAAAGTCACTCAAGGGTACCACTTCCTCTGTGTTGCTCTGTGTAACATCTGTCAGTGAAACCTAAGAGCACCATGCCAAAACTGGGCAGCATTCAAGTGTCCAGAGGAACACCATACTTGGAGAGTACAATTCATATGACTTACTGCTAATATGAATACTGGTAAATAAGAATATGAAATGACAAGGACCAATTTAATCTTTCCTCTATTTGCTCCATTTTCAATTATTGATTTTACCACAGTAGACTATGTGGGAATTAATTTTAAGTGAAACTAGACGTAGCTATGGTTTTTAGCTGGTATTTAAACAAAAAAGACTTAAAAGATGAACTTTCGCAGAACCAACTAGAAATACCACAAAGGTAAAAAAAAGCTCAAAAAGCTGGAATAAAACTATATATATTTCTATTTTTTTTAAGTCTGTGCTTTAGGCCTTCACAGCCTCCATCTCTAAAGAACAACCTGCACTCAAGTCCCATCACAGATCAAATTGAGACATGCACAACTTTAGGAAACCTGTAAGAAGAGATGCAGCTCAGTGTCTTCAAGATACCTGAAAAACGTACCTTCCATTAACTGTGTAAAGCAACACCTCCAAAGGGAAAGTGGCTGCTTCACTCAGCCTACTTTTTCCCAAAGAAACTTAATTACATTTTCTAACTTCCTCATCTTACAAATTCGATACTGAAAGATTATTTATGGCAAGCATCCTAAATTATTCACATACAGAATTTATTTTGAAGACTTTGCAGTGCGTTTCACTGAACTGGAAGTCAATACTGCTGTCCATTCACAGAACAGAATCATCACTTTTAGACCTAAACAGCATCAACAAAACCAAAACTTATTAGAAAGAAAATCTGAAATAGTTGCTTCAAACCAAAGTCAAAATTTCAAGATGATCTTAGAATTACTCAACAGTTCAAAATCTAAGTTTCCAAATTAATAATGAAGATAGATATGTAAATCCAACCAAACTGTACAGTAGAAAGGAGTATGCATTTTTCTCCATTGTTTTTTAGGAGGGAATAAAAAAACCCCGACTTCTACATCTATATTAAAGAAACAAAGTCCAGCTCCTCCAGTAACTTTTTTAAAAGGAAGTCTTTAATGCTCTTCTGCTTCCAGTTGACCACACCCTGTGCAGCAATGAGAGAAATTACGCCAGCAGGAACAGAGCATCACTTCCTACAAGTACATGCACACACACACGTTGTGTTAGGATGGATTCCACTGCCTCCCTGCCTCCATGGTTTTAAACTAAATTGTAATATGGTTAATTTACCCAAAATTTATAGTCAATTGTGTTTGGTCATTACTAGCCAGGTCACTTCTAAAGGTTATCCAAAAAGCAACTGCCCTTTACTAAGTGGCAGCTTTTTCCTCTCAGGAGTGAATCGTGACCTCACGCATGTGTCCCTTAATTCTCTGTATCCTTTGCTATCAATTTCTGTTGACCAAAGATCGATAGCTGCAAAGCAGAGCATCCACAAACAAAAAAATGTGAGAGCCGTACAGCAAGCTTGACCTCTAACACTGCAAGGAACAATACACTCTCAGACTTTTAAATCAGCAATTAAGACTTCTTATTCTGAGCACTGTGCATGCTTTCACAACCATCTGTGTAGTTTTCCAGGTGTGCCATCGCCAGTGACATGAAGCAGTATGAACACCCTAAAGAAAAAGGTCACTGATCTATTTATGCACTCAGAGATTCAAAAGCAAAGATCTCCACATCATCAGAAATGATGGAATATTTCTATAGCCTCACTGTAATTCAATTTGGCAAACAAAAAAACCTTCCTGAATTCTAAGCAAAGGGTAGAAATATGATCTAGTTGTAAATTAATAGTTCTCCCATCAGAAACCTTGGTTACATACTTCCCACTCCTGTTTTAGCAAGTGCGCAAGAAGTATGTGACGTTGTTGGTATTCATTACAGGAATGGTGCTAACTCACTTTCTGAAGGACCTGGAACATGTCTGACTGCATCAAAAAATTATCCTATGACAACAGAACATTGATGACGATAACAGGAACATTCCTGAACCACCATCAGCAAATACAAACTGAGTAACACACACATGCTCTTGTTTGAATGCTGTTCAATTCTTCCTTCCCACTTAGAAAGCAAACGTCACAGGAAACACTGCACTGCTTAACCCTACCTTCACAACAGTTTCTCTTTGGCCATTTAAGAGCCAAGGCTGAAAAAGACATGTTCTGAAGTTGTTCAACTAAAGCATATTTTGATCAAATGTAAATGGTTTTGTTAACAACTTAAAGCAGATCTCACCCCTACCCTGCATTATTGTGCTACAGAAACGAGCATCATGGAAAGTGCTACTACAAATTTCCAGAAGTTCTTGTTCTAACAGCCAGGCATTTTCTTTATATACCAACTGCACTAGCACTGGTATTGATCATCAGCAGAAACATCGAAGTTATCCTACAGTCATTGAAATGCACTATGGTTAATTAAACATACATATCTTAAAATCACAAATTCACACTGTATTATTCTCTTTTCTGAAAGGGTACAGCATTAAACCAGCAAGAAGAAAAAACCAAAACAAACAAAACCTCAAGAAATTCAATACAGTAGCCCTGCACAAGCTGCAGGAACTGCGAAAGAAATTGGCCTGCAGGCAAGAATGTAGGCAGCAGTTACTGTAGAAACCAAGCTCTTCACTGCTTTTCTCTAAGCAGAAGAAAGACACAAAAGAGCTGGAAAACAGCGATCGATGGGAAGCAGCTTATAAAGCTGCTTGTCACATCTGCTGCAGGAAAACCAGACACTAATTCATTAAAACTGCTCATGTAATGCCTCTGGAATTTGAGGCTCCCCAGCCTGTGAATACAAAAGAAACTCCGCCTATGGAAACACTGCGTTTTCGGGTATTTAGCATCTCTGTACACAAAAGCTGTATGCAAAGTCAGGCTGTGTGGTCTCTATCCCTAAATTTCTTTTTAAATTATAAAAACTAATTTAAATTTTCCTAAAAGACTGTGTGCCTCTGAGCCAGATTTCAAATAGCTATTTTGAGTCCAAACAGAACATATGTAATTCTATAACACAGTAGCTTCCTGTTTAAAAAACACACAAAACACTTGTAACAGGAAAGTAAAAATCAATCATCATGTCTTCATCCTTTCAGATAATAGGAAACAATTGTTAAATGCAGTTATCAAATAGTGAAGCTCAAAGCTTCATGACAGAAATACCATTTGAGAACTATTCATAAAGCATATAATTCACAATCACTGCTGAGGTGAAGGAGACAAACCAAATCCACTATATTCTGCATTACCAGCTTAGTTAGTTACAGAGGTGCTGGATTCTCATGGGGATGCAAAAGTTCATACAGAAACACTTAAGTTAGGTAATATTATTCAGTACTAAATAAAAAGCTATTGGCAAACCAAACAAAACTGCTTAGAGCCAAACATACAGTACTTGGCATTTTACTGTTCCTTGCAATTACAACAGTAGGGGAAGTACAGTGAACAAGTGTTGTCATGATGTGTTTTGACGCAAGCATAATCACAAAAAAAGCGCTTGTGACTCACACATTACTTTAGTAACAAAAGACTTCATTTATTACCTCATAAGAGACCTGCATTCTACTGCTAAATTATGCCAAAACTCCCTAGTCATTACCAAAAGATGACCTACCCACAAAGACAAGGCTGCACAGAAAAAAGATTATTCCCAAATCAAGGAAGCAAAGTTTATTTTAGATCATCTTTTCAAGACAGAACTCTGCTTCCAAGAGCAGAGCAGACCTTTATTTCACACAGAAATTAATTGCTAACTCAGTCCACTGAAGGGTGACAAAATCTGTTTTCTACCAACTCTAATTTTGAGTAGAGAGCAGTGTTTAATTTCCCCCCTAAATCTGCCTGTCTGCTCAAACAGCAGCCTTCCTTCAGACTCCTCTCAAACAGTGATCCATGGGCATGAACTAAATTTCACAATCTTTAGATGCCTGATGTTCAAAGGGCCATTCCACTTGCTTAACCTTGGTGATACCGCTGGGCTGGATATCTCAAGAGATACCAAGATTCTATAATGCATGTTGAGATGTCATTTCTAACTAGCTGTATGCTACAGAATGTTTACTGAAATCACTTTTCAATTGTTCTTCTACTTGGAAATTCTGAAAACTTGTCTAGTTAACATGCAGACCTTCTAGAAATTTTATATGCATACTCACAGTGTTACATAAACTTAATTCCTTTTAATCACTTGTGTGGGCACTCAAGAACCCATGAAGAGTCCAAAGAGAATCTGAAAGTCTGCAAAGCAAAGAACCTACTTGATCTACAACAAACATGTCATTATTAGAAAATATTCCTCAAGAAGCACTTTTCCTGAATGCCAACTTCTCAAATCCCGTTCTAAGGGGCAGCAGGAAAGTGCAGATGGATAAAAACAAATAAAAATAGTAGACATGATTTAAGATGAAAGAGTCATGCCAGTGGAAATCTGTCCAGGAATACAAAAAACCAAAAAAGATTAAACAGAAGTCTTCCTCAGACTGTATCTTAACCATTGTTAAATGTACTGATAAAGGAACAGCACAGAGAAGGGTATAGCACGCAACTATGAAGTTCTGGATTAATCTCTTCAAGTATAAACTTATACCTGTGTTAAGTCATGTGAAAACAGACACTTAATGGTGTAAACCCCATAGAAGGAAAAAGCCTAATTTGGTTTGGTGGAATCAGGCCTAGGGATGTCTGTTTTTCATCGAGTCTAGGCACACAGAAATACACACGCACTGTCATCTGCTCACTCATGCAGTCCCCAATGTTACGCAAAATGAAATCAACTCTGAACCACATCTAGTAAAGTAACAGAAAACATAAGCCAAGATTCCTGAAGGTACCAGACAGGCACTTAACAAGCTTCTTCACAGGGGTAGTTTCATGTGATGCAGCAATTTAACAGCCTAGTACTGCCATGCCGGGCTGGCTCTTCCCTGCTTTGCTCCCAGCCACCACCACTATTAATTTACCAGGAATCACTGGTATCACCAGCTAGTTTAGTAGTCCAGCAGAAAACTACTCTAGACAAAATGTATGAGTTTAATGAGATTTTAGTAAGTTTAAGTAATCTCACAGCCTAATGTCTCTTCAAAAATATAAATCACAGCACCTTAAAACATTTAGCTTACTAAATGAAACCCCACTTTATTATATGACTGTTATAAGCCACACTCTTTTCAAAGGCAGAAATTTGAACCAATACATAAAAATAAGCTTCCAGAAGTTGCTAGTCATAAAACAAAGTGCTTAATTCCATTTGCCAACAGGAGTGCATAGATATTGAATGCTTTTCAACAAAATAAAGCTGGGTTAACTCACAACCTTCTAGCTTGACCAAGAAAGTATTTTGACTGCAAATGCTGTCAACAGAACAGATTATGACCATGTAAGTCAAGCATTCCATTAGGAATTCCTACCACTCTAAAGATCTACACTAAGTACAAACTACACCAGCCATAAAGTCTGTCAAAGTAATGGCAATTATGCATCACGTATCAGTAAATAACCAAGTCATTTAAATGTTCACATATACATACTACTTTCAAGATGTCAACTATAACTGAATAAACTAACTGCTCTGCTTTTCTGTAACATCTTTCATCAGAAAACTGAACATACATCCGTGTAACAGATGCAGTGTTATTTGCACTCCTAGGCACCCCAAATTTAGGGACAGTAGCGTTCACCTAGGAACAGAGTACTTAAGAAAGGCTGAAGCACTAGCAATGCCGGAAGCAACAGTCCTCAAAGTCGGAAAGAGAGAGTACAAGGGAGTTTGTACTGCTGACAAAATAAGCCACTTCAAAACCCAAGGAAGCAATTTAAAAAGGCAAGACATTGCTCTAGATAAAAAGTGCTGGAAAAAAGCACAGAAATTTCATCACTACACCCCCCCAACCCCTCCACTCATGAAGTATTATCTCCTTTTTTAAAAACAGATTAAACAGATTTGTGACTTGGCCAAGACATGCTGGCAAGTGTGCAACAGAGCTGGGAACAGAACATATTTTTCCCCAACACTCAATCTTTGTTTAAGCCACTGGATCATCCCGTCTTCCTTCTCCTACAACCACTGTAAGAGGTGGAACACCAAGTGAAATACATTTTCAGTGAAAAGGACATTCTTATTTAATTAAGACTGAACTACTTCGATCAGTTTGTGGCACAGGAATAGCTGCTTAAGGAGCAAAAAAAGTAGTGGCTGTGCAGCCTACATGGCAAAAAGTAAAACATGCACACAGATATTAAGCAATATATTATACCCTCCCTAACAAAGCTCAAGGAATTTTCATTTCACCAGTCCTTTATTATTACACCACAAAAACTGCACATTAAATGCATACATTCCCATTAAAATCTGTAATTATGTACTGAAGACTCTGAAGATGTTAAGATACATGAGCCTCATTTCCTATGCAGTTATGAGAAGCAGGATTTTTTCCATTATCAAGCAGACAAAAATGCAAACAGTGTTTCAAGTAACTTTAAAACAAAAAGTAGAAAAAGCTAAAATTTATATCCTGAATAATGAAAAGTGGGGAAAAAGGACTCTTTGTTTGCTTTCCTTTAGAAAACAAGAGGTCTTCATTCAAGATGAGGAATTGCTGTCAAGCTACCAAAACTGTTAAACTATTCATGTCTGACACTTGTACACAATAAACTGCAAATGTCCCAGCCACACAGTCATGGCTGGAGATGCTGAAAACTATGTCCTACCTGCACAGGAGATGGAATGACTTAATTTAATTTTGTTTCTCAATGTTATAGCTGCTGGTTTTAATTAATCATACTTCTACACCATCCCATACTAATGTAATGAAATCTTAAAAACTTTCACTGCTCAAACCCCATCAAATCACTAGGTTGTTGGATTTTTTGCAATACCAAACTGTTTGGGGAAGGAAAATACATGGGAGGTATTAATTTTTTATTTTTATTTCTTGCCCTATTTAAACAAAGATAACTGTTGTACACTACGACACTTGGGTTTACTTTAGCTGCATTCCCTAAGACAGGTGGTAGAGAACACGGTAATGGGATTGATGCCACACAACACCGACTACTCAAACAACAAAAACCATGATTGTGCAACACCAAACCAGAGGTCTTCTGATACTAAAATAACTACATATTGAGAGTGCTTCCTTTTAGTTTGTCTTCAAATTCCAGATCTTAATCATTATTGTGTGATTTAAGTTTTCCTGACCATTAAATCTTTTAAAAACAGAACATCAAAATGGAAAACACTGGTCTCTGTAAATAGTTCACTATTTCACTATACATCACTTTGCTTTGAACTCTGGTCCTCCTTTGAGATACACCAGAGACAACCCAACTTCACAGGTAGTAACTGACACAGTAGTAGTTTCAGTCCTACAGAATAGAAAACGTCTTCTTTTGCAGCCAAACCAACAGAGTTCAGCATATAAAATGCTTTGAAATACAGAAAAAAAACCCTGCAATCAACTACAAAGTTTCTTTACAAGAGGAACATTCTGCTCAACTGTCTAAACTATTAAACTTCTCTTCAATGAGCAGAAATGTGCAAAACTTTCCTAGATAGAGAAATATTTGAAAAGCAGCATGTCTTACTTTCATCCCTGAAAAGCAAATGACATGCGTTCAAATCAGGCTTCCCCAGCTTACCAACTGAGCATCATCCTTCTCTGACTGCATCTGTCAAATCTGCCACATAAAAAAAAATCTCTCAAATTATCAATTAAAAACTCCATACCTTTTCCTTCTCAAAGATCTACCTGCAGGGCCTTCCCTATATATAGCAAAGGCTATCTGCTGTTACTACTTAATTTCTGCCATACCTAGATATGTTTGCTATAAAGTTATCAATTTCTCTAGTGAAACTTGACTGTAGGATTGAATATTGAAGAACAATCTCATCAGACATGTGACTTCTTCAGAATTCCCTGCAGAATCCACTTGCATAGCAAAGCTGTAAAGATGCAAATGAGTTCCATGCACATGCTCCTGCATCAATAAAGAACTGCAAACACTAATTTTCACAGTACTTAAATTAACACGTTTCCATTTAGACTTGAAAACCAACCAATATTCAAAGTTCAGATTGTCAGGAAGATACATTATGCTGAAATGAAAAGTTAATCCCCAGCTACAGAAAGCATTTCTTCTTTTCCATACATGTGTAAGACATTATACTGTACTTCCTTCAATAATGACAAAACCTCTTTTATCCTGAGGATATATTTTAAATCCATATGCTAGTGCAGGAAGTACCATTAAAAAATCTGGCGTTTTCCACAATACCCAAGGCAGTCCCTAAGCTGAAGTTATCATAAATACAGAAGCAGTAGCAGACACCACTTCACATTCAGAGCCCATTCCCCTCATTTAAGATATGTTATTTTATCATCTTAGAAACAGTCATCTGTAACACGCTACTATTTCTGATTTTAAATTCTATTTAAAAAAAAGAAAAAAAATCAGAGCAAAATTGAGAAGAAAGTTTACAATAGGAAGATGTAGGAGACCTTTTAACAATCCTACAGGGCATGACCATGACCTTATCCTATCCTCTAACAACATGCACATTCTTCCAGTACAAAGAGAACAATGTACAGGCTTTAAGTCAGAAAAACTAAAAACCTGAGATAAACATCTTAGATGATTAATAACAGTATGCTTAAAAATACTTTTTCATAAATTTTATACTACATTTCCCCATTAACAAAAAATTCAAATTTTTCAAGCATGTTATAGGTTTTTCATTAAACATTAAGTTTTATGCAGGTTTGTTTGTCATGGTTAACAGGAGAGCTTCTAGTTCTTTTCAAACTACCACTTCTCTAATCATCATGAAGAATCACACTGGGAAGACCTTAAGAGCACTACTTAGTTCAGTTTTGCTCTCTTGAGAAAACAATAGTCAGTAGATACAAAAATGTCACAATAATAAGTACATTTCCTGTCAGAACTGTAAAGGCAGTGAGAAGGACATCATCACCTTACACAGAAAGCTTAAAAACCTTAAACTCTTCACCACTGCTCAAAAAAAAAAAAAAAAAAAAAGACAAAAGCCAAACACAAAGCTTAACAGAGATACTAATTAACCAGTTATCAAATATCTCCTTAAAGACATTTTCTGTGGTGAAGTGTATCAATTGTATCAACATTATGGAAGCTACCTAAAATAGTACAACCATGGGTGCTGTTCCAGTCCAACTACGTTGTCTACAATGGTCATCTTTTGTGCTTTTTTTTCTTCATATTCTGTGATATGTAGTTTGTATTTTTGATGAACTTCCTCTCCTCCCAGAAGCAATGTCCAGAAACATGATGTAGCTTTTTTGTCCAGGAACTAGGAGGCCAGGGCCTGCTAAGTGTAGGGTCGTCAGGCCCCTCAGAGAGCTGATTCAACAAAGCAGCACCAAACTAATCCAGAAAAAAACAATTTTTAAAAAGGAAAATAGTATTCTCTGGGGCTAGTAAGAGAACTGGCTAGTAAAGCATCTAGCAGTACTGGAATCAGTGTCTGGGGGCAACTGGACCAGTAATTATAAAGAATGAACAAGAACTCTGAAGAGCAGAGAACCTTTCCATCAGCTCAAAAGCTGACAGAATGACAACATAACACTCTGTGAAGACACTGAGAAGACACTGAATCACTCTTACTAATTTCTTCCTATCTGGTAATGGAACAAGCTGCACCTCTGACTTGACAGAAAACTAATCCTGAGCCTGTCTCTCTCTCCTTATTCAAGGGATTGCTTTTCAGGCCTGCCAGTAACTCATCTGACACGAGCACGCAACATGAACACCAGAGCTAACACACAGGACGTAATAGCATGGCCCTTTCAGCTCCAACTCCCAATTATCTTGTTTTAATGGACCTTGAAACTAAATGGTTAGTTATTGTTTATCTTCATAGACTGAATCTTATACACAGGTATGCTTAAAACATTGTGATCAAGCTGCTGCTCATGTTTTAATAAAAATGTACTGCTGTGTAAATCTAATGTGAAGATTAAGAAACAAAATTTAAAACCATGAACAATGAGAAAGATTTCAATTACTATAAACACTTAAAAAATAGTTTACCAACATGCTTAACACAAGAAGCAAAAGTCTTCCACAACAGTGCATACTTTAACTCCATGATCTCTCAAGAGAAAACTGTTATTTCGGAGTATATTCTATATAAAGAAGTAGGCAGTGTTAACCATGTTACCAATATTGCACACAAATAAGTATGAGATGATGCAATCTGAAAAGCTCACCAAGTCAAATTAATTTTGTGTCAAGCCTGACCACATCAGAGGTAATGCTCCCTAAAATGTTTTAAAAGACACTGCAGAGATGCAGTACATTTGTATGTGCATTAAAGTTTTATTTACTGGTACTCCCCAGACTGTCAGTCTAGGTTAGTGCTCACTCAGACATTCTGTACTAGCATCTACAGCACAGTGTTGCTGCAACTGGAGTCACAAGCAGACTGTGAACATGATCAAATCTGGTTTTAAAGATCAGAACAGGCCTATGAAGTGTATGCTTAACACTGTTACCTAACCAAAGATGACAAGGCATGACAGGAAAAACCTGCCAGTTCACAGATGTTAAACATAATGGCAAAAAATTTACACAAAGAAGAGCTATCATAGCTCGCTAATGAACACAGACCACATCCCAAAGGATTAAGTATAAGGTCACTTTATCTCTCAATTTCAAGTTCAAATTATTCAGACTGGTCCCCACAGCTTCTTTGACACTGTCACAAGAAATACCAAGGCAAACATCCTGACAGAGCCAACACAAAATGAGGGGGTGAAAACACAGCAGAGGATTTTAGAAGTACAGAATAAATAGCAACATTAGAAAACAAGCAGGGAAATAAACAAAAGGCTTGACACTGACAGAGGGGGAAAAAAACCTCTCAAAACTAAACACAAACTAAATAATTCATGGCCTATGCTGAAGAGGGGGCATGTGCCGGTCATATGTTTAGCGTATGTTACTGGCACCATTCACCAGCATGTTCCATGTTGTAATAGCTTAAACATTTAAATCTGAAGTGCACTGCCTTCAGGGATGACATGATCTGGGCAGCCCTGACAAAACACACGCCACTCAAAATGAATACATGCTAATTTTGGCTTGCAGGTTATTTCTCCATACTCCAAACAATGCTTTGCTTGGCACCAACTCATTTCAAGAGCTTGTATTAAATATAACCAGTGGTAGTGTGAAGCAACTTTTAAATCCAGTAGACTGAGTTTATGTAAGACTGTATAAAACAACTATTGTAGTATCTGTGACTATCAGAGGCAGCTTTCAGCTTGGTTCTGTGCTACAGACTGAAAGTGCATGCACTTAGACTTCTTTGAAGCTGTGCACAATTTCTCTACACGTTCACAGTCTCAAACACAGTAACATATACCATGATGCAGCCCATTGCCCAAATGACAGTGAAATGCAATGGTGTAGTATTAAGACTCCAAAACACAGGGAGAAAAAACAAAATTCAGCTGCAGTTCAAACATGCAACTTCAAATGCTTTCTGTAACTGCCAGCTCTGCCTGCCACTCTATTTCTGTGAAAGTTAGACCAAGTGAGTTGCTTCTAGTGTTGACACAGATTATCATCTGAGAAAAGATCACCACCTTGCTAGTGCATGCTCACATCTGACCATATCAATCCCTTCAGCATCCAAATCAGGATCTATGATAAGATCTATTTATTTCCTTTTAAATACCCATCCTGTTGTATTTCCATTTTAAATTCCCTAGAGCAATTTCTCTTTCCTTTGTATTTTTGTATCAAATCATTACCTACACAGGTCAAATCCTGTCTTTATTTAGAGTAACTTTAAGAGAGTTATTCTAATGACTTAAATATGGTGTGAACCATCACAAGTACCTGAGGACCTTTTGGATTTAAAAATAAATGTCTCCTTCACTGAGCAAAGAATCTTGTCAGCCCAACTTCTAGCTCTCTCAGTGTCAGACGTTGCCAGTATGTTCTCAGTCAGCAATTCGTTTACCACAAGAAGTCTCTATAAAAACACAGGACAATCCTATACATTCTCTTCTTTAAATCTTGTGGGTAAGTCTGAACAAGCACATACCACAAAGACAAAACAGTCCTAAGTAGAACAAAATTGCATTAGTGTAACACCTCCAGTAATCAACACTTCCTTAATCAGAGCCCAGGGATATCCCAGTTGAAATGCAATGTCACTGCAACAGACACCCAACCCCCCTGGTACTTACCTATATTTATCCAAAAGCAATTAACCCTCAACCACCCAGACCTGCAAGAGAAGAAATTTAACTAGAACAAGAAATTCACCTAAGCCTCCTAATATCAACTGTTGTTGCAAAAAGAAAACACTGTAGACACCATAACTCACCCTGGAGCTAAGGCACATTAATGTTTCAGTAGGAGAATGGAATCTGTGCAAGTACCAGGAAAACAATCAAAAACACAACCTGCCTTCTCAAGTCTTCCCACAACACATTTCTAAGCTGCCATCTCCAATGCTCACCTGCACATGGGTTTTTCTCCATCTGAAAAATACAGAAAGGCCTAATTTTTACAACCACTGTTTCCAATTAAACTACCAAATTGATTTCCTTATAAACACTTCCTTTAGTCTCTTGTCACTGCCCACTACCCCGTTACTTCTCCCAACAGTCAAAAATACACTGTCACATTACAGCTGTTTTATGTTGTATATACTCATACTTGCAAGCTTTTCAGATAAAGCTTTAAACTACTTTATGGTACATTTCTCAGTTACATTCCAGATACCACAAAGAAAACACACACATAAATATGAGTAACGTTTTCTTCAGCTGCTACTACTATAACAAAATAACTTTAAAACACTAATCCCAAACCTGAAACGGTACAGAGTTGCATTTTATAATTCAGAAGCATTTACATTCACATACTTTGCAGGTTTTTTTCTCTCTTTTTTTTCCTCCCATGATTTTCATGCTTCTTTTTTTTAAAGGCTTAACAACACCTATTTTGTTGATAGCCTTAGATAATAGTGAATAACCTCACAAAAGAATCTTGGATACTTACTAGCCCACAGCAGGCCAAACTTATTTATAGTTAAGCAGAAAGCTAGGGTTAGTGATCTCTTCCAGGCTCAACAATCTTCCAACCTCAGAATAACCACACCATAAAACAAGCAGGGTTATTTCACTACTGACAGAAAAGTAAACATTTGTGTACTAGGGTGTGCTTGCAGATGCCTGCCCTGGCTGCCTGTACTGCAGTACACAGTAAAAAGCTATTCACAACAAGCCAAAATTTACAAAGGAAACTTAAAATCTTGATCACAAATGATTTTCAGAATTTAACTGAAATTATTTCTGAAATATTTCAGAATCAGACAGGTAGAAAAATCTGAATTTTTCTCCCAATTGTGAGTAAGGTTTCCCAATTCATCCCCTAAAAAGTTTCTTTGACATTTATTACAGCCAGATTTTTCTATCTGAAACAGGTAACATTCCCTGTATTCTATGAAACAGTTAAAGAAAAGTTACTATATGAGAAAAACAGCACCTTGACCCACAGAAAAAGCTTTAAAATATAAAACAACTAAGAAAATGGAAGCTCTACCAGAATTCTGGGAAAATCTATTACAATGAAGAAAGTTTTGTTACAGAAAGTTTGGATATTCACAGAACTGGATATTTTAGCAAAGACAAGTGAAAATTAAACACTTCCAGAAAAGACTCTTGTTGGTGGCTTGCTGGTCACTATTCCCTCCACCTCACCCCACACCTCTGCTTAATCGTTCAGGAGAACTTGTTCAGTTCCAGCTCACAAGAGCTTCTGAAGTCACTAAGAGGTTCTGCTCCAACTGCACTCCTCAGAGAACAGCAAGTCCTTCATGAAGGAAATAAAAACAGAAGGGATGGAGACAGTTGAGAACAAAGTAATGAAAAGGGCAAGAAATAGTGCAGTGAATGGTACAAAGCTGTATAAGGTTATTTAGTCTTGCCAGGGTCCACAAGGCATTTGAGCACTGCTAAACAGGTCTGGAATTTGCTGATAATACAGTCTAGTTGTACCTCTCAGCTTTACAGACACACCAATATCAGAAAAATGTTTTGGAAACAAAGACTTGAATTTCAATTCAAGAGGATAAACAACTGCAGTTCCACTGTGGTTTTTTACCTATTGCATTTCTTTCCTGTGTTGCTAAACCTGCCTCTCATCGAAACATTTAACTGACATACACACTGTGGTTTCCAGGTCCAAAATGCTTATAACAATTATTAATACCTAGAAAGCTGAATGAATAATCATATAACCAATCACAAACTGTAGAACCCATCCTATCCTCAGAATTCAGTTCTACACTCATTTCAGAACCCACCTTGAGAGCAGAGGGTAACGTTGTGAAGTACTGCATTTACCTTTCAGCTCAGCAATGTAGCTACAAAGCACTGCAAGGGAAAAGGTTGTATTTCTCTCAATAGTACTATTGGAAGAAGGACTACACGAGGATGAATGTAGTCATTCTATGAGAATCTTACTACCCAATGAAGTAATCTTTATACAGTTACTTAAGAACAGAGTGCACACTCTTCAAAGCAATGTCTTCCTATCATCTGAACAGCACATCAATTCATCACTTGGCTTGCAGCCCCCAACGCTACTCAAAAGCAAACACATAAGATAAAAGGGCAAAAAGGACCAAAGCCATCAGTGCCCAGATCTAACTGATAGAAGAACATCCTGAGTCAAATCTACATACAGGAGACAGATCAAGCAGAATACCTAGCAGAAATCTTATCTGAACCTATCCCTGCCACACCCAGAATATTCACGTGTGAAGAAAGGAAGGAAATAACTTGCTTCCTTTAACACATCTTTGCTCAAGATCAGGGGTAATGGTTTCAAGCTGTAGGAGGGTAGGTTTAGACTGGATGTCAGGAGGAAATTCTTCACATTGAGGGTGGTGAGACACTGGAACAGTTTGCCCAGGGAGGCTACGAATGCCCCTTCCCTGGAAGTGTTCAAGGCCACATAGGATGGGGCTTTGAGCAACCTGGTCTAGCAGGGGGCCGTGCTCATGGCAGGGGGATTGGAACCAGATGATCTTTCAGGTGCCTTCCAACCTGAACCATTCTATAAATCTATGAATATGTCATTTAGTGCTTACATTTACGAAAGTTATAAACAGGATTTCAACTGGTCATTTATGTAATTCGTTCCTACTAACTTTTGTCAGCATCCAAGTCCACTGAATACTGCAATTGAAATGAAGGTCACTTCTTGTTATAACTTGCTCCAAATTACTTCTTCTTAAAAACTCATCCCCTCCAAGGTAAGTCTTAGAGTGGCAATGAAAAGTCAGTTAAATCAGAACAGGGAGCAAACACACAGCTACTTTCATGCCTGTGAGCAGCTGTGCAGGCTGGACCAACTGAACTTGGTGACTATTAGAACACATTAGCCTTAAATGGCAGTGTGGTTTTACAATCCTGCTTCAAATGACAACAGAAATACGTAACAAACACCTTCATCAAAAAGCATGCCGCCTCAAACACTTTCAGCATTTAAACATTTTTATATTAAAAGTGCCTTTTTGATAAAAAAAATATTTTTGGTCTTCTGCCTTGGACCTCTCTTTTCCTTTCCTTTCCTTGTGTATTTCACAGAGCAAAACAACTGCAATGCCTTAACACACAATTCCACAAGACACAGCAAGCCGAATGTTGCCCAAAGTCTGTGTAGACCCACCATGCACTTCATGTCAGCTCCACTGTTTGCCAGTCCTTCCTGTGAGCCACTTCAATTTAACAGAAAACCACCCAAAAATAGAAAAAAAAAAAAAAAGCAGCCATCAGCAGCTTACAGAACATCTGAGGAGTTTCAAGGCCAGCAAACCCTGCAGTTGCGAGCACTGCAGAAAACAAGACCTTTCCCTCTCAGTCTCCATTTCAGCAGCAGTGAAACACTAGACCAGTTCAGATGCTCAGGAAAGTACAGTCCATGTTTGTATAAAGTCAGATCCCTGATTCCTCTGAATCACATTTCCCAAATTAAATACCAAAGTCAGCCTCTGTATGGTCTGTAAGGATTACAATTGTATTACTTCTCAGGCTCCACTCTTAAACATGAGATGATCTTCAACTTTTGTCAATGTTTTTTCAAGCCTCCCAGTAAACCCTTTTACTTCTTCTCACATAACTGCTATGAAGTCCATTAATATCCTGTCCATACCCCAAGGCAAAACACACTGGCCTATACCCTCATTTTTCCCGTGTAATAACTGAATTCTCCCCTTCCATTTTTCTAATCCATAGATGATATGATGCTAAAATACTGTTATTTACCAATATTCTTACAGGTTTATTGCTTGCATAGATGATCAGCTGGTTCAAAGGTGAACTGTTCCTATACAGAATATTTTCCATGCGTCCACTCACTTTTCCCTTGTCTAAGCCTGACTCTACTTCATCTCATTTATGTCTGTCTTCCCTCATTGCTACATAGGCCTTCTTTACCTAAAAAGACCACAGGACAGCAGTGTCACCTACAGAGAAGTCTTCTCTTTCAGTCAGCTTCAATCATTCATACTGTCCAGCTACCTACCTTATGTTCACCATAATGACAGAGTAATCAACAAAGCTACCTACTACGCAGGTATATAAACTGTGTGTATACGTCTTGTCTGCTCAAATTATATTTGCCTAAAACACATCATGTATGTCCACAGGACAATACCAAGTGATAAATCGTATTTTTCATGTAGTCTGTCTCAAAAAAAAAATACAACCATCCAAACAAAAAAGATAATTATGTATTTGTATCCCTACAAAGAGAATGTATTTTACCTTACATATAGCAACGCTATACATACACTGTGCTAGGACACTAACATTTCCCATATACTTTTTCCCAGCTGTGACAGGAAAAAGGAAAAAAGGAGGAAAAGCAAACTATCTGCTCCCATACTGCCACATGACAGTAAAAATCAGAATGTAAAAGCAACTATCAACACATCAGTTCATCCGCATCATCTCTGAACCAGATCCACACATCCATCCTCATTTGTTTCAGTGATTTAGAAAAACTGAATTTAATTTCAGTACAAGATACCAGTACAATTTCTATTACATGCTAACCTGACTTTTTACCATCATGAGAGCTAAGAATCTTATACTTCATCAGCTGTTTCTAATACTTACTTGAAGTATAAAAGTTTTTGAAGAATTGCTGTATATTATACAAAGATTATCTTTGAAATGTTACGGTGTACTCTCATATGAAGGCTAAAATGACAAGTGAACAAAAGCACCAAAAGAAGAACACTGCTGGCAAGCGTAAATAAACAAATGCCAACAGGATGTTTGATGCTTTAAAAGCAATTTTAATTAAAACCCAAGCCAAGTACTGACTCCTTGTTAAAACACATAATAAAAATGTCTCTTGCTATAATCCAACAGGAGATTATTTAAAAAAGACTTGCAGAGGAAGTAAAGGCTGAACAGCTAAGAAGCTTCATCTACTTGTAGCTCTTCTAGCCCTAAGCCATGACATTTTATCCCCCTCCATACCTACACTGCATGCAACCACCAGGTTTAACTACAGAAAGGTTTATATTTTTTTGTTTAAAGCACATTTTCCAATAAGGTACCTATTTTTAATCAGCAGAAGATGGTTAAATAGACGTACCACCATCCTTAGTAAGATATTCCAACAGTGTTAAAGTATGCTCTTAGTTCAAATCTTGAGAGTATAGCTTACAGCCGCGGGGGTTTTATACCTGTGCATGATGCATTAGCAAACCACTCAGTAATTGTACTCATTCCCATAAAAGTGCACATGCATCAACTATCCTGCACTTCTTTTTGCTAAGTCAAGCATTCTGAATTAAGTTCCTCACTATTAAGGAATTCTTCCAGCTTTCTGTCTTATTTAGCAATCATCCCCGTAAAGACTCTTGTAAAGCTACAAGCGTTTAACATATTTTTTTCTTATCAATCTGTGGTATCTCTCAGTATTTCTTGATGCAGCTCCCACATCACGTCACCATGCTTTGACACATCATCTCAGTACAGGTATCTTAACAATTTCTCTGCACTGGGGCAATCCCTGGTATCAGCACAGGCCAAGGATGAAGGGCTGGAGAGCAGCCCTGCAGAGGATGACTTGGGGGTATTAGTGGGTAAAAACCTGGCCATGAGGCAAGTAAGAGGCCGAGAAGCTAACTGTGTCCCTGGACTACAATTCCAACTGCACAGGCAACAGGTCAAGGGAGGGAATTCAGTCCCTCTGCAATTTTTCAGTGTTTCAGTGCTAAAAAGGGCCATTAAGAAAGATAGTGACAGACTATTCTGTGATTCTATAACTTTCAAATGCTCCCTACTACTACTTTTCAGAACAGGTTCCTACCTGGCCTGAAAAACTCTGGATATTCTTTTTTTTTAAGTGGACCCAGTAAATTTATTTGTCCTTGATATTTGTGAGGACAGTATTTATATAATCTGTAAATATTTATCAGCAATTGCATCTACTTCAGATCACCAAGAGTAGCAAGCATCGCTACTGAGCAGCCATCAAATATTTATTTCATGATTTAGTACTAAGCTGCATATCCAGCTAACTAGCCTATGCAGTCCCAAAATCCTGCTACTGGAAACACAGGTAAGACTTTTTTCAATATGGGGTTGCAGTTACATGGAGCACTTTACAGTTCCAGTTACCTCCATCCCTGGAGATACTAAAGATTCAAATGGACAAGATTCTGAGCAGTCCAATCTAATTTCTGCTTTCAGCAGGAGTTTAGCAGGAGGTCCCTTTCATAATTCTTAATGTAAAACCTTAAATTTACACGAGATTAAAATTAATTCCAGTCAACTTTATACTAATTTTGTTACACTTCATAAAGCTGCAATAATGACACGTCTCTGGCTTTTTTACTTTATAGCTCTGAACCTACAAATGCTCAATTCCATATGCATCCTTATCCACATGAGCTGTCTTGCTGAAGTCAACAGAAATGTCCAGTATAGCACAGACGTAACTGTCTGTCAATCTTCCTGTGTTTTTCATTTTATTCTGTGAGCATGAACCAACAAAAAGGTGATGTGTTCACATAAATAGTAAAAGTTTATTACTCACAGCACCCATGAGGACAGGACAGCACAGAAGCACATACAGCAGCTGCAGCAGAGTCACACAAACAAGTGCAAAGAAATAAAGACTCCAATCACATACAGACCTTCTTTAGCCCCTTAAAAAAGTTATATATTACAAAGTTTTGCACTAGCTCTTCAATAACTTCCTAAAGCCTGGGTACCCTTCAGTGACAAAACAGCAATGAAAAAACATAACTGAAGAATATAATGTTTATTTTCTCACCATCCAATGTGGAATAGCTGCAGAATAATTACGGTTCCTCCCCTCCGACTGCTTTATCTAGGTCAAAAAACTCCTTAAAGGCAGGAAGTCACAGGAAACAAATGTCACTACACATCAACTTTTCATCACGAAAACAAGCAAGACAGTAGATAAAATGAGCACCTTCCCAATATTTCAGTATGAAGTTCTGTGAAAGTCATCAGCTTATTAGTGAACACAAAACTGTTGAGAAAACTCCTTATACGCTACAAGAGATTGTCTCACAATACTGCAAGACAAATCCACCATTTTCTTTGAATTTTTTCCAAGTTTTTTTTTACATAATTTGACTTAGGTTAATGGCACTTGAGAGGTGTTGAAGGCACTGCTGTATGTACTGAAAAATAAGGGTAGATAAGATGCACAATCACATTATTTGTAATAGCGTCAGAATGACTGTGAGAAAAGAATTTGCTTTGGGCATAAGAATTACACGTGCTCAAAAGGAAAAAAAAGACAAAAGCAACCAACACCAGCAGAACTATTCTCTTTAACACATTTAGCCTCATGAATGACTAATATTTACAAGACAGTGTAATTTCCTCATTATAAGTAAATAATTCATATATATTTATTTTGAAAAGTGAAGCTGGAATGTTAACGTATTTTCTTAAATAACTTATTTAAGTTATACTTATCCTATAGCCAAAAGTTGTCTCTTCCTACTCAGCGCATTTCAAATCCAAAGAGTACTGTATTTTGATTTAATCAATGAAAAGCAAATATTTCATTTACATATCTCTTTGCTCATTACTGTAACTTCAGAATCTCAACATTTTCTTTCAGCTACAGATTCTTGGAAGACAGTTTTAGCACCGACTTTGCACCTTTAAACCAAAACCACACTAATCTTATTTCCGTCATAAAACTGGAACTTCACAGACAATAAAGAAAACACACATTTTTAAGATGATTTCCCAGTTTGTAATATTTTATATCATAGAACCATAGAACAGTTTCAGCTGGAAGAGACCTTCAAGATCATCGAGTCAAACCTTTCCCTGGTCCTATCATCACTAAACCATGTTCTTCAACACAACAACTATCCTTCTCTTAAACACCTCCAGGGATGGTGACTCAACTACCTCTGTGGGTAGGCTGATCCAATGCCTAACAACCCTTTCACTCAGGAAAGAAATTCCTCCTGACATCCAACCTGTGAACCTCCTCTTGGGCAGCTTAAAGTAATTTCCCCTTGTCCACTGGCCACCAGGGAGAACACACCAGACCCCACCTCTCTGAAATTCACGTAATAACTGTATAAAGAACACATCTGCTCCTACAGTTAACCACAGATGGAAGAACATTTTTTTGCAAGATCAGTATAACTGTAGAACTGGATAAGGAAGTCTCATGTACAAATCAATCATGCCAATAGAAAAAGCAAGGGAAGGGCAAATTAATCCCAGTATAGAACTGTTTAAGCTTTACTTCCATTACCTGATTGTCAAATGCTGTTTCAGTTATCACACACACACAAAGAAAATAATAAAAAAAATAAATCACACATAAGGTGAGCAATGGAGAGGGTAACAGGAAAAGAATGACATAACAGAAACAACTGTAACACAAATTATGACTGGAGAAACTTTGCACTTGTCTCTTTTAATTTCAAATAATATGCACTCTACTTTCTTCCTCCCACATTCCTTTTCAATCAGATCTGCTTATGTGAGAACACTACCACTACTGAGCTTAACATTTGCAAATCCTACTTTAAAGTAGCCAAAACCCACCTATAAACAGCCCAGTTAACCTTATTAGTCATTATGGCATAGGACACTGTCTGCTAAATACAGTTTCTGGAGTCTGATTCATAAGTCACACCCAAGTGCAATGTTTCCTAGTTTTATGCTTAGAGATAATTTCTAAGCAATTCGTGGATTTTAATGCAACCAGTATGAAACTCCCAAGTACTGTCGTGAACACAATCATAAGGTCTCAAAAACATTCAGTCACATCTTCCTTACAATTCACTGGATCTACCAAAAATGTTGTCAAGAAAGGGAAAAAGCAGGTACCGATGTGGCCAGAGATATCAATCTATACTTTAAAATATATTCCTTGAAAAATGTGGTTTGTCTGATTTCTTAAACACTTGCTTGGTTTTGGCTTTCATCAGCACGAAAGGTGCTCTAACAATCTCACTTGGTAGATCCAAACTACTAGACCAAACTACAAATACAGATTCAGCCCCGCTACATACTAGAAGGAAAAGGACAAGACGCGAACAGATTTTTAGTTTGCAGCCATACAGGCTTGACTTAGGATTAGTCATCAGATATTATGCTGAAGTAAAACATAATCAACATGGTTTACCATAAGAGCACCTAGACGCTGCAATGTAAATTCTACAAAAGGAATGACAGAAGGGGAAAATTATTTACTGTCTCTCATCATTGAAGAGCTAACTTAAGCTTGCATCAAATGAAATTACCAGGTGTCAACTTTAAAAGGCTCAGCTAAAGGGGTATTTTTCTTCAATGTGTCCTCCATTACATTGTGGATATGCTCTGGATAAAAGATGTCTACAAGGAGCCAAAAATACAGGTGAGGTTTTTAAGAGGGGGGAAAATGCAAACAGCAAATGATTTTAACACAAAAGGAAATAAACTTTAGGATCCAGAAGAGAAACGAAACACAACCACTTGCCTTTACTCATTTTTACGCTCTCCCTAAGCATTTGCTACAGACTGCTCTTGAAGGCAGGTGACATACCATACCAGAAGCATCTTTACTCTGACTTCGAAATGCAGTCCTTACATTAACAGTATTTTGTTTATGATTCACAAATCTACTTCCTGAAACTCAAAATTAAAGGTAATTAGAAATACACAACAAATGGGTTTGTGAAAATGAAAAAAGATATTGCCTTGGAACATCAAATCCAAGACTGGATCAGGATCTTTGAGAATTCAAATGCTTCAGTGTGTATAATGCGTATATGCAAAACAACTGCTTCAGAGCTAAGTCGTACTCAGAAGCCAGTCTGCTTTTTCCAGCTGTAGCACTTACATGTGTCCGGAATCCTGCCTCTCCAAAAGCTATATACAAGAACTCTGTCAAAAACTGGTGCTGTGCCCTGAACAAGAGGTATTTTTCAAGCCAAGGACCTTTAAAAGTCCGATATTAATGTTATGATTTACCTAACAATAGATCCCAACACCACATTTCATGAAGTTGGGGGAAATCTGACAAGCATCAAATGAAACCAACTGAAAAATATCAACATTATGAACTGCAGAGTATCTTAAAGGTACTTGTAAGTACCAAGTCCAGGTATCTTAAAGATACTTGTAAGACTAATTGAACTGATATGATTCATGTGTATTTACCAGGAGACTGGTAAGTACAGTCTCCTGCCTCTGGGTGTTATGACATTGATGGGAGAGCTCCTTACTGGACATTAAGAAAAAAACCTGCCGTTTCCTCCCCATATCCTATTTTCTTCATCTAACAAGACGACAGCTGGTTTGTATATACACAAGTATGTAAGTCTGTCAAGAATTGGAAAAATAAAAACACACTTCCCACTGCTATTACCTTCTGCTTGATAACTTAAACATTTGAATTGGGAGCGAGGCTTTCAGGGAAACGTTAAAAATAGCAATCAAAACCAGTTACCTTAATGCACAGTATCTTAATGTATGTGCTTCATAGCATTTATATCTGCAGAAAGAAAGATCCCTTTATTACAGGAAAAAGTAAATTTTAACATTAATAATTTCCCCAGATGTTCAAAGAACGTGTGTTTTGCAGAAGTCTACAAAGTTACATTTTGTTTTCTCCCTTCCAAGAACATGAAGTTAAATAATACTATTAATGTAATCATATTTACACACTGTTCTGAATTTTTTAAAAAGGCCATACTGGAACTACAATGATTAGTGACAATAAGACATTTCAAGTCTATAACAGTATTTTAGTTGGAATCATCTGTAAGTCACTATTAATTAGATAAAAAGGAGACAGATCCTCCATTCTTGGTTTCCAAGATCACTTGAAAACAATCAGGAACAAGCCCTTCTGATTTTTTTAAACTTAGAAGTTAAAATGTCAAGTTATTGGGTAGACATAGGCAAAGCAACACAGTAAAACTGAATAACAACAACAGAAATGAAGCTAGTGATTGCCTGAGCTGGAGGTTAGCAATCATCAGTCCTTAACTCACACCAAAACTGCTTTCTTTGAAGTAACTTTTTAAGTGTTTATTACTGTTTACATTATACTGAAGTAACGAAGTTTGATTCTTAAAATCCAGATCATCTTCAGTGTGACCAGTTATATCTACAATGAAACTCAAGAACACTGCTACAAACAACATTAGTCATCAATAATTCACAGTAATGACTTGCTATATGGAGATAACGTCCGCTTTAAATTTGTCTGGACTACTGTATTACAAAAAAAAGCAGCTTTGCTAATAATGAAACTATTATTCCTCTACACAATTCAAGTAAGACTGCTCCTTTTATAAAAGAATTTTTTTAAAAAAAGCAGTTAAAGAAGTATTTGATCGTAATCATCCATCTAACTATGACCCTGTAGATTTTGCCTTCCTGTCAAGATAAAAACTCATCCTTACACCTGTTGACTAAAGAAACTCTATTCACCCACTGCACACACTGCTCCTTTGTTTCCAGACAGGACTGAAGGTATGCCACCCTTTATTTACAAGGCCTGACAGGAGATCACACCTACATTTTGCAACAAGGAGATAACTACTTCAACCAGCTTGCAAATCTTCAAACTAAAGGAAGGCTACCAGTGCATAGTCTAAGAAATGGTGTAATCCCTGAACACAGCCAGTTTCAAGGAAATGCCTAGTTTCTGTAACACCACCCACATGCACTCATGAAGAAATTTTAACTTCGCTGAAGTTTTCATCATTGTTCAATAAAAAAAGTGACACAGAAAAAGTCTTTCAGAATTTTCTTTCCACTTAAAAAGTAACACTGACAGAAAGAACTAAAATAAATTAATGTCAGTTACTATATAGACAGCAAGTGTTTTTCACCTTCCTGAGGTCTTAAGTAATTAACAGAATGTTACTGGCTAAATTACTCCCAACTATTTCTAGACTCTTAGCAATCAGCATATATAAAGCACATTGACTTGTTTGCAATTAGTGTATTATGCCAAAATCTGCTTACAAAGAAAAAAATGTATTTGATCTGTATTTTCTACATGTGTTAGATTAAAATATAGATAATCTACATACCAAGTGATTATTAATACTAAAAAGTATAAAGAAAAAACAGAAATTAGTTAAAGGTCAAACAAGTCCTCCAACTGTACACATGCTTATACAACTACACACACTGGCACTGTTATATCCTTTCAGAACAAGCACTTCCTAGAAAGCAGAAAGGTAAGGCAATTTGGATTTCATACAGCAAGGTGAGGAAACGAACATTAAGATGTCAAAGCAGAAAACAGACAACATCAACGAACTAAGCGTAGTTTAAAAACTCTTTACAAAGGCATTACGATTGTGTCAGTAATGGCACATGTTTTATAAAGATAAAACATTCATGACTTTTTGTATTTTTTCAGTCAAGACAGCTAAAATATACTCAACCATAACACTTTCACTTTTCCTACATGTGACTTCTCAAAACATGCAATAGGCAGGCCTCATGTATCCCTCTAGAAAATAATTCTGCAAAGACATCTAACGTTAGTAACGGTAGAGGAATGCATTACCATTTTAGAAGTCGTAATACATTTGCTGTCACATAAGGAAACGCTTCTCAAAACGCTAAAACTAGCAGAAGCATTTCACGCGGATGATTCAGTTTACCCATAAAAATAAACGTTACAATTGGGCAGAGGCAGGACGGCATAATCGGAGGGTAATCACATGCACAAAACAGTTTCCTACATTCTGCAAGAGCACCGAGGGTGCTGGTAAGATTTACTCAGAATTGATCTAAATTCAGAAATCCCAGATATGTGGAAAACCACTTGACTAGTCTCCTATGAAGCATGTAAACAATACTCAAGGGTGTATCCGATTCTATTTGCTAATTACAATACCTCCAAGCACTGATGTACACGGATTTTTTTCCAAAACTCGCAACAGATACTGCTACGTGCCAGACCCGCCCGGGAGGAGGGTGACCGTTTGTCATCGCCTAGACCCGGCGCTGTTGGGGTCTCCCGCTTCCCACCTATACTACCGGGGGGACTGGGTTGGGAAGTGGGTGTGCCGGCGGGGCCCGGCACCCCGAGAAAGGGCACGTTCGAGGACATCAGGCGGAGGGGCCGGCGCACGGGCGGATCAGTGAAGGAGAGCTGGCGGGGAAGCAGGCCTCGGGCATCGCTCGCGTGTGCCGCCAGGACAAGCTCTGCTCCTCGCCTGTCACACACCATGTGCCAGCCAAAAGGCAGCGGGGACATCAGGCTCGGAGAGACACCGGCACGGCCGCCGCCCGGGCAACCAGTCCTCCGGGGATGTCGAGGCAGCCCGGTACAGCCAAGAGCCGGCGGGGGGGCCCAAGCCGGGTCCGGCGGGGGCC